>CM033106.1:27472161-27845757 GCA_019321725.1 Paulownia fortunei | reverse complement strand
ATATTTTATTTTGTGGAATTAAATTATTTTAGTACTTGAATTTTTTCATAAATATGATATTTATACCTCAACTTTTATAATTTTTAAAGGTGTAATTTTTTAAGGAATGTGAGTTTCGTCGTAAATCAAATAAAACCTTTTTAGTTTTTCTTCTAAAATTCTTACAATGACATATATACTCTTTTTAACTCTATCTACTTTTAATTCTCATTTAAATTTTTTATACTGTGTTTCATTTGATTAAATAAAATTCTATTTATTGATAACAAGGATTTAGAATTCTCATACACCTCCATATATGCAAGAAATAAAAAGACTATAATGGAATACAAGGGATTAAAATATAATATATTTTGAAAGCAATAATTTTGAAAATAATACTTATGTGATGCGCTATAAAATATGATTCGCAAAAGCCATAATAAATCCTTGTTCCAAGGTTTAATGTGATGTTTTTAGTTGTAACAAATTTGTTTGGCCGTTTTTCTTCTTTTTTTAATTTTTTTTTTTTAGATTTTTCATTTCATTGATTAGACCTAATTAAAACAAAACTTGGAAAAAACCCAATAAAGATAATGAAAATATTTCTTGTATTCTCTCTACTCTATATTTTAAATCTCAATATGTAATCAAAAAAATATATCATGAAAAATTAATTAAATGGATAAGTAAAGACAAATTAGGATTTTAAAGGTTAAAGGGCATATCAATCATTATAAAAACTTTTAGATGAAAAGGTGGATGGAATCCTTCCAATATGTATCAATTCGGTATTTATGGCAAAATTCAGGTATCAATTAAAATATTTTGAAAATTTATGTATCAATTCGACATTAATAAAAAAATTAGATACCAAAATATGTTTTTCTCTAACATAAATTAGTATCTTATATTACATTCATCTTACAATTAATTACTTTTTACTAACATCAAAGCTCCTAAAATTAATTTTTTTATTTTTTCTTTTATTTCTATTGTGTTCATCTTTCTTTTTCCTCTAGAATTATAATATGAATAAGAGAATTGATGAGAAAATCAGAGAAAAATATCATAAATATGTAGTAGTGCAGAATACTTAACTTCCAAAGGCCATAATTCTCTCATAGCGATTCCTTTTGTTTCTATATGCTCATAACCTATAGTTGGAAAGTTTTCGAAATCTAATTTTATTTGAAATTTTAAAGTATTCAAAAAGTTAAGATAGAAAGAAAACTTAAGTATAAAAAAAATTTAAAAACTTTTTGAATAAATTGTACTTTTGAATTAGTATATATATCATGTGTATATAGAGATAGATAGATAAATATAGAATAGATATAGATGGATAAAGATTTTTTGTGGAGAAAAAAAAGTTATTCCTTTCTGATTAATTCTACCTTGGTTAGAGTAGGTATAGATCTCTATCTATTAAGAAAGTATTTCAATTTAATTATGACATGACCCAATTTATATTTCACAAAATATTGAATGAGAAAAAAAAAATTGAGTTTTAAGTGGTATACGCCTTCTTAATTAACTAGAGATTTGATCTGACTTGGTGCTAATACTTATTGGGACGACAAATTAATAGAGTTTGGTAAGAATGAAATGGGTGAGATAATACCCAAATTTCTTTATTTCAATCAAGTCCAACATAATTTGCATGAAATAAATGTCCCGAAGGACAAACCTTGGATATCAATTTAACTTTGATGGTGACACTACCAGCCTACACAATAGGCTCAAATAGGCATACTTGAAATACGGTCCTTCATCTGAGGATACTGAATTCCATGCCCATCTCCATGCTGGTACATATATTGTGCCATTCTCCCAAGATCAACTGCACTTCTAACAAAACCCTGTGGGAATGGAGAATCTGCAACAACTTCTTCATTCATGTTTTTCCACGTCTCACGTATCAGAAACCTTACATAATCTCGTGCCTCTTCTCTATGAGCACCAGTTTCATTCATGTAACATTGAATTGATTTTGGTACGTCGCCTCTTTTCATCTCATCCTAATTAAGTTGAAAAGATTTGAGAAAACAAAAACTTGTCAAAATAAGTATAAATATAGACCTAAGAGTATTGGGAATTCTAGCCCCAACTCGGTTGTCGCCGCCCCCAATCCAATCACATAACAAGTGTAAGTTAACTCAGCAAATCACAAGCCAAGTGTTATATCACTTGTCGTGTCATCAGTTGGGTGTGGCTGAACCAGACAAGAATCTTCCTTTAGTACCATACAGCCAAAGCTAGGTAGGTAGCATGTGTACGAACCGGTGATCGTTTGCAAGCCGTAAAATCATTGATGAACATCGAACGATATTGTGATATTTATACAAGCTTTGAACAGCCTCCTTCTCTATTGGATTTGTCACAAGAAAATATGCATGGGATAGCATGACAGGACCTGATATCGAAATCCATGCATTGCTGATATATTCTTCCAGACTTGGTTTATACCCCGTGGAGTACCACAAATAATTGAATTAAATATTTATAGAAATAAAATTATTGGATATTCAAACCTTAATAAATTAATTATATTGATAAGTTCAATCATTTTATGCATGTCATTAAGAATCCCCTGCACGAGAGGAAATAATATTGGAATTTTATAAAATAAATTATTTTATATAATATACGATAAATAATTTTTTTGGTAAAATGTTGAGGCTTAAATAATTGGTTATTATTATATATATATATATATATATATATATATATATATATATTTATCATATAGTATTTTACAATAGTGTTGGTCGATATTAAATAATTAACTCGATCGTTAAATTATCTAATAAAAAAAGTTTAGTATAATCTAACAGATATAAAAATATTATACATAATAGTACTATATTAAAAAATTATGTATAGCATATTTTCAAATCAAATATTCTCTCTTCATGCTTTAGGCTTTTGTTGCAAAATGAGTGAAAATTAATTTAGACAGAGATTTTGCATTTTCCACCCAAAAATAATTTTTTATTTTTGAAAGAATTGGACTAAATTTTCCAATATTTTAGAAACGTTATGTATAAATTAATAGGTCAACATTAACTCCTAAAAATACAAAAAATTGTGATATTTTCCAATATTTTAAGTTATTTTTAAATAATAATAAAAACTATTATAAAAGAGGTCCATTCTTAATCTAAATAAACATTTTATGTATTTTTTGTTATATAAATTTACTACTTGTAAATCAGCGCTTATATATATAGAATGTCTTTTGTTATAATCTTAAAAATCATTTGAAGAGTTTAATTCTCATTATGCTTAGTTGGCCTAAGTAGTTTAGATTGTTTTCTTTTGAAAAGAAGTCTGAATTAGATTGTTTTTTTTTTTTAAAAGAAGTTTGAAAAAAAATTGCAATGTGACCAGTTTAGATTAGTTATTTTTTATCAAAAATATTTGATAATCAATTTGAAAATTCAATTTTGATTTTCTATCGATTATACTAAAAATTGTAATATAGTCAATTTAGATTAATTATTATTTATCAAAAATATTTCAATCAATTTGGAAATTCTGTTTTTCCTAATTCAATATTAACTATAAATCCATCTTTTCTTTTCAACCGCAAATTATAATAATAATAGGATAATTAGTGAAAAAAATAGAGAAAATATTGTAAATACATGGCTACACAAAATGATCAACTTTAAATAACCATAATTCTCTTTTACGAAATCCTCTCATGACATGTGGTTACAAAACTATCTGATGAGTAGATTTTACATTCATTAATTGAGTACCATTTACTTAACTTTTTGATTAGTTTTTGAGTATTTATGTTATTTTTTATGCATTTAGTTTGAAATATTGTAGGTAATAGCAAAATGAGAAAAAATGGAAATAAACATAAAAACTTGGTTAAAATTTAAAATAATCTGTTTTTTGGTACTATTGAGGGTAGTGTTCGTATTTCAATCATAAAGTTTTGCTCCAATATCATTTTGACTTGTTTCTTAAATCATTGGAAATTCAAGAGATATATCTATAACGTTTATGTTTACTATAAAATTCAATTATTTCTATTTTAATAAGAAAAATCAGGTTAAATAGTTTGCACTTAACTGAAAATTTTTGGTATGATATATCTTGATATTTTGGGCATAACTCCCTCCACAGATGTCATAGAGCTTATTCATAAAGCTATAGAAAGTTAAGACATATGGCTACAATTCATATGAAGACACCAAAAGCCTGTTTGGTCTTGGACATAGTGAAATATCGATTGAAAAAGTCAATTGGCACTGCAGAGTCGGATCTTGGGCAACAAGTGCAGCGTATAGGTGTTGTAGGTGTTGTCTTGGACAGAATGGGCAGCGCCAATTAGCGTCTAGGTGTTGTCCGGCGGACAAATAATGGCAAAATGACCTCTTTAGGACATCTTCCATTTGATTTTCAACATTTCAAAAGTCTCCAAGGGTGGAAAATTTGATTTTGAGAGAGGAAAAGAGAGAGAGAAGAGAAAACAAGCCAAGAAAAAAGAAGGAAGAAGATGAGAGAATTCTTCCAAAATTTGAGAAAAAGACATTTATAAAGGAATAAACTCATCATTTTTCAAGTTTTATTTCATTTTTCTCTTTTTCTCATTAATTAAATTCATGAATATTGTTAAGTTATTGTTTATTTTTACCATGAACTAATTTATTTTTTTAGGGTTGTAATATAATCTAATTATGATATTTTAAATATTTATATCAATTTAATTTTTAATTTATTTTTAAATTAAATTTTCTACATTATAATTAATGTTTTCAAGGAGACACAACACAGTTTTGAAGCTTTCTTTTCAAAGGTACAAAGATAATTAGTAGGCTTGTTAGGAATTGCCGCATTCTGATGGTAGACATTGATCAATTAATCTTTCCTTTTCCTTTTTTCTTTTTCTTGGGGAGTTGGATGAATAGAGGTGCTTTCTGTTGCAAATATGGCTTAACCTAGTACGATAGATGTCTGTCTCCATCTGTCATTTTTATGTATTTTGCTGACATGATAAGACATTTCAGCTTTCAGACATGTGATTGTCATTGCATTTGTTTATGATTAGTTCATGTGGGCTTGTGGAAATGGAACATCAAATCCGATTTTAAAATGAATTGAGAACATGGTATAAGATTCCAACGATAATAAAAGTAGTGTCTTTAAATTTTTTTCACTCTATGGAATCTTAAATCACTGGATACAGAAAATGTACACATGATCAGCAATGTCCTTGGTCATTAATAAAAGTAGTCACTCACATTCTACACATCAAATTGTTGTGGTTATGTTAGGTAACGGCATTAATTGTACCTGGTGGGATTAAAAAATAATTACTCCTATATTATTTTAAACAATTAAAAATAATATTTTCTTGATCATTATGATTCACATTTCATAAGTTAAAATTTTGGAGTTTGTCCATTGCTTCAATATCCCATCTGAAAAAGAAAAGAGCGGCAGTTCATACTTTCTTAAGTAAACAATTCTTTGTAGATCACACACTTGACGTGCATCGTGAAGTGGTATATATGATGAAACATGAATTGGAATAAAAGATTCAAAATTACATGCTTTATGCCTTTATATACAAGATTAAATTAAATTAATTTTTTGATTTAAAATAAAGTAATTATATATGTTGTGAAATTATTTCTAACCTTTGAATAGCATTATTGAAGAGTTGTAGTTCTTCCAAGGTACCGTAAACATCAAATATATCATCAATTATTGTTACTAAAGCATTGACCTTGGTACCCATTATTCTTGAATATCCATATTGAGGCTGGAAGAGCTCTCCAATGGTCAAGAAGTAACACTCCACCAGCCTATCCCTCGAAAATGGCAGCTTTTCAGCTAGGCATGTTTGCTTCCACCATCTATATATGCATGAAAACACAAATCAAAATTCTTAGCATCTTCAATGACAGATTTAAAGTACTAGTATCATAGTTATGATTATCAAAATTAATTAGGAACCCAGAAAACGAAAAGTACCATCTTTGACCTTGTTAAGGCATTTCCAGACCATTAAGTATATCGAATTAGTCAATTAATAACCTTGAGACATGTTTTAGTTCTTGTTGATGTGTTTATTGAACAATGTTGAAGTCCAGTTTTGCAAGCTCAAGCACAATTGGATTCATGTCTGGTCTCCTCCCATAGGCGTCTATGAACCATCTTGCATTTAGCCTTGGAATCCTTCAATGAAGTGGGAGCTCCAAAGCATGGCGCACCAATAATGTAAGATACTTATCAATTCCATGACCCTCATCATCAAGTTTTTTCTCCAGAGAATTGGCGGCAAATTCTCTGGCTAGCTCCAAGGTCTTTTCACTTTCTGTCAACAGGAAAGATGCTTCATACAGTTGTAACAATCCTTTGGTATTGTCACCAAGGCTTGGCTTGAAATCACCCCTGTCGTTCTTGAAACAATCGAATATCTCTGCAATGAAAAAAAGTTACGATTTAGCTTCAAGAAACATGTGAAGTACATACATAAATATGTATTCATATAACCAATTTTAGCACCTTGAGAGATGCTAAAACGATGTTGTCTCAGGAGTCTGAATTCAAGAGCTGTTGAGTACAAATCCCTTTCGTAATTCTTGCAATATTTGTGCTCCTGATATATATAATTTAAGATTTGGTTGATTTTGTCCTCAAAGTGATAAGATATACCCAGCCTCTGCAAGTTATCAATCAACTCCAATTGTCGAAGAGGCTCCATTTCTTCCTCCACCAACATCTTCACTTGCATCATCAGCTCAGAAGCCCTTGTCAAGTATCTCTCTTCCTGTAGAGATTGCATATTCATAGTTTCCTGTCAGCACTTAAAATCTCCACAAGGATAAAATATATACTAATGATTGATCAAGTATATAATTTAGACATGATGCATGACACCGTGTATTCACTGCTCAACAATTGAATAAAATCGAAATCCCAAAGGGGAGGCTTGTAGTTTCCAGATCGTCATCTAGTCGGGATCTGGTCACAAGGCTTAGCATTACATTGGAAGGAGAAAGGCCTAAGGCCAGTGGCAGCTGCACTGGAAGAGACACAGCACCGTTTTGAAGCTTTCCTGTCAAAAGTACAAACATAATTATTTGGCTTGATAGGAATCGCCATAGGCATTCTAATGGTAGACATTGATCAATTAATCTTTCCTTTCCCTTTTTTCGTTTTCCTGGGGAGTTGGATGAATAGAGGTGCTTTCTGTTGCAAGCATGGCTTAAACTAGTGTATATAGATGTGTGTCTCCATCTGTCATTTTTGTGTGTTTTGCTGAGGTAATAAGACATTTCAACCTTCAGATATTGTTTTTGCATTTGTTTATGATTAGTTGATGTGGGCTTGTGGAAGTGCAACTCCGATTTGAACAATGATATGAAAACGTAGTATCAAATTCAAGGTTTTCTTGGGGCAGGATTCAAAGGAAACCACTTGCTTTTTTCATGTATACAAACTTTGTAACTCAAAGGAAAACACATACAGAGGGTCAGTATCATCCCTTACTAATAAAAGTAGTGGTCCACTTTAAATTTTTGGTGTTACGTGAGGGCAACGCAAATAATTGTACCTAGTCGGATCAAATTTTAAAGAGTCCATAATCTTGAAATCGGATTTTCTGTGTCTTGATTCTGAAATGAAGGGAGTCATTGGTTACAATGATTCTAAGCCAATCCAATCAGAGGAGGGCTATTGATGGCTTTATATAGACAGATTGAGTGTATTCAACCTGATTCTAAACATTCTTCACTCCACTCTCTATCCTAAGCTGAATTCTATTAGTATGACTATTTTTTTCTCTCTTGTACTTTTATTACTTGTCGCTAATTTAGCCTTTTAATTAGCCTCAACTTCTTCTTATGGGCACTCAGTCTTTCGTGTGTGTGTGTGTGTGTGTGTGTGTGTTTGTTGAAACTACCTATGCCTATATGGAGTCTTTCACCTGTCCCTATATGGAGTCTTTCGTATATATACTTCTAACAATTTATAATAATTTTCAATATAATAAGAGCGAACTTCTCTACGATCCACAGAATTGTTGAAATAGCTTATGGATCAATTGATTTGCCACCTAAAGTTAAAGTCGTATATTGCATCCAAGGATCTGAAAGTAGATTACCAAACATGGGCGTACCATTCAAATTAAATAGTTGGTTGGAAGCAGTCATCTTGATTTGCACACTGGTTAAGATATCCTTCTTGTTTCAGTAAGCTTGTACTTTTTTATCTTTTTCTATGTCCTCGTGAAAGAGGTGTTCACAAAAAACAAATGTGAAGCAACTTTGTCTGTTGAAAAATATGGCTCGCTTCAATCACGATGCCTTTTCCATGGATTCAATCAAATTGTCTTGATCTTGAACGATGATTCCACACCCTTGTGATAGTGGAAAATTGCAATATTTTCTAAAATTAAAAGATGTAGAATTGAAACCCATCAATCTTGGAGCCAACGATGTTGCCCAATGGCTAATCAAACATTGATCCTTATCAAAATGCCAGGTAGCTTAAAAGGGAATATACATATATACATATCAACCATGGTGACAACCTGTATGTTATAAGGCCAAAATGCAGCTACAAAATTGCCTGTGTGTGCATGCAAGAGCACTTACCCACACAGAGTCATAAGCAAAGCGAAAAACGTGAGGTTGAAAATGAACAAGAGTGGGAAATTTGCAAAAACAAATACCTCTCTCCAGGCCAACCTCTTTCTGTCTTTCCTCTCAATTTTTTGTTCCTTCTATTCTGAGTAGGGACCTGGGGGGTTATGCAAAGAAGAGGTGAACTTTAGGGATTTCAAAAGAGAAGCCTAACCCTCTTCGGCTCCTTCTGATGGTAACCACACCATGGTGTAAATGATTCCACGCACCATAAGTATTCTATACTGACTATCTTATAATATGCTCTTGCACATATAACTTCACGGTCAGGGTAACTCCCATCTTTGCAGCATTTTGTTTTCCTTCCAGTTTCGATAAAATATTTACATAATTTGACCAATTGGTCAAATCAGGAAAGAGGATCTCCCAGTCTTTATGATGCTTTCGGCCCCACTTTCCTCTTCAGAATCCTCAACAACACATGCTGCAAGATCCTCACTCGACATTGAAGCGTTCTCATACTTGTCTTTCTGCCTTTCAGTAGGAGATGCAACTTCAGGAACATAATCCTCCTCATTCTCTATATCAATTATAATAGGGGACTTGCCAGAACAAGTTTTAGAAGTTTCCTGTGAAACCTTCATCTGTCCAGTCCTGAAACTACTAAGTGGACAGCAGGGAGGCATCAGTATATCATCTTCATCAGCTTCATATCTGCTTGCTGCGTCTCCTGGTGGAAAGTTGGCTTGCTTCTCAAGTGCTTCCTGTTTGAGATATAACAATTAGGAAATGAATAGTTTGTTTGAAAGCATAGTAAACGACAAATATTTTTCCATATTATGCATACGAAAGTATTGAGCATATCGCATCTATTGGAAGGTAAAAGCATTCACATGCTAAGGGAAGACGATACTGAGAGCTGAAACCAACAAATCACACAAATGCTGAGCAGTTGGTTACTGTTTACTAAAATACACCCAGCCACATAGCAGGAAATAGACGCCATTTTAGACCACAAGGAAAAAAAAGCCAACAAAACTGTGAAACTGAGGATTTCTCATATACACTTTGTTCCAACTTTTCTATGCATGGAAAAATAAATGCTCGTTGGTAAGGGGTTACCTCCATCGGCAAACTCATGTTATTGAATTGATTAATCGGCACCAGAAGCTTATAAGGCTGAAAACTTTCATCAATCACTGATATGTCAATACTCCTTTGCTCTAACCCCTTAATTTCAAAATCATCACTGGAGTTGTACTTGATATCAACAGATGATTCTTTCACACCATTTTGCTGTACACATTTTGCACCGCTTTCTCCCTTGTTTAAACCACTTTGAAGATATTTGTTATTACGAGCGGCTGGAGAATCTTTCAGGTCATTATCTTGAATTATTTTGTGGATCAGTTTTCTAATGTGATCGCGTTTTTTGAGAGAAACCTCAGCAGGAAGGAACCAATCCTTATTAAGCTGCAGAGACAGAAAAGTTTCATTATCCTCCATTATGATTTCCTATGCAAAAATTAGGGATTCAACTGCATCAAGAAACCCAACAGACGATTTGTCTATTATGCCATCTTTTCAAAAGAGCAGCAAGAGCAACAATTACAACTAATTAAGCCAAAAAGAAACTAAAGCAACAATCATGAACGCTTTCTTAGTGCTGGAAAAAAGGCAATACATTTAACCTGGTATCAATAAGAGAAACTAGTTCCGCTTGGAAAAATGTTTCCACGCCCACGTGTGAAACCTGTGCATTATTTCACCTCCTTTCTTTATTGGATGTCTCAAAGAAACATCAAATTCCCATATAAATTATTATATAGTTCGCTTACAAACTACAGTGAACATTATCACCGTAGAATTCAATACATGGCTCAACTTGATCTCAGTCTAGAGATTTCTAAATAAAGATATAAAGCATCACATATTACCATGTGCCAAACACCCAAAAAGTATAAAAGCAAAAGTGATATAGTCTACGGCGCATTCTTTCATATATCATGGATGTGCTGTGATGGAACATGCCTTTCTTCTTGGTAAAGGCAGACAAATATATCATCCATATTATGGCATTACCACTGCATATTCAACAATAGGAACATGATAGAATATGTCAGCCTAATACAAGCTCTCATATTACACAAGAACAAAGAAAGGCATTCACTTTAATCAATGAAAAGAAACCAGACATGAAGATTCAGACAGTGCTACATTTAACAAAAAAATTCCCCCGTGCAATTGATGCAAATAACAGACAGAAAGGACCAATATAAATACATCACAGTCTAGCCAAATGAAGCTCCTGAAACCTTAATTGGCACATCTTGAACAGGATCTACTAGTTTCTTCATTATTTGTAACAGTTCTTTACTTGGGGGTTGGAATCTCAACTTTTAGTTGTCAATTATATCCTTTATGGAAATTGTAAACCAATTCGAGGAATTTCTAATACAAATATTCAATTAGTTTGGACTTGTTTAGTATTGTTGTTCTCAAGAAGCCCGTGCTTCCTTTGTTGAAATAAAGGCAAATGGTTTGACTCGACATTTCCTAAGTATCGACTTGCCCGAACCAAACATGAATCTTGCGATTCATTTGGCTCTCACGCTCAATTACTTAGGGTAAATTGTCATAGCTTTTTTAATGAATGTAATAAGCTTATCCTCTCTTCTTTATTCATAGTCCAAAAACATGAAAAAAATAAAAGAAAAACGAATCTAATGCAAAACCAAAATACTTGGAGGACTCTTCCGACAATAAAAAATATGTAAACAAAGTTGTTGTTTTTTTCATTATAAAATGAACCGTATTGATCATACTGATCTTAATAAAGCTACTCAGAAGACAGAATCAATTGGTCAGAGGTCACTTAATGCAGGGATCATTTTATCAATCCAATTTGCCCCTCTTCCAAAGGAGAAAAGACGAGCACCATTTATGTCAGAACAAATTATTATTTCTTTTCTCTGCTCAAAATAGAAGAGGTTAGGAAGTTCCTAAAACAAAAGGAACTAAATAAAGCCAAAAGTCAAACTTGTGAACACCCTTTCAGTTGACTTTCCGAAGAGAGAACCATTGAAATTCTATGTTCGAGGTTCCAAAGGAGACAAAACAACTTACAAAGTCAAAATATTTAGTTGCGCTGAAGTTTGTCGCCTGCTCCAGAAAAAGCTCTGCATAGTGAAGCAAAAAAAGGCCACAATCGAACAAGTTTTCTTGCTGTGGCAGCTGAAACAAAACATTGAGAAAGGAACCGAAAACTCAGAACTGCTAAATTGCCTTGTGTAAATGGAAAAGAAAAGGTATTAAGCAATTAAATAATGATGACAGGCATAATAATTAGACAGCATCTCAATATATGGTTGCCTTTGTTGGCAAGTTTCACATGCAAATTTAGAGTCTCAATCCATGTACCAACACTAACTCCTAATAGCCTTCTAATAGATGTGTCCAACCCTTCCTCTCATCAGATTGGAAGTAATTGCTTTAAACAGCATACGTTGAAAATCCAGGATGACGGCTAATTGACTGCGAAATCTACATCGATTAGGAATTAAAAACAAACACATGCAAAAGAGCTCATATTTAAATTACAATCTATCCAGTCAAGTAGTTTCTTCACAATTAAACTCATTTCTCCACTTTTTGCCCTCAAAATTTGAACTTTAATTCCAAATGACTCTTTAACTGAGCCCACCCTCCCCTGTCTCCAACAAAATATCTCCACTTTTGATAGATCACTGAAATGTCACATTATTCATCCCACAAAAAAACTGAATCAATTAAGTTTCCTAATTGATACCTATGAACCTCATTCATCCACAGTATAAAGCTTTTTGAAAATGTCGTCTCTTTACCATAAAAAACTACTCCAAATCGACAAAATCATCCAGTGTTTATTAAATTTAATGCAAGACAAAATATTCGGAAAAAGGTAATAAGGATGGAATTAGGTTAAGTAAGAGAACCTGAAGCGCGACAAAATCCAAATTCATGAACTTCATTGAAATATCTTCTTCCTGTTTATTACCCCGCTCTTTCCATTCTTCCCACAAGTAACTGCCATTTTAAGATAAGAACATTTTAACGTAATCCTGGTATCATAAGCCTTCAAGATTTTCCAAACACAAGCAACCCAAACGAAGTGGGGAAGGCGCTCAACAATGTTTAGGTAAACACCTGATCTCAAAAACAAAATGTTCCTATTGTAATTCTTACTGCAAAAGACGGAAAATTCTCTGCCAGACCAAATGGAGAAAAAAGGATCTGCTTTTTTTATATAACTTCTCCCACCCATCAGGAATGTTTACATAGAAGTTGAGGACGAGGACGAGACTTTCGTTTACTTTGTCAATCATATTTCTTGATGGTTAACATAAAGTGCTACGCCGGATCAGTCTACCTTTTAATCCATAAGAAACAAAGTTGAGTTTATATGAAAAATGGTAGTTTGAGAAAATAATCATATAAGAGATAATTTTGGGTAAAAGGAGATTAACTTGAAGAAAATGATGACATTCAATCACAAGAGAGGAGATGCGAAATAAATTTTGTTCTGCAAAAGCTCAATGTCCCTTCTAAAAACTAGAGAGTTTAGTGATAGCACTCACAATGCATTTCAAGTTAACTAATAATTGAACAAAACATACACATTTTGAATGTATTTAATGACTTAGAGAGGTTTAATAACACTTAAAAGTCTGACTATTTCTACATATTGGTACTGAAAATTACACTTCTTAATGTGGCTAATTAACCATGACTACTAAAAAATTCCTCATTAAGGTTCCTGGATCAAACATGGGAAAAATTCTATCTTGGATCAGGTCTAGCCAAAACCCAACTAATCACATGGTAGTGTAAAGTTAAATTTTCCCTGAGATTACTGCCTTTGGAGTGTAAACAAATCCCATAGCAAGTATAAATCACTTGTGCTTCGAATGGCTTTGGTTTGGATGTAGAGCAAAATTTCCCCATACATGAAATATACAATGATGGGATTGCAGAAGGTTTCCATTTGCTTTGAAATAACACTGGCTTGTCTTGAGCATCAACTACCAGCAGCTTACCTTCTAATAAGATTCTCGAACCCTCCATGGCTTCCTCTGATAGAATCCATGTGTAAAATGCATGGCACATTAGATGAGGCATCCATACCTTTGTCTGCACAAGCATATCCAATTTTGAAGCAGAAAAGTATCAATACTTAAATAAACAAACTGCAAAAGATTATGTGAGGAGATCATGCCTTTTAAATTAGCAACTTCCCCAGGATGGCAGATAACAATCAAACTCCAATGCAGGCTACAAAAAGAGGGAAAAAGCAACCTTAGATACCAAACTTACAAATCTATATCTTTGAAAGCTCCATAACAGAATTTATTACCTGAAGTTTACCGGTATAAATATGTAATCTTTTTCAAAAACGTTTACATTCCTTGTCCATTTACGAACACGTTGAAAAGCATCTCCTTCCCGAGCTCTAGATAAATCCCGATCAATATCCACAAGCTTCCGAAAGAAAAATGTATTGAAAAAATGGAACCTATGCTGCTCCTCTGGTTTGGTTTTATTCAAAAGATATCTGCCATTCAACCACATGTTGTCATATAAGCTATGTTTGATTTGATAAATTGACAAGTTAGTATTCTTGGTAGAGGCACCAGTATCTCTATTTGACTCATCTCAATAAAGATCAATCATATAATGTCATTATAAATTACATAGCAACTTACCACTAATGGTGTTAGAAGCAAACTCCTCGGAGAGAAAGACAACATAAGGCTATTACTAACCTTTACAACATTTTAGATGCAATTGTATTAAATTTGTCCTGTAGAGAGATTAAAACTTCTAGTGCTCAAAGGTTTAACATTTCTTAAAAAAAACTCTAATTCTGCCCATGGAACAACGATGGATACAATTGAAAAATGATCTTGTTTCTTGATTTAAAGGGTGAAAAGATCATGAACAGGATCAAAACAGATATTTGACAAAAGAAAAGATACATAAAAACAAAAGAAAAAGGAAGCATAAGAAATCAAAAGCAAAAGTATTGGACACGCTGAGTTGAGAATCATCATATTTTGAAAGCCGCACCTAGGCAACAAAACAAAAGGACAGACACAAAGTCGGGGAAAATTAGACACAGACAGACAACAAAGTCCTGGAAAATTAAAACAAACATGAAACTAGAAATATTATCCACATCCCTACATGAGTATTGAAGAATTAAGGAAATGAAGATTATCAAGCAATAGTAGTTAAGTATGAAAGGGATGAAATATTAACCAGACCTGTAAACTTACTTAACATAGAAGTCAATGATAGTATCATTGATGAAAGTCCTAGGCTGTAATAGCTCAACATCCCTTCGACTTATGAAGACAGCATCAGGATCCCCGTCCGGATATATTATGTCTTCAAAGGACTCGTTAAAACTACATTCACTGCAATTCAAATGACAAACATTTCACTTATACTTTCTTTAATAAAACTAAAGTTGATGGCGAAAAATTAAAAAAAAAATGCTACCAATGACATGACACAGTCAGTTATAGTTTCGTTTTCATCTAAATCCAAACGGGAGGGAAAAATGAAAACCAGCAGAGATGATATGCAAGTATCAGATTCTAAAATTCAACAAAATAACTAAATAATCATGCAACAAGAATAAGAAAATAAAATTTCGAAGGCTTACAAAGTAATACATGTTAATGCTTGCAATGAACAACATAATTCTTGGCCCTATACGAAGGTCGCATACAGAAATCACAGTCACTGCAGTAAGTCTATGAGCAGATGTTTATGTGATGACAGTATCACATGAAAACATAAGAACAAGAAGACCCTGTTTGCTAACAACAATATTTCTGTTTCCACCACTTTCATCGCAGCGCCTACCACAAACCAAAGTGACCATTGCAATGCACCTAAGCACTTCTCCCTCCTAAATCAATGAAGACCCAGAATTTCCTTTCTTCCTCTCATAGGCTCAAGAATTCATCATATTTCAGATCTTTGTGGATTGGTCCAGATTTAGGAAGTACAATTTTCCCCCTTCTCACCTTCCTCCACCAGAATGGGTCATGAGAACAGAGAAAATCCCAGGAAATTGAGAAGCCTGCTATCGCCTGCTACTTCTGCAATATCGACCACCACAGAAACCACAAAAATCCAAGCAGACCCTCAGCATCAAGAGAATCTATTTTCCTCTTGTAATGTAATTTCTATTTTCCAAAAATCTCAACTTCATCACTGACTCCTCAAGATCTGTGGAATTATTCGGGGCTAAGTTGAACGATCAAGAAGAAAGAAGAGTAAGGGAGGAATGAGGGGGATGGAAAGAGGCTGAGGAGGAGAAATAGTGAACAACATTTTGTTGTTGGGTTATGCTGCAGACAAGATTCAAAGGCTGGATTTTTAAAGCTTATGTAGCTTGACACCTTTTTTGTCTCGAAAACTTTGCAAAACACCTGTTAAGTGTTTACTGCTTTTCCCTAAGGTTGAAAAATAATTGTTGAAAGTGAAAACACACAGTATTATCAAACATGTTTTTATTTCACCTTACCAAATTTAGACGATAAAAATAGAATAAAAAGAACGAAGAGGTTATCAAACGACCACAACCGCGCATGCATACACAAAAAATCTAGAATTAGGACAAAGAAAATTTTCCATTAGACTACTACTAGGTCGAAGGCCAAACTAAACCACAATATTTTGTTCCGTATTTAAGATGAGATTTTTTGAGAATGCAAGAGAATGGTCTGGCGTTCCAACATATTAAGCGCTCTTACACTTAATATACAATAAGGCCACAATCGAAAATGAACAAACTTTCTACGAGACCAACCATATTTCTTGTGCAAAGCTAATTATTCTTTTGGTTATTACTATTAATTTTGAGAAAAAGAAGCTCAACTTGGCTCATCTGAAAAGATTCTACATTGACAAAGGAGAAACGTCAAAATGAAATTTAAGATGGTTTCTTTTAATTATGCAACAGTAATAAGCAGGTGAGTTGGTATAGTAGGTATTATTTGATGTATCTAATAGAATTGTAGAAACTCTTTGTGAACAAAGTTGAAAATTAACTACTAACAGCTTTATCAGCTAATTGGTAATTTCTGAGTCTCCCAAGATCATAAAATATAACTGAGTCAACACTCTAGACTAAATAGTAGTAGGAGAGTGCAGCATTGTGAAGTTTGATGGTCAAAAATATTCAAAAGGGCCCAATGAAGAATCAATGATTATTTCATGTAAAACTGCATTGTTTTCAAAGATATGGCGTTCGTGTTAACTGTCTACCTTCTCGTAGCCTTAATCCTGAACATCCGCAATCATATGGAGTGAAAAAAACAAATAGAATGATTTTACATGTGTAAATAATTACAGGGTTTGTAGACAAGGGAAACGAACAAATTTTAAGATCAGTTCAGTGAAACATTGAAAGAGGAAAGCAAGCATGGGAAAAGATACTCAGACTATTCTCAATAAATTACTGAAGTGCTTCACATCAAATAATGAGGAGGATCATGCGCAACTTCTTTGGTAAGCTTACTTGATTTTAGTACAACCCTCTTACAGCTTCTGTTTTATCCCCCTCCCCTTCTACCCAGATCCACAACAGTGGCTTCTCACTTTCTTGAATGATAACATGTACTTTTCCATGTTAAGCTTAACCACTGATCATCGCAAGCAGGGAGTGTTTGAAGACAAAAAACTAATCTTGCTTCCCCACAGATTAGACAGTATAAATAAACAAGGATAAATTTCCGGGGAAAGAAATCTGTAATCTATCAATAAGTAACTTACCTTGAAATGGTTTTCCAAGCAGCTTTATATTTCAGATCCAATGATTTAATTTCTTCTTGTTTTTCAGACCACTGAGGGTCATCAAGGACAACAAACTCTAGTTCCACACTGCCTGCACCGAGTTGGGGAAAAACTTAGACCTAAGTAGAAAACCAATTGATTGCATGTCCATGTGCATGTATAAACTATCACTTCAAAAACTTCTCCAAAATAATGAGTCGAAATGTGCATCCAGAAGTAGTATGAATAAGAAAAATACTAAAGGTGGAGAGCTTTTTAGGTAAAGTAAAAATGACACTGATACCAGTTTTTAATCCATTTGAGCAGTTTAATCCACACTACAGTTTCAGTTACCCACTTCTAGCAACTAAGTATATTATTTTTGCAAGAGGAATATGATATGATTGACAGTTTCATTAAATCATTTATATCAGGTCAACATGAGTGACACTATAATCCATGCCAACAATGCATAAATCAGATACCATAACCAGATATATGCCAGCGAAAAATATTGGTCTCTTAAAGTAATTACTTAAAACCAGATATATGATTGACGGTTTCATTGAATCCAATTCACCATCGACAAAATCCATCATTACTACTTTTTGTGTATTAACCTCGCATTTACTATGTTTGCCAGATCAAAACACATGAACGAACCTGTAACATGTATAGTCATCCAATGCAATTCAAAATAAGCCCATAACTCGTTCTAATTCCTTAAGAAGAATGGAGGCACATCAGCAAAGTGGAAACTATTAAAACAATGAAAAGAAAAAACTACATGCACTAACCTCCACTTCCCAAACAAAGAAAACAAAAGAGGATTATGTTTTCCAGATTTAAGGATTCCAATCATGAGTGTTGGGCCAAACAAGTCACACGATTTAATAGAATAAATTGAAGCACTAATTTTCTAAACACACGGAGTTTGAAGCTAACCAAACCAGAGTACTTGACATGGAATAAATATTCATGAAATCATGCCAATTTAAAGGCACATCCTTATAGAAAAGCAACGTCAATGTGAACCAAAGATCTTTACCTCTCATACTAACAATAGAAGAAAGTACAGAACAGTATACAGCAAGAAAGAAAAATAAGACTTATGTATAAAACATCACATAGACACGAAAAGTTTAAACAAGCATTGCCACTTTAGGATGACAATGCAAACAAATGTAGAATATTAGCCTTTGCGCATTGAGAAACAAAGAGAAAAGGTGAATCCACTGAAAAGAATCAATGACGAATAACAGTGCATAACCTGAATTCCAATCCCCGGTTTTGGCAACATTTGTGAACTTGGATTTTAGGTGTAGGTTCACAACATCGGCTTTAACCTAAATTTAGGAATTCGAGAAAATTTTAAGTTAAATCTATATTTCTCATGCACAAGGAAATCAGGTAAAGTGCATTTCAGGAGGTTAACTACACTCACACTTTCACATTGCTGATACTCAATTTTCAAAATATCAAAGGTCGACCATTCAAGACAATAAGGTCCCTTTCTCTCACAAAGGGGTGATCCCTCCAGTCTGATGCAGCTCTGAGAAAAAGTCAAGAGGCATCTCGTATAATACATGTTCCCATATTTAACATAATAGGGGGCAACAACCACCATTGGTTCCTGCAAAACAAAACAAAAATAAATAAATAAATAAATGAAGAACAAATGACTCACTTTTATTGAGAGAGAGAGAGAGAGAAGTTCACAAACATAACCCTAAACTCAAGAAGCAGAAATTCATGTACATATCTCTAAAACTGTATGAGTTAAGTGATTTTCTCAGTATAAATATTACGTCGAAAACTATAAAGAAGGCTTAAGATTGAAGATTTCAGTTGAGCGTACAACATATAAGAAAAGAACCAGTATTTCCACATCCTTTAATCGTTACAAGAGTTACTTTGTAGTAATACACTAACACAATCATTATCGTTGGTGCCATACTCTGATGATTGTTCCTCTAATGAACCTGAAAAAGAGACAAGAAACACATAAATTGTACTAGTTCCTGAAATAAAATGAGATCAAAATAGATTGCTATAAATGTTATGATATGATGAGGAATACCTTCATTCTCTGCAAGATCAAAAGAAGAACTTGATGATCTCAACTCTGTTCTTCCATCTTCATCAGAATCTACACACAATACCTTGTTCTGCATAAAAGGAATATCAATGAATCCTGGGATATTTATAATCAATGGATTGATTTATAATCAAATACATGCTGGAATGGAAGGTAGAATACTATTTGAACTATTACATGCTTCCTGCCAGTTGTATAACCTCCTGTTTTTCTGCATCCTGGTGCACAGGATTTTACTCCAAAAGAAGAACATTCAGACCCCTGATGCTTTAAGAAAGAGAGGGGATGTGATTCATAGTTTAAAGAACCAGATGATATCGTGACATCTGTCCCAAAAGTTCTATCTTGGAAAACACTACCAGTAACATCAACATCTAACATGTCATTCCCAGAATCCTTTTGTTGAGTCATGGTTCCTTGTGCAACTGCAAAATATTGTTCATGAAAGAAGTCAGAATGCCATTTCAATATCTTTACTTAGTGATATAATCTAATTAAAAAGATAATAATACAACAAACTCAGAGATGTAATCAAATTTAACATTGAAATTTAGTAAACAATGGTTGTGAAATTAGTTAAACTAGTTAGTTAATATTTTAATTTTTATTGTTAATTTTACTTGTGAATAAAGACATACTTCATCAAAATGAATTAGGAGAATTTTTTTAAATGAATGCCAATACCACTATTGTCTCCGATACTTGCGCTGTGGCTTTTCACTAAGAATGGATTTCACAGTGACACCTAATTCTATGTTTTTTTGTGAAAAAACAAAAAGTGACCTATATAAATAGTATATGAACTCTTCAGCTAAGGACCAGTTAACCAATTTAACTTTGTGTCAACTAGAATTATTGAAACCCATGCCTCACTCGGAGTTTGAAACCAGATCCGCTCACAATTTCCTTTCGTTTTTGAGATATTTGACTCCCTTGAAATGATTTTTTACTGGTTATTATCTGACTAGAGGTAAGAGTGAGGGAAAATCTTTTTTTCTTTCTCTTTTCATTTTCTCATACATAAGATAAAACTAAGATCCCAAACAAAACCCTTGGTGTTCATCAAAGTCTTTTTAATTCTTGAAGTGGCAATTGAATCGTCATATATCTGAGCAGTGATAAGAAGTTATAAAGTTCATGAAATCATACCACAACAACCTTGCCCAAGTGTAAAACTACATAAAATTCAAAAAAGAAAATTTCATATATGATATTATCATTCACAGTCAGTTTCACTTTATTTGAAAGAAAATATTAAGCAAATGGAAAAGTAATGACTAATCAATGGATAAATACCATCATATCTAGACTCTTTCAGGGAAAGGTACTCAATTGTCAGAGTAGAACATGTTAATAATGCATATAACTACGTTAAAAAACAATCTCATTTCAATTCATTTTACAGCAACAATATTTTAGCAACTGGTCTAGATTCTTGTTAGGATTATTTTGTATAGATTTTGATGATGATTAGGTTGAAATTATAGGACTCCCAAAACTCTTGTAATTTGTTTGTCTGTTAGGAAATAGGTGAAAGAGATATTTTAAAAGTAGCAGAGCAAATCAAAGAAGATCAGCTCAAAAGAAAGAGCAGAGCTGTTGAACTGATCAGAGCAGCTGATATATAGCACAATCTCAGCCTCCAGTAGACTATGTAACCACTATTTTGAATAGAATAGGCGACTGAAATTTGAGAAGAAACTGTGTACAAATTTGCTTAGAAATATTTTGAAAGGTGTATTCGCCCCCCTTATACCCTTTCATACCATTTGGAACCAACAGTTCTCAATCCCAGAAACCAATATAGCACTCAACCTAAACCGTATAAATTCTCTTGCACACTTTGTTTTCATACAAGCAATTTGTAGAGTTCAATTAAATGAATTTAATTATTCCCACATCTTTTCCAGTCTAAAAAAGTTTCATTTAACAATTAAATCAAACAGACGACATGAATAATACTGTGACCAACCATCTAACATATTATATACTTCTGTTTCTCTCTTTTTTCCACCTTCCAAGGTTTCCACTTTAACTTTTTCTTCTGAAGCCTCCAAACCACTTGAACAGACTGAAACATCAAAGCAGACATCATTGTCATCCTGCATAGTTCCACTCCTCCAATTACTTTACACATATACATAAAATAATCATAGAATTGGTGACCAACAGTAAAGATTACCATCCTCATGGCTTCCTAATTATGCCATCTACGAATTTTTTATTGAATAACCATCCTATCTAAAAGTTGCAATTTTATTCTGAGAGAGACATATATTTAAGGTGTTGGAAGTTTAAGATTTTCTGACGTGCATGAAGTTAGATGTCCACAAAAAACGAGAAATATAAAAGCCAAACATTTAAAAAACACAAACTGCAAAACGAATTTCCCAAATTTTCAAAGTCTCCCGTTTTACGAAAGGCCATTGTTTCATTAAGACAGAACAGTAGACCAATCCCCATCGTTCATCCAACATTCGCGCGAGCATACACACCAGCCTCAAACTAAAGCAAACCCCATAACATCATCCAACAAACAGCATTTGATTATCAACGTCCCAAAAGACATACTATTATAATGAACGTGCGGGCATGGACTTACAGAACTCAAGAAAAACGTATTTGTCAACGGGTTGACGATGATGTGCGGGTTTCTTGCTAGGGCTTTTAGTTCCGAATTTGGCGAGGGTTTTGCGGGATTCGGTCTCGACGCGCAAGTCATCATCAGCGAATTCGAACACTGAGAATTTGCCGTTATTGCTTCCGCCGCCATAGCTGTTGCGGCTGGTGGTATTACCTTCACCGCCAGTATAAGATTCGTTCTTTACATTTCTCCTCTTTCCCATTGTGATCAGTGAAATGTGAACATGGGAAAACTTTGGGGGCGAAGCCGAAGAGGGTTGGTGTTATTTATTTATTATTTTTCTTAAACAGTAAATAATGAGTTTTAAAGTGTCGTTTTCAACTTTTAAATTTTTTAAATTAAAGTTATGATAATTTGTGAGAAAAAAAATTGATTTTGTTTGCTGCTATTACACTAGTTATAATTAATGAAATTGAAATGAAAAAAAAAAATCATACTCAATATTTTTTTATGTTTTTATATGATTATACTGTACAATTCTATCGAACTTGAATTCTTCAATTCAATCAACACAAATGATTAAAAAGTGACATAATAAAAAATAATAATAATAATAAATAAAATATTAAGCGGTGCATGCTCGATTTACATTCATAAAGAACTTAATCGAGTTCGATTTGAAACAAAAAATGGACTTGAACATTTTTCTGCACTCTAATGTCATGCAAACAATCATAGTGCAAAATTTATGGATTTAAGGGTTTTAGAAGACTAGTTCTTTATCCTAATGCCTTCCAACATATTTTTATAAAACAAAAATGTAAACCACAATTCTGGCTTATACATGCCCTCAACATATATACTAGAGAGGGATGCAAAAATATTCATATTGGGAGGTACCTTCTTCACTAAAGCTAAACTATATAGAGTAAACATGATGAAAGTAGTTTTTAACTTGCAACAAACATAAAACTAGGCACTACTTTTTTCCTCCACCCTCTTTTATCCTCAGCAATATATATATAGGAAATGACATAGTTGAAAGAAACAAAGAGGTCTTTTACCCAGATGTAAAAGTATAAAAAACCTTGGCACTTGAACATAAATATATATGCTCCAAATAGATTTGAAGAGAGAACATGGTCTCCCTCCTCAAATGAATATGATATCAGGAAGTTAATAAACATACATATCTGACTTACGCCCGAGTTGCTTCTGTGGTAGAATGACTTGGGCTGAGTGAGACTCGTTGGTGTCTGGGATTGGGTGGCTCAATATACATATAGCACGGGAAACCTTTCCAACCTTCTGGACCTGTGAGGGGCATCAATTTTGAGCCTACTTTCCATGGAAACCAAGATGTGCAACAAAATATGTTTCTATTATATCGTTGTGCAGATCAAGAACCAGCATCATTTATTTTCATCATCACTACACTAGATGTCAAACTACTTCCAAATGACTGAAAGTTACCTTATCAGGTAAATATGATGGATCACATACAACTTTCTTGCATTTAGCAGTTTCTCCTTCAGAGGTTGTTCCAATAAGGATCACAGACAACATATTTATAATGTTTGCACTGGGTCAAAACATAAGGAACATCTCTCCGATGGTAAACTCCATGTTTGGCAAATACATAACAATAGACGGATAACTGCACGAGTCTCGTAGTGTAAAGAAATATAACTAGAAGTATTGTCCCTTGTAACTGCTGAATTCCTTCATGTAAAACATGAAGCTATAATATAGTAATTGAGAGAAGTCAGGCTGCTCTTTGGTGAGGAGAAATGCGGTAAAAGAAAAGAATGGAACTCAGAATGACAAAAATAGTTCAATGATTACCTTGCATTGTGGCTTGTTTAGCATGTAAGTACCACCATAAACTGCATTTAATGCCTGTGAATTATAACTCATGCTCAACCATATCAAGACTCCAACAACTTAGAATAGCTCAAAAGATGCAAGCAGAAACAAACCTGTGGCAATTCTCCCAATCCACATAATGGATATATGTAAGGGGATCCTGCTTGAAAGCGTGCCAAAGATTCTACATAAAGCTGTTAAAGAAGAAAATGGTCCTTATCAATAACATTGTCTCCCTGATAAACAATTTTTCAGAAAAGATTATCAGAACATCAGGCATTTAAATTGTATTAAGGCCCAGCTACTCTTGAGAAAAATCAGCCAGGGATGTGTATTTCTTCACAATTTCAAAGCCGCTTAATATCTACCAGATCTGATCTTGGTGGAATGGTTCCTTTGATATTCTATAACTTACATTGCACATTCTTCCAATGAATTCTTCTCTTGGAAAGCAAAACTTTACCACATCACGCAATTGTAAATTTTTCATAAATAACAGCTGCACTATTGTCTTCCTAGAAAACCTGAATCAATTTTTAATCTATGTAGATCGATACGCTAAGTGATTGGATGAACAATGCTGTATTTGACCTTGCCTTTTACATCAATTTTGTATGCCTTGTATCAAGAGGTACCAAGAGGACTTAAGCACATTACGAACTGCATCTATGAGGCAGCCTTGACAACCAAAAATACTGACAAATTGTACAGCCATGCAACAATTCAGTAAGTTCAGTAAATCAAAGTTTAGCATCCCCATAGTGCTGAAGTCAAATTGAGAGAGCTCGACTCTCCTCCATAGTAGTCATTTTTGTCCATGTGCAGCACCTGTTCGCAAACTCACAAGATTAAAATTATGGAGATCCATTCGCAAGAAATGCAGGAGCAATGTGACGTTAGAGTCGAACCACAAGGGATCATCACAAAAGGAAATTAATTACCATAGAAAATACTTGTTCATTCAGTAAAATCTTCAAGAGCATCCCCTAATTAAAAAAAAACAATTGAATGAATTTTAAATCAAGAGCACACGCAATAAGCAAAATGTAGATTTATTATATATTGGCTTAAAGAAATAACAATCTCTCTATCAGGGTACAGGTCTATTTCTCATATTGCTTATTCCAAAAAATCAGCCATTCAATATTGACAGGGTGAATGTAAAGCTAGGCTTATTTGTCAAGTGGTCCACCGTGTTGATTAGTAGAGACACTAGAAAAGGAAAATTAGGAACAGAAATTTGACTGAACATGTAACAAATTGCACAAGTAGAAAAAAGTGAGTTAATCATTTAGCTGCAAGTTATACTTAATTATAAAACTTCTTTCATGCAAAACGAATATTGATTAATTGTTCTTCAGCTCACAAAAGTTAACTAGATTAATTTCAGCTTCAGCCTTGAAAAAGAAAGAAGGCCAATACATAAGAAAAATGTTCTGCATTCTGCACAGGTTGAGGTAAGCCGGCAAACTGGTACTTGGAATTTGAATTAATGGTGAATAAATTCAATTTTGTACATAATCTTTATTTCTAATTTACTGCGCCCAAGTCCAGTACTTTTACTTTCTCATTTTTTTAGCACACAACCAATGGTTCAGTTCAAACACAAAATGAATGGAATTTCTGATCCCTCCTTACCTTATATTTTTCAACACAGCGTACCTCAAACTCAAAGACACATTTCTTCTCATTTATTCCAAATTGGTGTTTCATTTCTATTTTAAGTTAACGCCAAGTTAAGTGTATAAAATATTTTTTAAAATAAAATGGATCAAAACTGTATCATGAGTTGCGGTATATAGTGAAATAAAAATTGAGACAAAGGATCCAAAAATGATTTCTTATCGCCAAACAGATGGGGCCATTACTCTTATTAGTTATTAGAAACCAAACATAACCACTTCAAGAAAGATGATTGATGTACTAAAATCTTAAAATCACAAGATGTCCACCACCCACCCCACCAAAAAAAAAAAAAAAGAACAAGAACAAGAACGAGTGGGCTCAATCCAAGAAAGACTTAAATTGTACATAACATCTAAATGTTCATCCAAACATAAGTATGCCCGCAATCGAAAGATAACACAATGTATGCGAGAATTCTTACTTTAAGGCCATCAACAGAGAGGAGGCCTCTCAGAATGCACTCCTTGAGGCCGGCTCCCAGAACAATCACATCATACTCTTCATCCCTGCCGCTGGATTAATTTATCTTATCTCAGAGAATTTCCCAAATGATAGAAAGCAAAAGTTTTGATTGTAGAGAGAGAGAGAGAGAGAGAGAAGACAAGAAAGCAAAGAGATGTATGAATAACGAAGAGCGCAGGAGATATATAAATGGGCTACATTTTGTTATGCAAAGGAACGAGTATTCAGCGCAGAGAGTGAAGACTGTAGACTCCTTTCCAGTAGTAGCAAAGAAGAGTGATAGTTTCCAGCTATAGGAAGGGGTTTGAATTTTGGTGGGATCTGCAGATGCATTTAGTATTAAGTAATTATTGGACTGTTAGTAGGATTCTGCGATTGAGGTGTCTCGAGCGATCACTGTGGGTTGGGTTCGTTGTGAGCAAAAATATACAGTTCTTGTTAGGAACCTGGGGTGTTGGTTGAGGCGATTTGCCCCTCTTAGGTGTTAGAAATATATGTTTAGGAGGTTTAGAATTAATTTAACGCAAGTTATGAATTTAAATTATAAAAAAAAATAAAAAAAAGAGTGATAGTTGAGAGTTGAGATATCTTTTCTTAAAATAATAATACCGGTGACAACGTACTTATATAGCAATTTATATTAAAGCAATTATTAGTAATACAAAAAAAAAAAAAGATTTTAATTAGTTCAAATAGGAAAGTTTAGTTTTTGGCCAAGAAATTTTGAAGGGATTTTTTTTATATGAATTTTAGTGTGAAAATAGTTGAAATATTTAATGTCTAACAAAATTATGGTTAAATAACTGAAAAAAGGATGGTATGTTTGCCCACTGATAATGTTGAAAGGATAAAAAATGGATATCATGAAATTGATTAATTACAAAAATAGAGATATGATCAAAAGTAGATAAATTAATTATGAGACAAAGTAACGTATTTTAGGCAAATATGTCCAAAGGTAGCTCATTGCTTTTTGGGATGAATATTTTTTCAAGTTAAGATTTTGAAAACAATAAAAGCTTCTTAACGAAATAAAAAAAGTAATAGATTTTTTTCTTTTGAAGATTTCTATTTTGTTAGAAAGAATTGTATTTATTAAATAACAATTGTGGATCCAAATTAAGGATTTCACCCCTGGAGTAATTTTTCTTTTGTGGTATTTTGTTGATTTTTCAAAAAGATAAAAAATGGTAAAGAAAAACTGAAAATATCCATTTCACCAGTAGTACTATTATTCACTTCACCATTTTTAGCTTTATTTATTTATTAGTATAAAACTTGTGAGAAAGGTGCAAAATGAGTAGATTTTTTTCTTCTTTTTTTTTTGCTTTCTTTCTTTCTTTCATTATTGCCCAACCAAATTCCTACATGTCGCATCCAATTTGTTGCATGTAACATCATGTAGTCAATTTCAATTAATGTTCCAAGTCATAAATTCTAAATTATAATTATTATTTTTTCGTTACAAAAATAATTACATCTGCATATCTTGCACTGTTGAACTGTTTTCAACAGCTCACTACCTCCTACTCCAAATATTGTACACATTCAATATTATAATCTACATTTTATTATTAATAAAATTAAATTTTAATTATAATTTTGTTGTTCCTCTAAAGCATCTTCGAGTGTGAGTCTAACTAATTTGCTACGTATTTTATTGAATTTCGACGATAATAGTTGTCGATGACCGATTGATCCTCATTGTCTATACAAACTTAAAAGCGCCTGTAAGAGTTGAGGGAAGGAAAGGGGGGTTTAAATGGTACATTCAATTCAATAGTTTAGAGACTATTAGCATAGCATACAAGTAATAGCAAAAAAATTTACATGACAATAAAATTATTAGAGGCCGGAATAATTTTTGCACTAGGAGAATATCAAAATCTGCTTCTCATTCTATATAGTTACATTGTACGAGCTTTTATAAGATAAATCAAATATATATACTGAAACTAACATCAACAATTTTTTTATGATAGGACTGAGACAATCACAATTGTGGATGTCGTAAACTCATTAGAACTTAGAAGCCAACCACTGTGATTGTCACTAGATCCAGATTCCAAGTCTCCCTAAAACCTCATAACAGCATACATACATGCCAAAGTAAATTTAGGACACTAGTATATGAAAAATATTTAAATTTTCAGAGGCCGAAAATACAGAATTGGCTCTAGACTCTAAGTAGTGAAGTATAAAATAACTTATAGTAAACCACATGGGGATGAAAACCCATTTCTGGATTGCTTTCTCCTCTCCTTCAGTTACCGTTGGAGAAAGGTAAGCTGCAAGAATAGGTATATCAGTTTATCAGACAACATTAGTTTATCAGTTGATGTTTTCCAGGGAAAAAAACAATGCATATATAGGTTAAACTGTACTGATAATAGTGTGACCCTATGGCCAATTATGGGATGTATTATCCATAAGGGCATGGGTTTGTTCATGGGGTTATCAATGCTCAGCCCAAAAATGCATAAACTCATGTTAACAATTCAGAATCACTTTGAGTCTTGTGTTCCAATTTGATGATGTATTTTATATTGCACATCAGATATACAAGCCAAATGTATATGATTCATAATGAATATATGTTTTTAAAAAAATATTTTATACAATGAGTATACATTTATGATATGTAATACAAGATGCAAAACCAAATTAAAATAAAGATTCGGACTTATATATTCAGAACTAAAGCTTATAATTCGTTTTGAAAATTGGAATTAAAGGTTTTTCTTTATTTTCTGATATTTAACTTAAAAGTATATACAAAATCTTATAAGCGTAATAACTAAAAAATATAAAATGTTCAAACATTACACATCTAAAAAAAATAAAATGTAAACTTAATTGGCAAATAGTAACATTTATTGAATATTTTAAAATTAAATAGCCTAAGTATTAAAAACTAGTTACACTACTTATCATATCCAGTATATGCAGAATATAAGGCCAATTTCACAAGTCAAGACTCATCCAATTTGATAATAATATATATGGAAAGACTAGGGTTGGGTACTCTTCTTAGACAAGTATCCAAATAAATAAGCTCCATATTCATGAGTAGAAGCCAAGACATTAAAACAATCACGTTATAACCACAACAAACGACAAACACCCTAACCCTAGTATACAGTTTATGTTGTTGTTGGGGTGGGGTGGGGTGGGGGGTGTTGGAATAATATTAAAACTATTGTCTTTCAAATCTAAATAACATACCCCAGCTTGAGAGATGTATCAGAGATGCTTTTGTCCTCCTCAGGACAATGGACTAAGTCATGAGAATTGGTGATAGACTCGGCTGAATTTCCCTGTTCCATAGCATTTCTTGTGCCTCCCGATTTATGCGTCTACAATTCACTCAACAACTAAAGAGTATGACAACGTTTACTTGATACATATGCTCTTCTACAAAGATCAGGAGAAATGAGAAAAAATGGAAATCAAAGGGGTCAAAAAGATATCACCTCAGCTTGCTGTTTCAACCACGCATTTTCTTCCATTAGTTCTGATTCCTGCATGTTTGAAAATGAGTACATACCTTTAACATCACTTAGGCCTCAGAAAATGATATCATGAAGCATGGATAATAACTCATGAAGTTCAAGCCATGATGAAAAGTCGGGTTTCAGAACTTGCCCTTGACTTCAGCTTGCTGATCTCATTCAAAAGCCTGTCATTCTGTAACCCATGGAAAGATTTAAGTTTGTTCCTACAGCATATGCAGACGACAATAACCCAAGAACATAAGAAAAGTTCAGCAAGATACCTTTGTTTTTCCAACACGGCTTAATCCTGTCTCTACTAACTTCTCTAACTTCATCAAATCATTCATCCCAAGTCCTTGGAGCTCTTCTCCCATAAGTTGCCTATAAAAACGAATGTTTTTTGGTTTTCAATTTTCTACTGCTATTAAACGCGCAATAAAGCACATCTTGATGAATACAAAGGTGTTATACTTCAGCTCGGTAGTCAGGTCCACAAGTTCCTTGCTGACCATGGCATGGTTACTACTTCCCGTCTAAAATGCAAACAGGAAAAAAAGACTTATTAGATCTTTAATGAAGCACTTGTGAACATACATCAGCTCATTCATTTTGCTCACATCGATCGATTCATTTGTACTTATAACATTGTGTATGCTGTAGAAATATGATTCCTAGCTTGTGTCTTTTGATATTAGAAAATGGTATTTACAAAGTAAAGAAATTAAGAAGCTAAAAAGATTACATGCAATACCACTACTAGTTTTGCTTTAAAACTACTCTTAAGTGCACAAGAATAGCTTGTCTTTTGATATTAGAAGATGGTATTTACAAAGTAAAGAAATTAAGAAGCTAAAAAGATTACATGCAGTACAGCTACTAGTTTTGCTTAAAAACTATTCTAAGTGCACAAGAAGACAAACATCAGGTGATAAGAGTGCTCATGGGATTCTAAGTGCACTAGATTTGAGTAAAACTGATTCCCAAAACTAGCTCATAGGATAAGAGTGCTCAATCCACATATATGCACAATAACAACCCACAAAAAATGATGTAAGACAAACTCAACTTCTAACAATTTCAACAATCGCTTTGGTAGAAATCTTAACCTGCAGCAAGATGGTTCTATACCTAAATATGAGAGCTGAGTCACGAAACTCAAATTTAACATAGACTTGAACAAATCAATAGACGTAGGAAATGTTTGCCAACCACTTTTGGGGAATGATCATACATCGCCAGAAAATGTTTTTACCCACTTTGAAGGAGTGGAATATCCATTCATGGCATTCTTACAAGCGCTTTCATAATTATTTCTTAATGAATAGTAACTCAAATGCCCTATGAAGTGCAATCTTATTACAACTTAATGCAGAACTGGCTAGAGAATCTGTAAGTTTACCTGAATATGGACGTGTTGTTGCCCGAATTTATTAGACTTCTCTGTTTGCAGATTATGCCTTTGGATGAGTTGCATCATGCTTCGGAAGCCACAAGAGAACCAATTATGGATTACATGCATGTTCATTAATCTAAAAAATGTCTAAAAAGATAAATGTACAAATATCATATCTATTTTGTCATAAGTCTAGTTCCTTTTAACCTTTCTTTAAAAAAAAAATAAACAAACAAAGATCTTATGAATATTGTTCATTTCAAGTAGAATTTTCTACATTTAACTTCTTACCTAAATCAAAGTACGAAATGAGCAGCGGGGTCTCCCTCTCAAACTTGAAAATAAGTGCAATAATTATGTATGGTTTATTCAAAACCTCTAAAACCAGCCCCTTTTTTTATTCAATTTGCATGGGTATTATTATCTATGATGTTATTTTTGAAAGCTCCTCCAGCCCCCCAAAAGTTTAAATCCTTATTCCCACCAAAAGAATAGCATGTAAATCAGAAATGACTGCAAACGTTGTTAAAGACATCTTGAATTGAAAACAAGATTTAAGAAAGTAAACTTGAAACAAGTATATAAGTTAGGTATTCCTTAGAAGCCAACTATTCTCTAACAAACTCTCCTGTGATGTCACTTATCTTATCCAACACATACAAGCTAACTCGCCCATTAACTTTTGACTACATACTCTTAAATCACAGAGAAATACTAGTCAATTAGTTGAATTGCTTTGTCTAAAGAATAACATATAACCAGACTCAATTTTGGACTTATACTACACAATCAACCAATGAAATTCAACTGAATAGCATTTTTTACATAAATTTGCTTTACATTTTAAGCTGGCATGGATCCTCTCTTCATACTTTTTAAAATAAGGTTTTTGATTTGGAACTTATTCCCATGTTGACTCGAAGAAAGATTCAGTTTACAGTTTGATTTGTTTGATATTAGACAGATGCAAATAATAACTTTATAAACAATATTTACTCGAGTATAAAAGGAAAATGAGCCTCAAAGTAATTATTTTTCATCAAGCCAAGAAGTGATAAGAAGAAATCAAATCACACGGTAAATAAAAATTCTCAACAGAGCTTTCTATTCTAAATTCCATTGCATCTCCTTTATTTTTCAACCCTTTTGGAATTTTTTTCATTTTTGAAGCGCATAGCATTTAAACTCAAATAAGAAGTATTGCATTGTAAAGTAAATGTAACATTAAAAATAAAAGTTTCAAGAATTTGAGTTTGAGAAATATACAATCTATCTCAACTATGCAACCACAAAAGTAATACTATTGAAAATATTTTAGCATTCAATTACAAACATTAACAAAGCTAATTCTTAATTTGAAACCACGTTAGATTTTGAAAGATATAGCCTCCACATATTTTTATCATCTACCATTAATTACCAATAATGAGAAACATGCTATTGATTTTTTTTTAATATATTTTTTGTCCAGTTGGCTGCCATGCCATCAATTTTCCCTCCATTTCTGAAAAATCCCCATTTTTTCATAAGCTCATCAATTTCCCGGTTGTTTCTGCAATTCTGGTCAATTAGGATGCAATGTGTCAAAAATTGAAAAATATAGGGCAAAATTGCCAACTGGCCAAAATTAGAGGACTTAAAAGTGAAATGAGGCGAAAAATGCATTTTTCCCTTTCAAGTTGTGAGGTTCTTGCTCTATATACTGCATTCAAAAATTGTTCTATGAAAGCTCACAACAAATACAACATATTGCTTTTGGTGCTTAGATAGGGCCTTGAGTTTCAGTGTATCATGCTGCAGTTTTATATCTCCTATGCTAAAAACATCTTAAACAGTGTGTGTGTGGTGGGGTACTTAAATGGTTATAATCCCATCTTTTATATATAAACTTAATTAAATTAAAAAATTTATCACCTTCGAATGATTAAATTATCCTCCAAGTGAATTTCATCCAAATATTTTCTCCTTCAATTCCGTCTAGCCATCTTTATTCTTTCTTCTTCAAACAAAAAAATCACTAAATTCCTTAAACTTCATATTTCTCGAAAATTTTAGATAGTTGAATTTATTGTTAATACAAAGCCCAAGAAAGTATTTGTACTAACCTCTAAAAAAATTTAGTATGATTTTGTTTTTACAAACATGATTTCTTTTAATCAAGAAATATTCATTATTTTTATATTTTTTTATTTATATTTTTTTTATGGTTGATTATTTGATTGCACTTTCTTTACTTATTATTTGAGATTATTCTTATTTATTTAATTAATAATTATCAAATAATGCTCAAAGGCTTGCACTAATTTTTGGAAGCAAGCTTAATTGAGACATTCTATTTTTGATATGCTTACTATTATTTTTTATTAATATTTTTTTTCGAATAATGGATCTTTTTTAAAATAAAAGTAGTTAAGGACTTTATTAGTTTTTTCAAAATATTTTTTCATTCACAATAATTAATCCGTTTTTCTTGATTAGGTTAACCTGTGTCATATATTTGCTTTTTATTTATTTTTTATTTTGTTTGGCCTAGTGAGAATTAGATTTTCATCTCAAATCTATCATCATGTGGGATTTAATTTCAGCATATTTAGAACATTAATAAGTAGTTTTTATTTTGTCAAAAGTAGGTTTCACAATTAGACTTTTATAAGGTAATAATCTTCTATATAGCTACTTATGTAAACTAGATTTTCATTTGAAGAATAGTGTTCATTTTTCAAGGTTTTGAATACTTAATAATGACCTACAAGATTGCAATGAAACCATGAGAGTTACTCCAATTTTCAAGTCATGTTTTTATAAATTTGTAAGTTTACTTTTGTTTGTGTTGTGTTGAATTAAAATTGTTTCTTATTTTTATTTAAAAGTTGCTTTTTATTTGAATATTTATACAAATGTAATACATGTAATAAAATTATGAATCAATATCACATATATTTATATTTGCGTTTGTGCTTTAATAATTAGTTGACTTAAGAGATCGCAACAAGAAAAAGTTTTCATGTATGAAAAAATAACAAATATTTATAGTTTTTACAATTCAATCTCAACCCTCAAACTACAATCCCTAACTCCGGCCCCGGACTTAACCTCAATTTATTTAAAAATCACCAAGTTGTAACCTTTTATGTGTGATTGTACTATTAAGTTTGGATAGATAACATTTAATTTATGCCAATCTTGCTATAGCTACTGTTGGCTTCATTTCTTCTGTGAATCATACTTTCACAATCCAAGGAATATAAACTCCTTGTGAGACACAGTTGACTTAAGCATGATCTCCACAATATATTAAACTTTGTTTAGAATATTTTAGGAGATGTAGAATAAACTCATACATTAAGGAAAGATACAATATTTATAAGAAAAACACCAAAGAAATTATGTTCCTTTGTTTAGCCTTAGGAGGGAAAAGTGAAAAAATAACAAAATAATAGTTCTAAGGGATATTAGCTTTTTTTTCATTTATTTTATTTCTATTTTTGTGATTTTCAACAACATAATCCTTTAGATTGCTTATCTTGGTCAATTGCAGCTGCAATTGCATCAAGGTAATTATAATTACATTTGTAAAATTTTAAATTTTAGCTTTAAGACTTGTTTTCAAGTAATCTGTTTGTTTTTTCCCCTAGTTTATGTTACTTCCATTTGCTATTATATGGATTGTTTTCACTTTAATTTATTCATCATAGTCATGTTCATCTTTGTTCTGCTATCAACTTTTTATCCATAATATTTCAATTAATTCTTTGGACATACCAAGATTTTGTGTAGAAAAGAGCCACAGTCCTGTGATATTACTGAGTTTCAACATACACATTTTTCCCATCTCAATATTTATCCAGACCAAAATACAGGTTAATGTGATTCTTAAATAGTATTTTTCTCTCCTCATGAGCATGACATAGAATCAACAATCCTATTTCCTATTTGCTCAAATGATGGTCTTCCCCAAATTGAGCTAATAATAGCTAAGTCAGTACTTATGAGTAATAAAACGGAACATCAAAAGTTCAAGTAGAGTATGATAAAGAAAATAAAAATATCAAAGTAAGAGAGTCTATATATAAAAAAAATAATATCACTCTTTTTTCTCTTTAAAAAATCCATGCATCACATTTTGTTTGTCATGGCTCCTAAATATATCCCTACTCTATCTATTTGATGTACATTTGTATCTATTTGATGTTAATTGGTTTTACAAAGTGATCAATGTCTTGCTTTGTGAATGTTCAACTTAGATATAAAAATAAACTGAACTCCACAATTTTGAACTACAAATTTATAGTTCATTCTATCTCACAATTGATGTAATATATATATATATATGTGCGTCTGTGTGTGTGTGTCTGCGCGCTCTCCTCTACACACACAGAGTAGAAAGAACTCTAATTATATATATTGACAAAACAAATAGTGGAATGTACTAAATTTACCCTCAATATATATAAAGTAAGCAATTTTTTTAGAATATTCCTGTATTTTTCACTTCTCAAGAAAATGAGGAGGCCCTCAACAAATGTGATGATAAGCCATCAGAAGATAGATAGTACGATGTTGCAGCTAAGAGGACAGTGATTTGGGACATCAACTGATGAAAACTGTACCATAAAATCACAGACAACAGTACACAAATTGATTTGGTTTGGTTGATAAAAGAGAACAAGAGGAAGTCAATTTTTTTCCCCAAAGCATAAATCAAGGTTCCTTATTGGAAAACATAAATCGAGGTTTCATAAACACAGAAATAAATTCTCCTCTCTTTCTCCCTTTCCATCTCTGTGTGTGAGTGTAAACCTCAAATGGGCTTCCATGGCCAAAAACAGCATTGTTCTGGAATGTATTTTTATGTACACAGACCAGGTGTAGAAACTAGAAAGCATATGATAGTAGCAATCAAACAATTTACACCCTTTATGTAATTTGCTCAAGATAACAAATTATGCAATAAAGATGTAATCGGCATGAATCCATTTCTGGACCTTTTTTTCTACTGTGGGTTTCAACCATTTCTTAAGGTAACGAGTACATTTAGTCACTGAAAACCTTAGGTAGAATAGATAATTAGACCTCGGTTAAGACACATGATATATCACTATAAGTTCTGTCTGTGCGCCTTGGTGGGGTGTGGTGCTGGTGGTTGTGTGTGTGTGTGTGAGAGAGAGAGAGACAGAGAGAGAGAGAGAGAGAGAACCTTGAGCTAGAATAGTCGAAGAGCTTGCCGGTGGCCGAGAAAACTATGAGGGCAATCTCAGCGTCACAGAGAGTGGAGAGTTCATGAGCTTTCTTGAAAAGCCCTCTTCTCCTCTTTGAAAAGGTCACTTGTCTGGCTGTCAAGTTATCAATCTTCTTGATCTGAATCTTTTGCCTCACCATTTTTTACAGGCACTGCAATCCACTGCAACCCAAAATTATTAAAATTCATATGTGAATACCGTCACTCAGTGCAAATGGTGAGAGAGAGATGAGAGATGGGGTTTGAGACATGGGTTTTTTGATAAAACTACATGGCAAAGAGTAAAGCATATCTTCTAAAAGCAGAAACCCTTCTTCCCAACAATCAAAGAAAAAGGAAATCACACCCAAGATAGAATATTTTATAAAAAATCAGAAAACAAAAAAAATAAGGGAGACAGGCGGAAGAATGATTCTGTTTTTGCATAAAAATAGAAGTTTTTCAACAGGGTTGCATTTGCTAATTCAGGGAAGAAATGACATCACCTGCAGAAGAGAAAGCCAAGCCACCAACCCTAGAGAGAGAAAGCAGATAGCAGAAAGCAGAAAGCAACACAAATCTGAATATCAAGTTTGTGCAGCACATGAATGAGCTAATTAGCTAAAAGCAGTTTGCAAATTGCCCATAGGGGTGGTGGGGTAGGGTGGGGTGGGGGCGGGGGGTTGGGGGTGAGGTTGACTGGTATATACATTGAGGTATGGTTTAATTTCTTGAAATTACCTTTCTGGGACGTTGATAACAGTGCTGTACATTTCCTCCAATTAGGACAGCAAAACATGCAACTGTGGGTGTTTATTTAATTAGAGAATGGAATTTAATTACTTTTCTCATTCCTAATTTCTTTCTTTTGGTAGATGTTTAATATATTTCTATTACTCTTGTAAGTCACAGATAGGCTGTGTAATAATATAATGTTAATAACAATAATGCAATTTTTTATATCAATTATTTTTTGTCAATTTTGGACAGAATGCGTATATAGTAATTTACATTTAATTATTTTATAGTTTTTTTTATATTTTGAATAGGGACAGCAACAAAATGGATTTACCAAATTCAAGACAAGCCTACCAAATCCTGAATTCGGACTTGATAAGTTAGACGAGATAGCCCAGTTAAACCCTTTTAATAATTTTAAAAAAATTAAAAATATATTTTTTTAGCAATAATAACACTAAAACTTTATAAAAATATATATTTTTAATACAATAATATCAAATAAAAATATATTAAAAATAAATAAATAGAGTAAGTTAGGAGTGGAACGAAAATTCATCCAAAACAAGATGATCTTGAGTTTGAGACGCTTCATTGTTATACCAACTTATAACAACGAATAACGTTGGTTTTAAGCAAGTAATGAAGAGCTAAAAATGGCACCAAAGTAGTACTTTTTACTTGAATATGAATATATGTAAATGTTTATCAGACAATCGAATTTACAATATAAAATTATCCTGTTTGAATTTGAACATAAAAAGAATTTTATTTTTTTAATAAACAAAAATTATTATAAAAAAAATTAATCGATAATTAAATGAAAAAATTGTGTTACATAAAAATGGGGCTACATGGCGTAACCTTTCTACACAATTTGGGAGCATTGCTTTGCAATCCAATCGAAATCGGCTGGTGGTTAATGGATTTCGACTTATTAATTATTAGTTAACGGGTTCAACTATTGATTAATTATTGGAATCAAAGATTGATTACGAGTTAGAGAAACCCGACCCAGCATGTTCATCATTTTTTTTCAAAAAAATAATTAATTTCATTCAAATTTATGTTTAACACTTTAAGCCCTTTTTGATTTTAAAAATTTATAATTTCATAAAATTAAATTTTAATTAACAAAAAATATTTTTTCAAAAAAAGAAAGGTCAAGATTGGCAAGTTAGGGTTTATGATTCCGATTAGTAACTGACATTAAGCGATTACAATTAAGAGTCGAAATTTTTCTACTAGTGAAATCCACAATTTCGATCCAAAATCGTCGATTTCCGTACCATTGTCAAATTTACATTAAATGGTTGTTCAAGCTACTTTGGCTATGAATTGATTTTGTATTTTTTTTCACATAATCCAACTTGCAAATATAGGGTTATAAATAGTTTGAGTTTTGCAGGTTTTTTTATAATTAAGTACAAATTTAAAAACAAAATTTATAATTTTCCAAATGATACGTAAAAAAAAAAATAGATGATTTTATTATGGCTTGAATATATTTCCTCACAATATAAAAGTCAAATAATATAGCTACTTATTTTTTAGGTTCATTATATATATTCCATCCATTGACAATCGATTACAATATTTCAATTCTCTATATCTTTTGAAAAGGAAAAAAATAAAGAACTATTCATTTTCACATTGAATTCTAACAATAAAAACTTTTATAGTATAATTGTATTCTCTCTTATAAAATTGAGATAACAGAGTATCTCATATATATATAGGTATATATAAATGTATATAAATATTTATATCATTCTTGACTCCATTTTTAAGGGGAAAAAATAATTTAATTACAATTTAAAAAATTAATATCCATCCTCAGTAAATAGAGATAATTAGTTCTTAAGGCAAAAGAGGAATTTTAAGGTGCTAACCCAGAAGTCAAAAATTAGGCCGAGATGATGAGGCTATGAAATTTAGACTTTGGATTTTTTATTTTTAAATTTTTATTTTTTTCAAAGTGAAAATTTATTGGCATCAGAATTGAATTATATAGTACTATTTTTGGTGTGCGATAGTTAATATATATATATATATATATATGTGATTGAAGTGTTTCCCGTACAAAACAAGCATGGGGACGTCACAGTAGATGAAATTATGGCATGGGTTGTACGTCGTACCCAGGATGTCCCCCCACTGTCTTAAATTCCCTCGATTTGGCAAATCATGGCTGTACGGACACCCCTCCATCACACCTCGAACTGGAAAGTATCTCCCTTTCTATTGGTTAATCTAACTTTTTTTGAGAATGTTTTTATTTATTTATTCTTTTTCACGTTCTGACTCTAAAATATGCTTTTCATTTTTATAATTAATCAAATTATATATTTGACTTGTTATTATACCCTCCTGCATTTGTGAAAATCCAATTCGTTTTCTCACAATTCGTTCTGACTTTTATATGTATCGTATTTGTAATTTTTTAAGATTATGTAATAATTATTTTACATTTTAGACTATATTATTTAATTTGTAAGATTTGTGCTTTCAATTGCATGTTATAACATTTTTCAAAATTGATCAAAATTGGCATGTGGAATTAAAAAAAAAATGAAAATAATTTCAGTATTCAAATTATACATTAAATTGAAGGAGAATTATCGGTTAGGCACGCGCGTGTTTTGTTAGTCTATTTTTTAAAAGAGTGACAAAAATTGTAAGGGTGTGGTTATATATGAAACTAAAATTGATTATTTTGATTATATATGGTACCAAACTTGCAAAAGGAGAGGAAAGAGCCAAGTGGCTGCATGTGGATCTCTTTTGTTTGTGACCAAATTTGCAAGGTATGGTAATAAGTAGACCTCACATGGTTATTGAATGGTCGATTTCAATTTGAAATTGTAGATTTTACAATTCGAAAAAAATCTCAATTCTTAGAATGGTCAACCGTTGATTGCTGTTCCGGATTCGACCCTTAAATATTTTTTATTTTTTTTTAATTTTAATTTATATTTTAAAAAATTATAATTTTTTAACTAATTATTAATTTTATAAAATTACAAGTTTTTAAAAACAAAAATAAGAATTTAAAATCTTAAATTTAAATTTGAATGAAAATTTTTGAACTTAAATTATAAAAAAATATTATTAATATTTTAACATAATGAAAAAACTTCTAACTTAAATTTGAAAAAAAAATTGTTACCTAAAATTTAAATTATCAAATATTATAATTACCATAAATTTAAAAATTAAAAAAAAAAGGTGCTCAATTTGAGATTTTAAGTTTAAACTTAAATTTCAATAAAAAAATTTGTACTTAAATTTTAAAAAAAATATTAACTAAAATTTAAATTATATAATTAAAAATAAGTTAAAAAAAGAACAAATCACTGCCTTAATATTCATTTCTCAATTTCATTAATCATTTTATCGTCTACTCATTTTATATTATCATAATGAACTTTAACGTTCTTTTGTTGTGGTGTTACAAATTTTTAAAACATTCTCCCCTAATTATTTAAAAATGCTTATATGTAAGTAAATATAACTTATTTTTATAAAAAAATATAACTTATTTTTATAAAAAAATATCACTTATTTTTATAAAAATTATCATTTATTTATTTATTTATTTTTAACTACTATTTTTATTGTACATAAGAACAATTTTGTTAGCTCTGATGTGTCAATATACAAAAATATTTGGTAAATGGTATCCAAAAATCAATAATTTAAAAAAAAAAAAAAAAGGAACCTGTGTACTTTCTACGAGCCTGACCCAACGATTCACAGGTTGGGAAAAATCGAACTCGTAACCGCTCCGTAAACTCACGGGCCGATCACGGTTCTGACTTGTGACCAATGTGATCAACGGGTTTTGATCTATTGACCACGGGTCGGGTCCGAAGTTGATACGATCTAGTAATATGTATTGGAAAAAAAATAAAATTAAGTCACAGTACAAACCATGGGAAATCCCCTATTTCTTGGGATTAAAAACGAAATTTTAACCAATTCATATAGAGTAGTGATCCGTCACATGAAGATGTTTAATTTTACTTTTTCTAATAATAACAAAAGTTAATTTTGTGTCATTTTCTTTTGAAATCACCCTCAATTATTGCCCTAGAGAATGTATAGTATGATTTGATTTCATTTGTTGTTATATATAAAAAAAAATCCTAAATAAAGAGATTGTGTTACGTCAAGAATGATTAAAATCAATCTTTTAAATTTGAATTGTTGACAATAAAAAGAAATCTACAAAAATCCCTACTTTATATTAGTCGGCAACAAATTAGGAAAAAATCAAAATGAAATTCTAGATATCTTTTATGACACATAAAATATATAGAAGAAAAACAAACATATAAGTGAAAAGTATTATCAACATAAGTGCGGTGTTTATATATATGTTGGCGTACTTACTTCAGACTTTATTTAGAATATCTTGTAATATATTTTTAGAATTAATGAGATGTTAAATTTTATTTTAAAAATATATTATTGAATTATTTGAATAAAATGAAATTTTAAAACTTTTAAAATATTGATAATGATAATTTTATAATTAAAATTGTCAAAATTAAAAAAAATTATTAAAATAATATTTTATTTTGAAATACATTGGGGTGTGGGTGTTTTTTTTAAAAACTTATAAACTATCAAATATTATTTTTTTTATCTTATAAGCTTTTTTTTAGAAAAATTATCAAACACTTTTTAGTGTTTTTTACAGCTTATAAACTATTAAATAACTTATAAAATATTTTGAAAAGATTATTGGTTCTGCCAAACACCCTTAATATTTAATATGGAACAATTTATTGTAAAGGAAAACAACATCTGGAAAAATAAATAAATAAATAGATAAATATATATTTATATTGAATATAGATAAAGCTTTATGATTAGTATTTTTCTTTTAATTAATAAATTAAAAAGATGCAAGTTCCTTCCGAAGTACGAGTCCTAGAAAGAAAAAAAAAATAGCCGACCAAAATCACCCTATGATATTTTGATCCTCCCTCAATGCAAATTAAAATTCTTTATATTAATACTATACATACATATGCATTACACATATAAAAACACACACACACACACACTAATATTATATTGCTAAGTTTGTATTTCTTTGCTAGGTTAATTTCTTATAATATTCTATATTCCCTCCATTTTAAATTTATAGAGCTAATTTCATTTGACATGAAATTTTATATCAAAGTTGGAAAAAGAGTATTTTTTGTATTTTACACCATTACCTTTAAAAATAATAATTGAAAGTTAGTGTTAACATATCAATTTCTTTAATTAACATGATAATTTTGAAATAAAAATATTTTAAGAAATCGAGTATTACTTTTGGAATGTCTCATAAAGAAAATTAAAGCAATAAATTAAAGATCAGAGTTTAGATTAATCACATTATATAAGTTTATGAGATTTTTTTTTTTAAACTCATTATACAGGTTTATGAATTATTTATATTGCTACCATATAATGTAAATTACTTTCATATGTTCTATAATCAGGTGTGGGCCTTGGCCCGTGTGTTAAGAAGTTGAGAATACAATGACTATTCTCATATTTCTTTCTATATTCCGATTGATTTTTATTATAACAAAATAATTTGATAAGACATTTACGAAATAAGATATCTTTTATGAATATTTAAAATTAAAAATATTTTTCAAATCATATTATATTATTTTTTTAAATAAAATATTCAAATATATTTTCATCATCTACACATTTTTCATTATCACTATCAAAATACATTATTCTAAAATAATATTTCACAAATGATGAAAAATAAAAACAAACATGACATAAGTCTTTGTGCCGATCTAAGGCCAATCCGCTACTCCATTTTATAATTATTGAAAGAGGAATGCTGCATATTACTAGTAAATTTATTCAAAGTAATTAATATCATAATTTCACGTCAAAATTAGGAAAAGTTAAATAAAAAAGAAAATAAACTGATGATATATAACATCATTCATATTATAAAATGATTTGCTCCTCATATATCATACATGCAAATTGCATGTATAAAATATTTTTTTTTAAAAAAGAATAATTAATATAATAAAAATATATAATAAAAAATTAAAATAGAAAATTTGAAATAGTGTCTTTCAACGTTTTGAATGCTTAATGGAATCGTGAAATCTGCAGTTCACATGTTGCTCACTTTTGGACATACTAAGCATGGACCCAACAACTTTCCAACGTCAGCAACTCAGAAAGACACATCTCATAATCTATCTATTCATCGGTAGTGGTGATGATACTTACACATATACATACACCTCTACCATCCTTGTACTCTTCCTCGCTCTCGTCAGACCCTTTTTAAATCCCTTTCTTGCCCTCATCGTCTGACCCACACGTCGTGTCCTTTCACCTAGAGCCAAACCCTTTTTCGTCCACTCACACTAACCTCACTCTCCTTCACTTCTTCTTGCTTCACCCTCGCCATTCCATTACCCGTCCTTCATTTCCTCTGCTCCGGTAATAGAGATTTTCTTTGTTTCAAAAATAAGGAAAGAAAATGGAACACCCATTTTTTACGACGGCCGCCACTCGCGCGGAGGCTTTGCGGTGGTTAACAATCGCGGAGAAGCTACTCTCGGCGCGTGACTTGTTGGGGAGCAAGTCCTTCGCCACGCGGGCACGTGACTCCGACCCGACGCTCTCCCCCGCCGACGAAATCCTCGCTGTGGTGGACACGCTCCTCGCCGGAGACAGGCGGATCGGGAATAACCAGCCGGACTGGTACGCGATCCTCCGCCTTACGCCGCAGCAGGGCCGCGACTCCGAGCTCATCGCCAACCAGTACCGCAGCCTCGTGCTCCTCCTCAACCCGCAGAAAAACAAATTCCCGTTTGCTGAACAGGCCTTCCGCCTCATCGTCGATGCCTGGTCTGTTCTCTCCAACCCTTCGAGGAAATCCTTGTACGATAAAGAGCTTGCTTTTTATTTGCAGCCGCAGCAGCATCAACCGGACCCGTTTAATGACCCCATCCCCACATTGCAGCAGAACTTCATTTTCTTTGGGGGTGGTGCTGCGAGTAGCGTTGCTCAGCCGCAGGTGCATGGTGGTGAAAGTAGCAGCGTTGGTGCGAACCACTATGCTCGAGTTCAACAGGTACATGAGCAACCACTGGTCCAACCTGTGGTTGGTGGGTCGACCCGAGAACCCCAAAATTTTATGAATTTCTCTTCGGGTTCTAATTTTGTTTTCGGGGCTGGTACTGGGTCTAAGTCGAGTCATGAACCGGTCAATAATCACGCTCAAGAAAGTTATTCGACTTTTGCTGGTAATGTGGCTTCTGCGTCTGGGACAACCCAGGAGCTATTGAATAATAAACAGAAACAATCGCAACAAAATTACTCAAATGTTAGTGATAAACCTACTCATAATGTTACTGTGAGTGAGAATGCTGGAGAGACGATAGAGGATGAGGAAGATGTGGAGAGAATGGATGTGGAGGAGGAGGAGGAGGAGGAGGAGAGAGTTGATTCTCCGGTGAACCAAGATGGATCAACTTTCTGGACTGCTTGTCCTTATTGCTATTATATGTATGAGTATCCTAAGGTATATGTTGATTGTACTTTGCGGTGTCAAAACTGTAAGAGTGCATTTCAGGCTGTGGTGATTCCATCTCCACCACCGAGTGTGGATGGGCAAGAGGGGTACTTCTGCTGCTGGGGTTTTTTGCCTTTAGGTTTTTCAATGGAGAATTGGGAGAAAAATAAGGGTGCTGCTTCAGCTTGGACACCATTCTCGCCTATGTTTACTTGCGCACAAATGGTTAATAGTGGGAATAAAAGGGTTGGTGGACGGAAGAGCTCGGCTCCTAGGGTTTATGTTGATGATGATGAGGTTTTTGTGGAGATTTCCAGTTCAAGTGAGTCTGATGATTATTGGCAGGATGATAGGGATAAAAAAAAGAAGAATAAAGCGAAAAATGTCAAAGGCAAGGAGGTTACTGGGGCGCCCAATAAAAATGTGAAGAAGGTCCTTGTTGATAAAGGTAAGAATGTGAACGTGCAAGACGCTGTAGTATCTCCACATGGGGTGGAGATGCCTAATAAGACAACATGTGAGCTGAGTAAGATAGGGGTGGCGGCCAATGCTAGGAAGCAACCTGGCAGGGTTGCAAAGAATTTTGGGAAGTTAGATTTGAATGTGGAGTTCAGCAATGAAGCTGAGGAGCCTGCGCAGAGGACGGACCAAGGGAATGGACCAGGCTGTGGGGAGGATGACAACATTGAAGGGATTGGTTTTTTTGAGGGTCTTGATGAATTTCTTAGCAGTCTTCCCATTCTTAATGTTGTAGGTGACGACAAGGTTGTCAAGGCAGCTTAATAAAGTAAGACCCTTTTCGGTTGTAACTGTAGGTGGTCGTGAGGCTGTCAATGCTGCGTAATGTAGTAAGACTTATCTTTTCTACTAATTTTGGCTTGTAGTAGTAAATAATGTAGATCAACTTGGATATCATACTTCTGGTTTTCGTCTGGTTTAACTGCGTATATATTGCAGCTTGTGTCCTATCAATTTGTTTTTATAGTTGATCCCCTTTGATTGGGATTAATTGCTCAATTGAGCGAACAGCACGAGGAATTGGACCCTTCAACTGTAAGTGCATGCCATCTTCCGCACCAGCATGATCACAACTTTATTGCCTAGGACTTATTTCTATTGGTTATTTGGATTTTAGTTGTCGTGCTTATAAGTTCTATAACTGAAAGGGTTTGGCTTTTTCTTTTTTCTTTTTCCTCTATTACTGTTGGTTTTATATAAACCTGTCTACTCATGGTTTGTCCGCATACATCATTTTTATTTATGTGTATTCCCTTCTTATTCTTTATTTCTTGCTTCGGTTATTCAATTAACAGAATAATGAAATAGTATTCTGATGTTTCTGCGATTATCTTGCACAATTATATTATAAGTTGTAATGATTTTGAATTGAGCTGAGTCTTTGCTCCTTTCGATTTCATGTCTAAGATTTTCTTTTTACATGAAATTCTGGATATAATGGGAGGGGCGAGGAGCACCAACAGGGGAACTTGCAAAAAACTTTATGCATCATTGTGTGGTTTTATAAGCTAGTATAGGTCAACTGAGGAAGTATGCTTTTCAATACCCAAGGATACCATGTTGTGTTAATAGCATGATCTACGTGCACTCTTTACATGCAGTATTTATTACTTATCTACAGAACATGCACGTGTCTTTCATTCTCTGGCTATATAATTGTTTTACCTTGTATGTATGTAAGATTGCCTTATCAAATGCGGAAGAAGGTTTCAGTTTGATTCTTTCCATAATTAGAGTCGATTAATGGATGAGAAATATAGTAGTTGCTTCCATGAGAAGATATGACACTTAAATGTTAATACTCTATTTATGTTGGTCCATCTAGTCGGAGTTGATAGTTTAGACTTCCTTTCAAGTAATAAAGAAAGGGACAGGCTGAGATTCTAACTTAGGATGAAGGCCTTAAAGAAGAAAGCAAGCATGTTTGAAGTTAGAAGATAAGATTGAAAGAGAGAGTGAATCTCTTTCTATCTTGATCACCTATGATTTGTTATGTTTTTCTGGTACTTGAGGTTTTCAATGTAATGGAGATGTCATTCTCAGTGTGTTTGAAGTTTCACCAAGCACCAACACCCCCACCCCCCACCAACACACACACCTACAAATGCTTGCTGTTGCCGTTCATCTTTGGTGTGTAGTGAAATAGTATAAGCCTATGCTCATGCTATACCTGCCGATGCCATACTGCTTGCATGCATTAGTGTCATGCTATCCATGAATGAGAAATTATATCCTGATAAGACATGATTCATCCATGGTGTCTTCTATTATTTGAAAGCTTACGTCTTTTACGTTCTTCCTTGATCCGTTGCGCTTGTTTTGTTGATGCCTGTAGTGAAGATCTGAAGCTTGCTTAAACTTTTGGGAGTGCCTGCATTTATTAAATTTTGAACTAGTAAAACTGCAACATGTGGTGGCTTTCATTACAGAGTTATTAGGATCCACTCTTTTACGTTTGTTCTTCAATGTTCTTTTCCCCCTGCTTTTGCAACTGTAAAAAGGTTTCCTCAAATCCAGTGTCTTGAAACGCATTGTTGTGCAAATACATGAGTAATTAAGCACCTGCCCCATTTCTTTTATTTTTGTGTGAATGAAGTTTTCTTTCACTGTCAATATCCGTGGCCATTTTCGAGAAAATTTTGCATTTAATCCTTTACTTTTCCCTATATACTCTTTCTATTGTTTTATTGCAATGGAAACTTTGGCATAGCTTAGCGGCATGCAGAATGAAAGTGAAACCATGAAAAGCCTGGGAAAAAAGGAGCATTGACATAGTGTGGAATGGTATCCAGTGAGCTCTCGTCCTGAGCTCATCATCATGCACCATCAAATCTTGCGATTCACGATCTATTATTAGGTGACCAAGATTTAGGTTCCAGGTTGGGATTAAGAATTTTCATGCATCTGATCGAAGTTTTGATAACCTAGATTTCGACACAAAACAGATCAAGAATTCTTTTTAAATGCAACAGTTGGTCTCTAGATTCAACTTTTATCAGTCAGATTAACTGTTTCAGCACGATTTATTTTGTTTTTGAATTATAAATTTTAAAACTTTCCTATCTTACTTTTTCCTTTAACATCTGCGGAGCAACCATGCAAGACTTCCATTGTAAAAATATTATCGTGTTATCAATGTTGCAAGGGAAAATTTAATTTTATATTTTGGTCAGACTCAGCTAATTACATAGCAAAGTATTATTATATTTATCATATAATCTTCTTGAATTGTATAGTATTTACTAATTACATGGTAAGGGTATTTTCACCCACTATGTTATGGGTTGGTTCGGTCAAAGAATTTTCCTGTGTAAAGCGGGTTTTTTAACATGTCAGCCCATGGGCCACAATACCTTTATGGCCTAGTTCACCCAACCAAGTGTTTTAGCATTATAACTTGGATAGATATAGGGATACCAATGTGATGGCTTTAAATTCAAGTTTTTAACATACACGTTCTGTCTTGGACCTGTCTTGTTTATTTATTTTAATATATATTTAGATTATATTATATTTTAAAAAATATTTAAAAAAAATTGTGGTATTATTTTAATTTTTTTTTTAAATTATAAAATAAGTTTAATGAATTTAACAGGTCTAATCCGTAACCTATAAGTTCGTGGCAGGTAATGAATTTTACTAAACGCACCCCATTGCATCATCGGACGCATGGATCCTATCAGTCCCTTCTTGGGCTCACTTTTATTCCAACAAAGTGCAAAAATTAAATTAAAATATAAAATTAACTTGGAAAATAATGTTTGTTAAAATTTATATACTAAAATAAAAAAAATTACATAATTAACATCGTAAATAGAGTGTTAAGCTTACGAATACATTTGGATTTGTTCAATTTTTGATCCATTTGCATATCAGATCCGAAAACCCAGTTCCCACTCGTATTCGTACAACCAATTTGAAAATAGTGTTACCTGAATATTTTCAAAGAAAGACTTTTAAACAGGCCTGGTCAATCCTTACCTGAGCTGCAAATGAATTATTTGCCCAAACATACCCAACTCCATGATGGGCTTTTGCGTCCAACAATGAAACTGGCCTTGGCTTGATGCCAAGGGTCGTTTTAGACCAACAGCCTGTGCGAGTTTCATATTCTGCGTTTCACTTTTTTTGTAATAACCTCGATTTGGTCGTAATCAATCTGTTCTTACAAACCACTCGATTTTCTTTATGTGCATTAAAGAAAACATTGTTTTCTCCGTCTTTCTTGGAGAACAGTTGTACTCTGATCCACCACCCAACTAACAACTATAAATTATTACAATTAGGAAAAATTAGCAGTGGCTAGCAGCTTTATATACACTCCTTATTAAGGCATTTCTTTCTATTTCTTGATTCATCATCATTCCCTAAGTTAGCAGAAGGCCCTTCAACGTGAACTGCTAGAAAGATCTCTTACAATGGCTCACGCGGTGTTTCAATCCTTGTCTCTGTCTTGTTCCTCTTCTATGGACCTCTCCAAGACTTCAGCTAAAGCCTCCAATGTAAAATTTTTTTGTTGTTGCTGCTGCTGCTAATCTTCTTCTTTTTCTAGATTGTTATAGATGCATGTCTGTAATTGTATGTGCTCATTTTCTTGGAATTGATGTGCTTTTTTTTTTTGTTTGGTGGAAGATATTTGGTTCCCAGTTGAGATCTCCGGAAATTGAGCAGACCCACTTGAGATTTTTGTGTTCTTTTAAGTAAGTGTATCAAAGTTCTAATCTTTCTCTTCTATGTAATTTTTGGAACAAGTTCTGCCCTTGACTTGTGCTTCTGGTTTCTGAAGATAGTTTTTAGTTGCCTGCGATCTCAGCAACCTTGTGTTCTGCGGTTCATTTGTGTGAATTAATTGTTGTTGATCAAATATCTAGGATGTGTAGTGATTTTACTACGGCTTCTTCTTTGTTTCATGCGACTGCAGGTTGAATTGATAATGTTTGACGAATTGTCTTAAATTTCTAGACTTTGAGTGAGTAAGGTTTTGTTTTAATTGATAACAATTTCACAGGCAACAATTATGCCAGAACAACAACAGTGCTAAAATAATACTTGATGTGTGACAATCTTTAAATGGACTGTCTGGTCTTTTTAGGAGTGACTATGTGAGGTTAGAATCCAAGTTGGATTGTGTTTGCTATAGGGTTCAGAAAATTGGTTTAAGAAACTGATAATTAGAGGTTGAAGTCTGTGCAAATTAAATTGCACTTGCTTCCAATATATTTCTGAGGTTGGAAAACATCTAATTATCCTCATTCTATTACTTCGGATAGCCAGCCACTCGTCAAAGTTCAGAGTTCCTCACGCAATAAAGAGATATAGTGAATAAATCTTTTCAGATCCGTAACTCTTGCATCTCAAGGCTCTAATCATATTGTTTGATCGTGGTTTATAGGACCTACTTACTTTTTAAGATTAAAGACTTCCATGCAACACTCGAGGTTGATCCAGAGAGATAAGCATGCTTTTATTTTGATTCAAATTATATGCCCCTTGATGAAATGGGTGTTATACTAATACATTCTCTTTTCTGCTGTACGGCTGCCACCGATGGATATAGAAGAAATCCAACTGTAAGATTAAAGGCCTTAATGGAGTCCCCGGCCTAGCTCAGGAGATCTTAGATAACAAGCCAAAAGTAGCAGGGTTGACCAATGAGGTGTCCGAACATTTCAAGGAGTTGAGACATAGATTTCTTGGTTTCAAAAAAGATAAATACTTGTAAGAATTTTGTGAGTTCGTCTAAGTTAACAGTATTATAAAATGAAGAGCCTCATCTGTTATTGCATTCTTCCAATTGTTACAGGAGCAACTTAGAACACTACCAAACGCTTTCTGAGGTCCAAGCACCAAAGGTACTTTTATTTTGGTCTTTTTATTTTCTTATTAAATTTTTTAAAATCTCAAACGTCATTGTAGAAATCTGACATTTCGAAGGACAGTTCATGGTGATTGCTTGTGCAGACTCACGAGTTTGTCCCTCAAGCATCCTAGGATTTCAACCAGGAGAAGCCTTTGTGGTTCGCAATGTGGCAAACTTGGTACCCCCACATGAGGTATGTTACTCATATTTTCTTGGGCGTATGGAACTTGAAATTCAGTAGCACGAGTCATGAAATTTTGAAGATATGATTTTGTACATCATGCCCATGTGTTCCTCTGATGCAGAATGGACCTTCAGAAACTAATGCTGCCCTTGAATTTGCTGTTAATTCTCTTGAAGTAAGTAAATTATCTGCTTATAATATGCTGACCTGCTTTTTTAAGACTTTATGTACTGATGGAAGGGATATGATGTTCTATCTGCAAATAGTCTGCCAATGGGCCAAATTTTCTCTGGCACCCGCTTATGCGTGAGTCATGAAAGACATGGAAATATTTGGAAACAATGGTTGAGATATAATTACAGAGAAAGTTAAAAAGCCACACAGTCAAAGAAGGCTTGAGTTTATTAATAGTCAAGAGATAGCCTCAGGTGGAAAGTAGTTCTTGGTTTCCTAAAACAATTATGTCAATCTTGTGAAGTGGGTTTGTCATTTTACTTAGCTAGCCTGCAAACACTGAGGGCTCCAGGATCAAAATTCTTTGTTTTATATAAATTTACCATATATATATATATATATATATATATATTTGTGCAGGTTGAAAACATACTGGTTGTTGGTCACAGCTGCTGTGGAGGAATTAAAGCATTGATGAGCTTGCAAGATGAAGTAACTTCAAGGTTCGGTTAATTTCTCTTTCTTTCACTGATATGTAATCTGTCTCTCTCCATCTGGATATTTTTATGTTTCTCACCACCTCATTTATGCTTTCCAGTAGCTTCATTAGAAGCTGGGTGGTTGTCGGAAGGCCTGCTAAGTTGAAAACAAAGGCTGCTGCTTCAAACCTCAACTTTGATCAGCAGTGCAGGCACTGTGAGAAGGTTTGTTGCCCTTCCTTTATCTTGACAGTTTACTGCCTTGCTCACTTCTTAGCATTATAAAATTTGGATTTTGTGTTTGCCCTTTTTGTTTCTAGCACAAAGATGCTCACATAAATTTTACGAATACTTAGGAAAAGAAATGATCTGTCTTCCAAAAAATGTGTTTCTATCAACCATGGGGTCCCAATGCTCTTAATGAATACCTCTCTGATTCTTGCAATTCATTGCATCCTGCCTGTCATGCACTTCAAAGGAAGATTTAAGGCGGCTAAGTGGAAATTCAAATTCAATTGTTACTTTCGTTAAATTTGAAGTCTTAAATCATTTGCAAATGTGATGCACTATGATCACCATTGGTGGTATACATATATGGCTAACTTGCATTAGGACCTGAAGACATGCATAGCATTAGGATCAAAATTCTCTTTCCTGCCTGAACACTAACTCCATCTTGTTCTCTTTTCTCCAGGAATCAATTAACAGGTCCTTGTTGAACTTGCTCACTTATCCATGGATAGAAGAACAGGTGATAAGGGGGACGCTCTCGATTCATGGTGGCTACTATGACTTCATTGATTGTACATTTGAGAAGTGGACCCTTGACTACAGGGGTAGTAGTTTGCTAGCGATGGTGGATGCTCTATTAAAAACCGAGAATTTTGGGCCTGAGTTTTTTCTCATAGGTTATCTTTTACATGTCCTGTTCAAAACAATTTGTGTTACAAGTTCTTCGTGTGGCTAGTTGTTTTGGTACATTCCATATGTACAATATGAAATAATTTTTATTTTAAAAGTTATTCATCAAATAAATTTGTCATTTTATGAAATTAGATGCTTTTTTGTGGACGTTCCGATGGTGTACAAATAGAAATTTCATTACTAGGTGTCTAGGTGCCTCTCCTATTTACAATTGCACGGGTAATTCTATGTATGCGACACAACTGATATGGATGATAAGTTGGAGAACAGAAAACTCTTCTAGCAAATAGCCACATTAATCCTGATCTGTCCTCGGCAGAGCATATTAGGAATTTTAGAAGCATCTAAATTTGATGCTTGCAGTTGCATTTTCATATGCTTAACTGGTCTCTTTTGTGGCTTAGGATCGATCTTACTTCATTTCATTGGTATGCTTTTTTAGATACACCCCAAATGTATATATAAGAAAATATTTTACATACTTGGCGTGCATGTATAATTTGGAATACGACACGTAACACTTGACATATATATGTAATTTGGAATACGGCATGCAACACTAAATTAAAACACATGCAACACTTGGTATACATGTGTAGTTTGAAATATGACATGCAACACCAAATTAAAAGAGACGATCCAAACTGCAAAACTTCATATTTGAGCTACACCAGATTCTCTAGAGGTTTTATTGCAGTAATTTAACCATAAATTAATGCAGAGTTCCATCAATAAGACAATAACTCCTTATCTTTATTTTGTTTGCCGTTTACTTAATTTGATATGAGTTACGTACAATGTTTTCTCTTTTAACAGATCCAACATCTGTAAACTATAAAACCCACGAATACTACAGCGTTAAAATTGTGCCCAAAGATCAGCACCATTGTTTTAACTAAAATCTCCCTGTAATTAGTTTGTGAAATGGCTCGTTCTAATCTATTTTATTTCACAATGCTAGCCATGATCATCTTTCTTTCATCAATGGATACCTGCAAAAGAGTTGCAGCAGCAGGCGCGACCTTGAGGTAGACACACCTGATATTCTTTTGGATTCCCTGAGTTGGCACCACCATTTCCTCCACTCCCATTTCTGCCGCCTGAGACTGAGTTACTGCAGAGCCCGAGACAGAATCCAGGCCCCTGCCGCCCCCAGTTCCAGAAATCCCCCTGCCATGGACGAGCTGAAACGGTGGTTGACATATTCTTGTAATGGGGGTGGAAATGTATCTGTTTTTCTGTCTTGTAGAAGATGATTATTATATGGTAGTAAGATATTGTAGGCATATATGTTGAGATATATTCCATTTTCTAAGAATTGAAAGATCACTTTCTTGTCGAAAGATTCAATATATCAACTGTTATTTGTGTTCCACATTTGGCTTGAAGTCGCAGACGTTCTGAGTTATGCAATTTCCATCTGTTAAAACTACTACCTTTCCCCAAGTTCCGACTTTTTTTCCTCTTCCCCTGATGTGATTTTCAGTTTCACGGTTATGCATCTCATTTGGCCATTCACAAACACCAAACTACATAGTGTTAGCATCTCATGCTTGCTTCAATCAATGATAAGCAAAATTAGTAAAAGATAAAACACTAATGGAAGATATGGTGATCAACAGAGGATGGATGGATTTCTTGATTTAGATTTCGACTGTAACCTAAACACGAAGTGTATATCACGCAAAAAATCTGCATAACTTCATCAGAACACCACTTGCTATATCTTCTGTCAAGCATGGAAAACATTCCGATAGATATCAAAATATCAAATCCATTTTTGCTCCTCGTTTCATTCCTGGAGGACGAAGATTATTAGAATATCTGTCATATAATTAAACTGGAAGACTATAACTAACGTGCTGTAGTCACTAATAATTGAAGAAACCATGAGTAGTACTCAATCTAAAACGTGTGCTGTAAGAGCAGATGAGGAGTTGAACAAACAATATCAAAAGTTTTCCTACCAAACTCACCTATTTCACCTCCAATTCTCCACACTCATTTATAAAAAACCCCAGATTGAAACAGGCAGCAAATCATTAACTTTTGCTAAAACAGCTTCAGCTCACTTGTCCCAAGCATGGCACACCATGACTACCCCTCATTGGTCTTATCATTTCTGCTGATCACCTTGGCAACCACCAGTGGCCCTGTAATCTTGGCAGATGCGCGTAATCTGTTAGAAATAAACTTGCCAGAGCTTCCTTTACCCGAACTGCCTGACCTTGTGGATCTCCCAGAACTACCAGAACCTGAGCTACCATCATTGCCTAAGGTGGAACTGCCCCATTTTCCAGGTCTGTCAGAGCTCAACTTTCCCACTTTGCCTACAGTGGAATTGCCGAAAATCTCTGATCTGCCTTCATTTCCTCAATTCCCTAAGTTCTCAAAGCCTGGTGTATCAACCATTCACAAGGACACTCCTGAGCCATCCCTGGTTTCTTCAACCACCAGTACTCCTTGAGACGAAAATTAGAACATCCTTCACAATTTCCTATCATAAAATAATTCTCTTTCAGTCCCTTTCTTTGCATTGTTCTCTGCTTTAGTACATACATCTGGCTTCTTTCTTATACATTTACAGTTTATTTCAGAAGGGATGATGGGTTTGTTATAACATTTTGTGTCTGTCTTTTGTATTTTCAGTTCCAGTATTGTGTATCATGTAAGTTTGATGATTATAACTGAGCTTTATGCCATTGATAACTGATAAGCAGCAATCTAAGTATCCTTCATCAAGCACACGTGCACAGATATATCTAGTTATTGAATTTAACTACAAAATTGGGCTTTGATAAAATGTTAGATGATTGATCTTAGATCATAATCAAGAAGCATGTACATAAAAAGTCCTACACTTGTGTACTCTATTGTATCATTGTACCGTATCAATTGTCGTCGCTGGTACACTTTACAGATATAATTTTACACAAGGTGGATAATTAATACTAATCCATACTATTATAATAAAAGATATAGTTGAATATTCCATAGAAGTTAATGTGTGACACTAGTACCATGAAAAGAGAACATGAAAGTCATTTGCAGAACAAATGGGTGTAAGGAGTAGCCTAAAATCATTTATATGGTTACTTTGAAATCATTTAATTCAACCAAGTCATCATTAATTCCATTTGGATCATGCAAATCAAGTGGAATATACAGACTCACTGTGGTGAGAAATGAAAAAAAAAATACACAAAAAGATTTTTTTTTAAAAACTCTTTATAATCAAATATAGTTTGACCCAAATTTTCTTAAATATGAAAATATAATTGAGTAATGTGTTAATCTTTTATCTTTTAGATATTTTTTATTTAAATATGTTTGACAAAATCAACATTCATTTTTATGTTTAACAAAATTTTAAACAAATTGATACCATATTTTAAATAAAATATAAAAATTGATGTTTATTTTGTCAAAGATATTTATTTTATTTTGTTACAATCATATTTATTAGTATAAAATGTAATTAATGTGTTTATTTAAAAAATGATATATAAAATAAAATAGAGGGTAAAGTGAATTTATTTTATTATAAAGTCACAATAATATTTTTGTCCATTCAATTTAATTTTTGAATAGTAGGGGGGTAATTGACGATTTTTATTGTATAGGGGGTATTTGATACCAAAATAATAGTAGAAGGGGTTAAATGAAATTAATTCTAAATATTTTTGTGAAATTTGGACTAAATTCGAATATTTCATTAGTTATAGGACTAAATTAATTTTTCAAACTCGAATAAAATTATTTTTGACACACCTACTAGTTACAGGATTAATTTGATATTTTTTTCGAAAATTTTGGTGTATGTGTTGTGAGATGGGGCAGATGTTTGCTGTATTAGTACTGTACTGCACTGTTTTGACGGTGACATGTAGAGAAGACTTATTAGGTAGACATGAACTGTTACTGCGCCCCCTCCCCCCGGGATGCTGGATTTTCCTCAGCCATACACCATACTGGTTTCAGTAAAATAGATATAATGGAGTACTCTGCTGGGTCAGCCATTGTTTTTAGCTTTTAAGACAACTAACTTTTTTCTTTTTTTCCCGATTATTTGAATGTGTGTGAAATTGAAGGATGTTATGAATTTGAAATCTTATTTTGCTCAAAGTTTTAAACAAAAAAAGAAAAGAAAAAAAGGCATAGCTAAATCTGTCTCTCCAGTGCAAGAAAGACGGAAAATTCTTGTCCAACCAATCACAAAAAAAATAATTCAATTGCAATATGATTTACTTGGGTTCGGCCAAATCAGCTAGACTTTTTCCCTTGAAATATTTTTTTTTTTCTTGATATAGTTATGGAGTGGTCGACAACCAGATGGACGGCCTTTAAAACCAAAGCTGGAACAAGTTGAAGTAGATTCAGGGGAAATAAATGCCCGAGTGGGGGACCTTTTTATGTCCAGGAATCCATGGCTGGCTTGCAGCATTATAAAAGTTCTCCAATCCTTAAGACTCTTACTGCACTGCACTGATTCACCTTCTACTCCCAATTACATGGACCTGTCCAAGTACTCAACCATGTCTTCTTGCAAGTTTTTCATCTCATTCATTCTCATTGCCCTGTCAATCCAGGGCCTGGACAAAGCCTCAGCAGCTGGTAATCGTCGGCTCCTGACCCCGAATTTTCCAGGCATTCCCACTCTGCCATTCCCTTCAATCCCAACACTCCCATCTCCCTCATTGTTTCCACCACTTTTCCCTTCTCCTTATCCCGATCCCGAGACGCCTGCGGTCCCTAACTTGCCCCAGTTTCCACCAACCACATTCCCTGGTACCCCTTCTTCCAGTCCTGTTGTCCCGTATTTCCCATTCTCCCCACCCCCGCCAACTTTCACTAGCCCTTAAAACTTGTCTTTGCTATTGGACTTGTATTGTGTGTAAAGTGTCTGTTTGCAGATCCATGGAGAAGAAAGGCCTGTTATGCGGGGCATTATATGTTTGTTCTTCCTGTCATTTTCTAGACCTGGTTTAGTGTTGCTTTCCCTGTTTATTTTCTTGGTGTGTAGGAAATAAAGAATGTTCTATCTTTGATGTTGTGTAGTGGTATATAAATGAAAAAAGGGTGGTTGTTATTTCACTTTTTGAAGTGCATTCTCCCATATTTAGATCTCTTTGCCTAATTCTTTCCTAATCATGTCATGTATAATGCTTGATTCTACCCTAAAATGGAAATTAACAAACATGTTTGAAACAAGTGTTTGGTCTGGTTTAAGATGTTGGGATTTTTTTGTGGCAAACAAAGAGTCCCCATTTTAGAAACAAATGCAAATATATATCCAAAAACATAAGCAAGATTCAATATATATTCCCCCCCCCCAAAAAAAAAAATCGAGATTAAGCATATATACGATTAATTATTGGCATAATCGAAAAGATCAAAGAATGGAGGCAAACTTCTAAACTTATATAATTGATTCGTCTCATTTCATGGTACCTACTTAAATAATATTATAAACTATCAAATTGTACAAGATGATACTATCATTTCATTTTACACTATCATCAGGTATAAATTTAAAGGCTCATCAACCCAAACAAATGACATAAAAATTTCCCAATGAGTTCTCGATAAATATCGGCACAAGGTATAACTAATGGAGTGTCTATTACTCCCCTACTAGTAAACAAATGACTACTAAGTCGATTTTTTTTTATAATTTGTTAATAATTTCACTTTTCTTAGCCTTTAATCAAACATAAATCTTGAAAAAGAATGAGAAATTTTTAAGACGATTAACTGATTATGCACTTGACAACATGCTTTTTCCTAATGCACCTTTTCTAATCTTCCTAACTCGCTTAACCCTTTTTGCACCAGAGCAACTCTGTACATGGGTGAACTTGAGCAACACAAAAAAATTCACCTAAAAGTTTTAGCAGGACAAGCATTCAACTTGGCTCATCCAATTTCAGCATTATGACTAAGAATATGAGCCCTAAAGATATCATCATCATTGTTGTTATTTATTGTCATATATTAATTTGACCTATATGGAAAAACTTGTCGGCATACCAAAGCCACTTGGTATTAAGAAATACATCAAGGATCAAAATTTGAAAGAAAAGAAAAAGAATAATTACTACTTGAAAATAACTTATAAATGAAACGACTGATTGGATATATTTTGAGGGTCTAATATTAAATTTAAACACGTATAACAATTATGTGGCTATATCCAATTATACTTTTTTAAACATGTTGGATTTGGAATTTGGAAGATTACTTCTTACAATAACTCTCGACTTTTATAACTCAAGTTATTATGTGCAAAATTTTGGCAAGTGTACATCATAGATACACTTTAGAGAGTTTGATGCGCAAAAATCTTGATTTTACATAAATAAATTTGTTCATCAAACATTAGAAAGCGTTGTTTTGATGTTTGTGGCATCTAAGTACTTATGCTCATTAAAGCTAGTGTAATACATTATATCTGTTTAACCAAAAATATCTATAAATAACGGAAACTTATAATAAATTAATGCATGATTTGACAAAGTACAAGTTCGATGTCTATTACTAATATTAATTGATATTGAATTATAGATACCCTTTACGCACATGTCATTTAAAAGTTAAATAGTTCTAAGTATTTAGATATATTTTGTTGCTTTGAAAAAAGGAGACTAATAATTAATACAAATTTACAGCTTTTTTAAGGCAACAAGTGAAGTTTGCTATCATATATGGCTTTTCTGTTAATTAACAAAGTAGACAATACAATGAATAGAAAGGGGAAAAGAAAAAAATAATACAAAACTTTGAAAGGGACTTGGAAAAAATGAAACTGAACTAGTGGAATTTAAATGCTATCAATTAATTATATTTTATTTATTTTAAAATGTGATTTGTTTGATATTTAAATACTTACAGTCGTTATGGAAAGAACTTGGCCCATTTACTTTCTAATTGAACAGATCACTAAAGCCCACTTATTTAAACAAAAGGCCCATCAGAATTTATGAAAATAGGCCCATTTGCTTGAGAAATAGGCTTAGCCCGGACAACTTTTTTTTATAAAAGAAGAGGAAGAGGGGAATACAGAAATGGAGAAGAAGAAGAAGAAGAAGAAGAAGAAGGAAACAGGAAAGGAGAACAGGGAGGGGGAAAGGGAAGTACAGAAAAAGAAAGAGGAAAGATATGGCGCTGTGGGCCGATGGAACAGGTGAAGATGCCGCAGCCGTCTCCGCCGCCGCCGACGAGGGCTTGAACGTCGGTATGTGCTGATTTCTTAACCCCCAATCCGATTAGGGTTTCGTCACAAAGGCGCGCTAAGCGAGGGCTTTTGTCCCGTCTATTGCTGTTATCAAACTGCCTGTGCTTAGTTGCATGTTCTTGTCACGTTTGAAATTCTTTTTCTTTGGCAAACTACTAGAAGTTTTTGAATTGGCAGATGATGAGGATGAGGATGAGGATGAGTATGAGGAGGCTGAAGGGGGCAACCGCCTACTTGGATTTATGTTTGGAAATGTTGATGGCTCTGGTGATCTTGATGTTGATTATCTTGATGAGGTGATGTGCTTCTTTTATTTCAGTCGCCTTTTTTTCTTATTTTTTTTTAATTTGAAGCTATAGAATGAAAGAAAAGATTTTAAAAAAATTACTTCATTCTATGTTTCGTATTCTTGTCTGCATTTTGTGAGTATCAGCGTGTGATTGATTGTGTGACTGGAAGTGATTTTACTGAACTTTAACTTTGCATGAATACTGCTCATAAAACATGGGCAGCGTATTAAAATCTGCAGAGGGAGCAGATGAACCAAAAAGTTAGGAAAAGCTAGCTGCTAAGGGCAGTGATGCAGTTGCAAATAGGGTTGGCGTTTCTTCTGTCTATCTAAGATAAAAGCCAAAAAAGCTGTTTTTATCAAATTAAAAAATAAAAAATTTCAAGGTAATACCGTAGTTTTGAAAGTTCAATTGATGGATTCAGTAAATTGGCTGCCTGATTTTCACATGTATGTGAATATTAAATGCTCTATATAGTCAGGCTTCTTGGCTTTTCTGTACTGAATGGAGAGTATCCGATCTGAATTAGATGTATTGAGATATATGGATTTGGTGACAGATGTTTATATTATTGAATTGTTTTGACTATAAGTTCTTCATCGTTGTCATCCATTGAATAAAAGATTTTGGCTTAATGCCATTCTTAATGTGAAAGTGATTGCATTTTTGTCGTATTATTTTTATTTATTGCACTTCTGCTTGTTTAAAAAGATTTCATTTTCTTCCATATCGAATGTGGAAAAATAAAAATTAAAATGGGGAATGTCTAGAAGCCTTTTTTGCAGATGCTGACGGAATAATGTTGACAGATGTTCATAAGCACTTTGGGAGTTTTCCAGAGTCTTGACAGTGAAAAAGCCACGTTCATGTGTATCAATCAAGTCTTAGTTTGCCTCATACCGATTTCAACTAATTTGTCTTTTTCTTATTTTTCATTTTATTATTTGGGTGGGAAGGTGGTGAAAGTTGAGCTCTTTTTCCTGGTTTTCAACTTATGCTGATTTCTCGTAAACGATAAGCTAGATTTAGAAATTAATACAAGCTTGATCTCTAGCCCGTGTTGGCTCAAGCTTGTGAATTTTTAAATTTAGTAATATGCATTAAATGCTGACGAATGAAATTCAATGGTAATAGAGTTGGCATTATTAATGTGGAGGCATTACCATGTTCCACAATTAGTTGAATCAATTCTTAATCTTTACACTAATTATCAACCTTGAAAATCCACTCATAAGTGAAAATCAGAATTGATTTTGTGAAAAGTTATGTGTAAATCTACAGATTTCATAATCTGACAGATTCCAATCAGCAAAAAATTATATTGCAGACCAAGAACTGGAAAATGGAAAAGCATAGACATGATGCAGTAAAAGGAGGAAGCACAATAAGTGATGTACTGTTTTACAAGTATTCTATACACAAACATAAATTTACTTATAATGTCGTGGCATTAATTATATGAAATATGAGTCCAAGCGTTATTCATAGGTGGCCACTTCTGCTCACACAGAGCTGTAACTGTGTGTAAGTTTTAAATGTCAGCTGAAACTTGGTTGGTATTCATATTATGCTAACTTTGGAAGTTTCCAAGTTAAGCTTCCTAGCCTGAAGTCGGTTTGAACTCATTTATAGTCCTAGTTTCATGCATGTGTATTATTTGAGTTGTTCAGGATTTTTTAGCTGATATATATTTAGAACATCAGTTTTCTTTTTTTGATATCTAATTAGAGTAGTATGAGAAAACCGTTCTTTGAAGCTACTCAAAGTTATCCTTTGCTTTTCTTTTTTATGTACAGGAGCACATTAAGAGCAATTGAGCATATCAACTTTTGACTGATTTTTGTATTTTAATTGTTTATAATATGTCATTATGTGAATACACTATGCTGCCTGGTTTCGGGGGATTTGTGTACCGTCATTTAGTGCCATGGACCAGATTGTTCCTGTGGGTGGCTCTGACCTACAGCATTTCATCTTTTCTTCTCTCCTGAAGATTGTACATTTTTCAAAAGCTAAATCTCTAGAGACCTGTCATGTCAAGTTATTCTGTGCCTCTCCTAATTACCACGTGAACTGCTCATAACAGAATCAGAAACTTGCGCACACATGGTTTATTGTATCGTAGTTTTGCATCTCAGAGGACTACATAATAATTTGATAATCTGAAGAAAATAGTTGTAGAAGCTTTTCTTAAAATTCTAGGATTAAGAAATATTTTGTATGAGGTAATACTATCCATCAGTGTTTGTAGAGAGTGCAATTTACCAATCAGGAAAGTATGTTCCCAAGAGTTTTTTTTTTCCTTCTAAATTTAATGCCTCTCAATTGATCCCCTCTCTCTTGTTGGATTTGGTTTTTTCATGGTCACGTGCATGCTAAACTATGACTCTTCTTTTCAGGATGCAAAGGAGCATCTTGCTGCACTGGCTGACAAGCTTGGTCCATCCCTGACAGATATAGATGTAAGGAAATCTCGATCCACATCTCACCCATGGTTTCGAATGCTAGAGCAGATAGTAGAGGCCTTTGTTTTATAGACTGTAATATGATCGTTGTTAACACTCACGACACTTTCCTTTCGATGCTGTGTTCTGATGATTATTGCACTCATGGTTTTTCCCTTTTCAAGTTTCAGCTTTCTGTAAAATCACTGCAGACACCATCTGATGCTACAGATCAAGGTGATGATGTATACCAGGGAACACTAACTCATAAACTATTTATGTCATTTGATGAAGTGGAAAAAATTTGATTGACCATTCATGATTTGATTGACATCACAAAATGTGATTTGAATTATCAATTTGTGTTGGTAGTCACTTCCATAACTTACAAGATAAGTCTTGATTTTCAAGAATTGAGATTTGACACTTGACGATATATTATTGGCCAATAAAATATATACTACAATATCAAGTAATTAACTATTTAACTAAGGGATTAAATTCGATTAAATTCTAATATATAAATATAAAATATAAAATTGATATTTAACATATTTTTGTACATTATTCCTTTTTCTTTGTAGTGCCCTGCTTTGTGTTAAAAATGATCATGATTTTGTTTCTTGGTTTTTATTCTGGAGTAGCACTCAGTGGTGTTAGCAATCTTTGAATGCTATATTACTAGTTGGAGTTGCAGATAGTAATTAACACCTTGTCACTAATGGTACTAGTATGTTTGGATGAATTTGAATTTGTTGTAGTATTTATTTGGAAGAAGATGATATGTAGAAGTATGTGGTTTCTTTGCAAGGGCTATGTCTTCCACCCCGAAATGCCTATGTAACGCGATTTTGATGCATGCAGTTGAGAAGTTCTTGACACATAGGGTGAAGATACAAAATTAAAATTTAGATGGACTATAAAATAAGATAAGAAGATGATACCTTATACAGAAGGCTGGCGTAGTTAATGCGATGAGATTTTGATGCATGCAGTTGAGAAGTTCTTGACACATAAGGTGCATATATGAAAGCCTGAGCACTGTATATGGTGTGGAATTGAGTGAGAATGAATCATGTATGGTGGGTTTTTCTTTAACGTGAAAAACAAATTGTGGTCAATCTTTGTAACCACCTTTCTATTTTAGTTTTGTTATATCTTTGAGGGGACAATAGCTGTACCAGCTTTAAAGTGGACTGATACTCTAGTATCAGTTGATGTGGGACTAAGTAATAAATTAATAAAATATACTGTAGCTGTACTCTAATTTAATATGATGTGGAAGTTTCTAGAAATGTATATACTATTCATTCAGGGTGTCCCAAAACCCTACCATATCCTTCTGTTTTTGGGCTTACTAAAGGTCGAAATAAGGAGATAATGTATTGATTTAAAACCCTCAAATTTTTAAAAATCACGTAGATACTCCAGATATTAAGTAGAAGAGAGTGTATAACAAAGTTTGCTAATCTGCCCTAATCAACGCTACAGCTCTAGCACATTCTTTATTACCTGTGTTGAGGTATAGATTCTGAACCTATTTTAAGCATTTTAGCATGTTGACTAAGCATTATGATGGATTATATATTCATTTTTGGAATCCACATATCAGTTCATACGTTTGAAATATATTCATTTTTGGAATCCTCGTATCCGTTCATGTGTTTTACAGTCATGTAATTAGAATCAACTGATGCAAGAGGCTGTTGATTATCTTTGAACCTATATTAGCGTCAGTTGCCATTTTAAAACATCATTTTTTCCTGTTTCTGTGCTTTAACTTAATTTTTAAAAGTTTTAAGTTTCCTGCCATAGACTTATACCTATTCCTTTTCTATTCCTTTTCCATTTGTTCAGAATGTGCTACAACACATACTTCCTCATTATGTATGTGGTCCTAATCCAGTATTTTTTTTACCCTTTTTCTCTCTCATGCAAACTAGATTATGACAAGAAGGCAGAAAATGCTGTTGATTATGAAGATATAGATGAGCAATATGAAGGACCAGAGGTCCAAACTGCTACTGAGGAGGACTTTTTGTTGCCGAAAAAGGATTTTTTTTCCAAAGATGTGTCAGTAACTTCTTTAGAGAATACGACTTCTGTGTTTGATGATGAAAATTATGACGATGAAGATGATGATATGGAAAAGCAAGACATGGCAGGGGAAGGCAATGTTGAAACTCAATGCTTTTCTCCATCAGGTTTAAATTGATTTCACAACGCTTGTTTCAAGTAGTCAGTACATTTGTTGTACTAACTCTTGTTTTCTGGTGTTCTTTAGTTTGATAAGGATATTTCTTGCCCTCTTACAGCATGCATATTCTGTTAAACATCTCAAGTCTAGGACTTGATATCAATAAATTAATGCTCATTTGGTTCACAGGTGGGATATGATGGGCAAACTATCAAGAATTAGTGACTTAGGTGTCTTATCCTGGTTAAATTTTAGTTTTATAATATGGTTGGTGGCATAAAACAATTGGATAAAGAATGACCTAAGTTCTTGTCCACCAATCTTGCAGAAAGAAAAGCCTCTGTAGTTCGTCCTTGCACATGCTACCTCCATCTCCTACTGCCACAAACTCGTGTTCAGTAATATATGACGGAGTCGATTTTTACCATGACTTTTGATCGGAATTTTTTCCAGAACTTCCTTATCTTGCTGAAATGGGAAATGTCAACAGATATAAGGCGAAAAAAAGGTGATTCTCCAAGAAGCGGAAAAATAAGAGACACTAGGAGTTCATATTCATCGCATAGTTGTCATAAATAAAGGGGGGTCCAGGGGCTGATGTTAGGTCAATTTTAGCTTTTGATTAGCAGTTGGGGAGAGGTTGGTTGCGGTGGAGATTGGGGGGAAGGGGGTCGGAGTGATGGGTTTGAATGACTGCTGATGAAGGTCCAGGGGCAGGGGGCAGTAGTGTAGGATGTTGGATGCTAAACAAGTAGTCTCTTATGAAATATCCATTGTTCATTCTCGCAAATAGGAAAACTGGAAAGGGCAAATGAACTGAGTATTTAAAACCTAGTTATGTTCATGTGCCTTCCATATTCTGTAGATATTAAGATTATTCTCACATAAAAAAATCAAGAGGGTATGTCGTCATATACTTCTCTATTCAAACCTTTAACATATGCTGTTACTATTTTCACGCTTCTTTCACTATTAGGTTGATAATGAGCAACTAAAGTTATCATGTCTACTCCTCTGTTATCTATCAATTTTATTCATATTCCAATCAAAAACTTATTGTAAATGTTTTTAATTATATTGTGGTTGTTATTATCAATATAATTACTTTCGTTTCCACACAGCTTCTTCTACTTTACTGTATTATGCCTTTTTCAAATTTCCTTTCAGTGTCTTCTTATTCTCATTTAGTTTCATTTTTTCTCATTCTTCTTTTATTTCATATTCTTCTTGTTGCTTGTCATCCATTTTCACATATTCAGTTCTTGAAATATAATGTCATCTGCACGACAACATTAAAATTAACTTTCGTGACAATAATATTGATGAGAAACAAAGTGGGTTGATTTGGACATCTTATAGGTGTTGTTCTATGTTATGCTGAAGGTCTACGAGGTCCAGGGGTTGGGATTATGCTGGTGGGGGCCAAGTACGCAAAATGATGATTGGTTATTAGGAATTATGGCTTTGATAGAGGAGTGTTGAAATTTTTGGGGTATGAATTCGTAAAATGAAGCGGATGGTGACCTTTGTTTGGGAGATAATTTAAATGATAATGGTAATCGGTGGAAAGCTAGCAGTACTAAAGAATAGAAATTTGATAAGCTAAATGAGAAGAAAGAGTATAAAAGCATTGGCCTAAGAAAAATGGATAACGGCAAAATGGAAAGAAAAATCAAAGAAAAATAATTTCCGTTCTCTTTTTCTTTATAAGGTGGAGAAATAGTAAAATCCCTGTGAAGAAAAATACTTCTCAATGAAAACATATCCTAAAGCCTAAAATGTATTTCTATGATTTCACCTGTTAAATATACATCAATTTTGGATTATTTATCCATATTTATAATTGCATTAAACTTGATGAAAGGTATTTCCTGTCATCTTTAGTTCTCTGTCTGAAACACTGAATATTCCATAGTAGCATCTCTCTCTCTCTCATTTCAGAATCAAATATCATGTAGATCACATCTCTTTGGTGTTTTTTCCCCCTCAAATAAGTATGTTGGTGGCGCCTATGAATGGTGGCCATCATCCTGTAATCCAGCCATTACGTAGTTTGTTCTGTAGTTTATTCTAGTCGGGGAGGAAGAGTGGTTTAGAGGTCTACCTTTTCTGTACATATGAAAGCACTGAAGTTGGTCATCTGTTCGTGGGCATACTTTGTTCTCAAAAATATTTCTTGGTAACGAAAAAAGACTAATCAGCTTAAGTTTGAGTACCAATTCTTTCCTCTAGTTTTTTTGTGATTGTAAAATATTTTGGCTTTCTCAGCTTGATCCTTTATCGAACATGAGATGAATGCTGTAGCATCTCAGATTTCGCCAGTAAAATGGATGAAACAAAAGATAATTGAGGGAAACTATTAAAGAAACAGCATAAAAATGAAGGTAAAAGAAACCTGTAATAGATAGCTGTGGGTAGCACATAGTGACTTAGTTGCTTTAATGAATGGATTGAATAAAAAATATGTGTAGTATATATCATGGATAACTTGGCCAAAGATGATTTACTACAACAGCGTGTGCGAGATCGCCGGGTTGGAACTTTGTGGTAATAGAATAGGTGTTTTGGAAATTAGAAACTTTTGTTGTTTCCTCAATAGTAGAAATTTGTCAGGAGTTTTATTGTACCTGTGAATGGATAATTCTAGTCTTTCTAATATACAGTTGTTACCTTTTCTCCCGACAGGCGAGCAGAAATACAGTCATGAAGTGGTTTCTCAAGAGGAAGGTCTTCCAGACGATGTTCATATGCTTGAAATGGAAAATTCAGATGTGGTAGATTCTGAGGAGGTTAGTGCTTTTTATTTTGCAATTGGTTCCAAGTCAAGGATCTCCCTGGAAATGATGTTTTGTTTTTCCCTTTGCATTTATATTTTAAGGATGAGGTTCTTCATTTCATCTCTTAATGTTGTTCCAATGTGCAGACAACTTAAAACCTTTTCTCATAAACGACTAGTAATTGGTTTTGAAATGTGTTAACATTTCTTTTTGATGATATCTTAAGTTCATCGACTAATTTGAGTGCTAAAAGAGCAAGGGAGTTAATTTCTGCTAAAGCCTAAGCTGAAGAATTGTCAGTCATTTGGTTTCTCTGCTTAGTGTTTAATATTGATGTCCTCATAAATATGAACTTAGTAGTAGTCTTTGTAAGCCCTCAGATTGGATCCATTTGTTCATCCTGCAATCCTGGAGAAGTCATAGCTTTAAATCATTACTCTGGGTTTCATATTTTCTTAATATTCCCATGTCACATGCCACATGAATTGTGACTTCCTCTTTGTACTTCTTTAGGAGCCCTCAGCTGGGATCTTCTTGCTTTCTTCACCACATTTTATTGACAGTAGATAAATTGTAATTCCTAATTTTTGGCCTCCAAGAGGAACTAGTCACTGAGAATATTAGCTGCAGAACTGAGTTGTGTGCTTTAAACTGCTGTTAGCTTCACAGACAATTTCTCGTTGATTTTGCAGTGATAGCATGAAATTTGTCGTAATTACCAGTTCTTAGTGAGTTGATGATCATCTTTGCATGCAAATGTAGACTAGAGAGATCCTAGAATGTGAAATAAATCTTTCTTTGATTTCTTGTCGATTTTTTTCTAGACTTTTTCTGGATCCTGTGGTTTATCATAGCAGAGCATAGTAATTATAGGGGTTTGGTGAAGATGCCTCTGAAGTGGTGCCTTCTTGAAACACTGGCAATCTTTGCTATGTTTTTGTGCACCTCCATGATCTTTTCGTAAAAGTGATCAGTTGTGTGTTTCAATCTAAACTCAGGACATGGTTTTTTGTTAGCACACCCTTGTGGGTTTGTGACCTTTGTCTCAACCATTGCCCATCAGTCTCTGAAAAATAGAAATTCCAAGTTGTGCAAAAAGTATCTTTATCACTGTGGCCCATTCTATATTTGCTAGCTCTTTAGTTGACTTTATTACATTTTTGGTTTGAGACGAATGGAAATGCTGAAGCCCAATTGGGTTGAAGGAAAAAGAATACAAATACAGAGCGTAGCCTCATGGTTAGGAATCCTTGATTGATGGAAGTTTTGATGTTAAAGGTTATGTGAACTTGCCTGTACCTTAAACTCTGTATATAAAGAGTGCATATAATCGCTTCAACTGAAAAAGTAAACTAGATCATGACCCTATCATATATACTGTAAAAAAGTAAACTAGATCATGACCCAATCATATGTATTGTCTTAAGGTATGAGTTAGGAAGTTTGTACTTCTCCAAGCAGTTTATTTGCTTTGCTATACAGTTTATTTGCTTTGCTATATGATTTTGTATTTTAATTGAAGTTTGACCTACACATAATTAAGCAGGATGATTCAAATGCTTCGGAAGAGTCAATGGGTGGTGATATGTCTTCACTGCTTCCTGTTCTTTATGTAGAGGATGGAAAGGCAATCTTACGATTTTCTGAAATTTTTGGTGTTCATGAGCCCTTAAGAAAGGCAGGAAAAAGAGAATGCCGATATATAATACCTAGAGGTGTGTATTGTTTGGTTCAAGTGTACAGGATCTTCTTGGCAAGTTGTGATTCCTTGTAACCAATACCACAATAAAAACTCTGTAGAAAAATATTGTGGGCCGCTTGCTTCACTTTAATCTTTTGTAGAAATTTTGGCATTTTGTCATGTGTTCCATTTGAGTCTGCCAGTTTTCATATTGCAGTATTTTTGTTATCTACATTTTTGTCTAGTTCGTAGCTTATTGGCTTTCTGAACAAGCAAAATTTTCTTTTCCATTCTGATAGAGAAATACAAGTCCATGGATGCCTCTGATATTGTTGAGGAAGATGAAGAGAAATTTATGAAGGCACCTTGCCAAGATTTTTCCTGGATGAGACCATTTCAAAGAAAAAGTGATGTTTTCACGTTGGGAGTTGAAGGTGACTCGGTGAAATTTGGAACTGTTTGGGGATCAGGAAAGATGTCTTTGGGAGTTGATGACAATAGGAAGGATTCCTGTGTTTCTGCTGAACCAATGAAAGATGATCTGTCGGTGTCTAATTGTCCAGAATGGAACTCACTTTTTTCACCCAAATTCTATCCTCTTGATCAGGAAGATTGGGAAGATAGAATTGTTTGGAATAACTCTCCATCTTCAACTGATAATTTTGTAGAGAGTTGTGAGCTGTCTGGACCTGATTCTGAGACACTTGGTGATAAGGAAAGGGATTTGAAAGCTGAAGCACAATCTTTTGAGCCAGAAATCCAAAGTGTACCTCATGATAAGGATCACACCTCATTTCTGAGTAATTGTTCTATTTTGGTGGAGCCTTTTGGCTCAAACGAATATTCCCAGTCTACAAACCTTACCATCTCTGTAAGTAGAAGTCATCCCCAACTCCTAAGGTTAGAGTCTCAATTAGATAAATATAATACAAACTCTGGAGGTGTAAAAGATGTTGCCACTGAAGCAAAACTTTGTAGTGATGCTATAAGGCGTTTTAGTGAGCTCACCTTACAAAATAGAGATGTAGCTGAAGGATCTTGGTTGGATAATATTGTCTGGGAACACCATCAGTCTATTGCAAAGCCAAAGCTAATTCTTGATCTCCAAGACGAGCAGATGCTTTTTGAACTTTCTGATATGAAGGATGCTAAACAACTGCAGCTTCATGCGGGGGCTATGATTGTATCCCGTTCTCTACATCCCAGCAGTGGGGATTCAGTCGAGCTACATAATCATGGAATTCTATCAGCTGGACGGTTCAATATCTCTAATGACAAATTCTATTCAAACAGGAAATCCTCTCAGCAGCTGAGATCACATTCCAAAAAGCGTACTGTTCATGGACTCAAAGTTTTGCATTCTGTACCTGCACTTAAGCTGCAGACGATGAAAGCTAAGCTAAGCAAGTAGGAACTCTCTTTAACTTTAATTTCTTTGCCTTTTCCTGAATGCTTTAATGGTGCATTGCTGCAGACGTCAAATCCATAGTGGTTTTCCTTGGAGTCATATTGCAATCTAATAATCAAATTGCATTAGGTCAGTACTAAATGTGGATATATAGATTATGCATTAAACTGATAACGCCTTTTTAATTCATAAAAATAATGCAGCAACTTATTTGACCAAGCAAATAGATATCTTTTTCTAATGTGCCATGGGTGTCTGATTAAGTGTCATGTCTTGTATATTAAGGTTGCAAGATTTCGTTGTTTGATTGTTTTAGCCGTCAGCAGAGCTCTAACAAGAAGATAGGGTGAGCCTGAGGCTGTCTTTTTGCTTCATCCTCCGTTGTGGCCCTTTTATTAACCGAACCCGATTGCTTCGATGCCTTGCTCTGTTTCATTTATGCCTTTTGAACGCTGATGAATAATGACAATTGCGACAAAGTTCAATGATATTAGAAGTCCGTGAGAAAATAGTTAAAACATCATTATTAATATCGTCAGATGGAATCATTTCCTACTCAATTATCACCACGCCTTATTTCTAATAAGAAAATGGCTTATGCCAAGACATATATAGGTCTTGAATAGAACAAGTGCCTTCTGTGCTAATTTTGATTGACTTTTCTGGTATTCCTGATTTGAGGTTGAAAATCATTGAAGATAACTTTGAGAGCTAATTTTGTTGTCTATTTGTGGGAAGTAGCTTGCTTTAAGTACGATTATGATAGGGATAGTAATGGTAGTGCTGCTGCTCATATTAACTCAGACAGCAAAGACAGGAGAGAGGATTAGAGGAGTTTCATTCATGATTCAGTATTCTGTGTGAATGAAAATATAAAATATGAAGAATTGTTACTATGTGGATGTTTGTGAAAAGTAAGGTTTGAAGTGCCTGCCTATTGTAGGTACATTATTCTGACACATCCTAGGTTGGTGAGGAAGAGATTCATTTTTACTTTGTTTGCATGATGCTTAGCTTGAGCTCTTTATATCTTGGACAAAAGAAACTGCCTTTTTAGTGAAGGTTGGGATTTAACTTTTCATGTTGATTTACGGATGCTTCTATTTATCCATTCCTTTTCATAATTTTTTGTGCTAATGCATTAAATGTTTTGTTTTGTAAATTGAGTTCTTGTTGATGTATGCCATTTTGTTTGATTAAGTTCTATCTTAATCTTTAATACCATTTAAACTTTTGTTGGTTTTTTTTCTAGTTTTAGATTCTGGAAATGCGTAGGCCTTTTAGCATATTTTTATGATGGAAGTGCACAACTCAAAATTCGATGCCTCACTGATCAGCTTATGCTCCATCTCCTCGCCACTTGAATTTTACCCTGATCTAAATTTTATATGTTGGCTCTGTGTCTATAATTCATTGAAGATGGCATTTTTTTAATATTCATTACACACACACACACACTCAATTCACACAGGAATGCTTATATATAGTTTTTCCTTCCTTCTTTAACCAAATTTCATCTTCATGCATACAATTTATTGGCTGTAATAATGTGCAATTTCTAGCCGGTGAGTGGTGTGATTGTTTTATGAGCCTGAAATGATAACTTGAAATTTTGATTAATTCTTTGTATCATTGTGAAAAATGTCAAATGATTTTTGTGGTTTGGCTCGACCCTAGATAAATGTGGGATATTACTTTCTTGCTTTATAGTTTATTGGTTTTGCTAGTTTATTATGCCTAAAGTTTTCTTCACCTTGTTTGTAAACCAATCTTCCCTCGTCTTTACGTCTGTACTAGTTGTGAAACAATTGCCCCTTTGCAGCAAAGATGTTGCTAATTTTCATCGGCCAAAAGCTTTATGGTATCCCCATGATATTGAGGTGCCATTTAAGGAGCAAGGGAAACTAGCCATGCAGGGACCAATGAAAATCATTATGAAGAGTTTGGGTGGCAAAGGAAGCAAACTTCATGTGGATGCAGAAGAAACCATCGCCTCTGTGAAGGCTAAAGCTTCGAAAAAGCTAGGTGGGTTCTTTGTCATATTCACTGTGATGTCTACTTTCTGTGTGTTTTGACAGAATATGTGTGTGTGTGTGCCACTATTATTTATTTGACAGAAACTAGTACATTTTTTTTTTAATGTAGATTTTAAACTATCTGAGCCAGTGAAGATATTTTATTCTGGGAGGGAGCTTGAAGACAACAAATCTCTTGCTGAACAAAATGTTTACTCAAACTCAGTGTTGCACCTTATTCGCACCAAATTACATATGTTGCCCCGAGCACAAAAGCTTCCTGGCGAGAACAAGTCTCTCCGTCCTCCTGGGGCATTTAAGAAGAAATCTGATCTTTCAGTAAAAGATGGACATGTTTTCTTAATGGAGTAAGTTTTCAAACTATTTTCATTGTTTGTGTTTGTGTTTTTGGAACTTATTCATCTCAAATGAGTCAAGTTATTATCACTTTCTGAATCCATTTTTTGGCTTGTGCTTTCTACAGTATTCTATAATTGGTGTTTTTGTTGAGCCAAAAAAGAGGTAGTTTTGGCTGATGCTCGTATTAGATATGTTCTAGAATTTAGTTTCTATGGTTTTCTGTTTGGTTATCTTCAAGAGAAGGTTAAAATTATCTTTGAATCATCTCGTTCTATTGATCTTTCATGTGTTTTTTGGTATTTATTCATAACTATCTGCTTTTTGAATTTGTTGCATTAACTTCTGATAAATGTACCAGTGAAATTTTGTAAGATGCATTGGTGATGCAGAGGTTCTAATTTAGCACCAAAGTGTATTTTCTAATTGCTGATTGTACTCTTTGTTATAAAAGCTGATGCAATTATAAAAAAAGATGTGAAACAATATAGAGGCAAGATCTTCAAGGTTCCTGGTAAAAGGTGTATCAACTAGGTGGTTATTTTGCCTTTATACGAAGCTAATATATAGTTACTTTTTATGGTGCAGCAAGTTTGAGTGCAGTTAAGGTCGAATTTAACTATGCTGCTTTTCCTTTATTATTTTCCATATTGTTTTTAAGAAAATACACATTCTTATTTTGGAACTAGATTTAGGGTACTTGCCCAAGCTGGTGTGTTTTCAATCATGTGACATACACATATATAGATAATGTAGTAAACATCGTATACAACTCTTGTACTTGTTTTATTATATGAAATATGATAGAAATTGTAGCAATGAAAACTAAATAGTAGAAAGGCTTCTGATTGTTTATGTCAAAGCAACCAAAAGGGTCAGTTTTTGGAAGCATATCTAAAAGTTAAGTTGACAGGAAGCACAACCAGATAGAAATAATTATGTGAATCGTTTCTAGCGTATGAAGAGTGTAAAACTGAGAGGTCAGTGAAGGAAAAGAGGTTTTATTTCTGGTACCAGTTTATATCTCTCATCAGTCCTGTGGTTCAAATGATTTTGTGGCAGTGGTACTCATAATGATGGCCTCATAGTTTTTGTCACATTTTTTTCTGGATTTTAGGCCTATGTACCTTGTCTCTGGAACAATTGAATAGTTAGCTTTGTTCACGTATTCAAAGAGTTTAACAGCCATCTCTGATTACGTCATCCTTTCAGATATACTTAAAAAAGGTACTTGTGGAAAGTTGTGGTTCTACTGTGGCTTTACGTTAAAACAGAATACCACGTGTTATTTCAGTGTTAACGATGATACCGTGATCAAATAGGAAATAAGAAAAGGGTGATGTTTCTGACTTTCTGAGATGAAGAAGAGAATATATAAAATAATTTCAATTGCTAAAAAAGTACTAGTTATGAGGAAGCAACTATTAACAAGTATAATATTGGAATTCAAAAGAAAATGAAAGAAATAGTTGGGTCATGAATCAATCTGCAGTGTAAATCAGGTTTTTTGGTAACATAACATGTTTAAATTGCATTCAGTGACTTATTCTGGATTATCACCTCACTTACCTCTTTATGTAACAATACATGGAGATGTAACAGTAATGTGCCCACCTAGCATACTGTAAGGTGTTTTCATCAAGATACTTACCGTTTCAGGTATCAGAAAATACACAGGACTAACATAGGCATGCCGGGCTAATAAAGAAATGTGCTCTTGATGTTCAACAAATCTATGACATTATATTGTTTATGCCTCTAGTTGTTTTGATACGTCATATAGCAGTTTATTCCGGTAAATATATCATTCAACTCATACTACTGAAAGGATATTCCAATTTCATTTGCTTTAGGTGTAGATTGTCTATCTTGGTTTCAGAGGCTATACTTAAATTGACTGCTGTCTTCCGTATAATTGCATCATTTTATAATGAGAAACCTTCAAATATTTTTGTGCCTTTGACATGTGGATCTTGTTTTCCTTATCTATAGTTAGAATTCCTAATTTCAATCATGTGATGAAATGAGAACAGCCTTTTCTAATTTCAATCGTGTGAGCATTACTATAATGTAACATTGATATCCCATGACACTTTAAATTGTTGCAATGTTAATGGAACATCCAAAAAATATGTTGCATTAATGAATGGAACTAGTAGTAAATTGCACGATAAAATCCATACTAGTTTCATATATATTTCTTAAAACTTTATGTATTATGGTTAAATCTTAGCTCAGATAAGGTGAGGTTGACCAGAAAGTCGAATTATGACTAGCAATATGAGGAAGAACAACAAAGGGATATATCATAAATATCTATTTAAATTCGTGATATTTCCGTAACAAAGCTGCATCTTAATAGTATATCAACCTTTAGAGCTTATTAACAAAAGAAATACCAATTATATGTGGCATAATCTGAAGAGATTGGGGGTATTATTTTCACTCATTACAACAGCTATGCTGCCAGTCGTTGGTTAAGGTCAAGGGAGGAGTAAGAAGAAAAATTGAAGAACATAAGCTTATAGTAGAATAAGATGTGCATCGTAGGTTGAAGGGAAGTGCAGCCGTGGAAGTTGAACACAAAAAAGATGGTAATATACCATGTACCATTGTTTGACTTTGATTACTCGTAGTTTTGTGTCGGTTGGTTTATGCAAAATTGATGATATTTTACATATCAGGGACATAGTTATATAGTTTTTTAATGCCCATATGCTAAAAGTCAATTCCCAAATTACGCTTTCTGTTTGAGCCTTCTCCTTTCGAATATGTTTTACCTTTTTATACAAATAATTTCAACTAGAGTTTGCGGCTGATGGTTTTCTTGTTGTAAATTATACAATTCAGGTACTGTGAGGAAAGACCTTTACTTCTAGGTAATGCCGGAATGGGTGCAAGACTCTGTACATATTATCAAAAATCTGCCCCAGGTGATCAAATGGGAAATTTACTGCGGAATGGAAATAATGGTTTGGGGAGTGTTGTCATTCTTGATCCTGCTGATAAATCCCCTTTTCTTGGAGATATAAAACCTGGTTCCAGCCAATCATGCCTTGAAACTAACATGTATAGAGCACCCATATTTCAACATAAAGTGTCATCAACCGATTATTTATTGGTGAGGTCTTCAAAGGGTAAGCTGTCCATCAGACGCATTGACAGGATTGATGTTGTTGGACAGCAGGTATATATTAACTTTTCAGCCTTCTTGTTTAATCTGTCTGAGATGTGAGCTTTCCCAACCTTTTTTTGTCTGGTTTTCTATTGAAGTTGCTTCATCAGATAACTATTGCCATGCATGAAGAACTGCTCTATGTTTTCTCACGTCCTTGGAAAATGTTCTTTCTTTTTCCCTGGTTGACAAATTGGAATAAGGGGGAAACCAATTTCCAGTTGGTTATGCCATGTTTTCTATGCTCTTATGTGTTTCTGTTCTCACTGGCAGGTCTCATAGAAAGAGATGCTTTTGAAAAATCTTAAAGATCACCTTATATTTTGATATAACTAGCATAAATTCTACTGAGTTTTTATTCACGGACCAACTTCTGTTCACCTTACTATCTGTGTGACTTTGCCTACGATAATACCTTGTATGCTAAATTTAGCAATGTTCAGTAATGCTAACTAACATATGCTGTGGAGACATTATTCATGTTTAGTTGATTTCAACAAATTGGATGGCTCTTGTTGACTCAGATTGAGGTGTACCCCACGCCGGTTGGAAACTGCCAACTTATCAAGTTTCACTGTTAATTCCATTTTCTAGATGTTTGGATGAATTTTAGAAAACTGCAGATTGTATATAATTTAAGTTGGCCATCATGCATATGACCCGTGCTTGGTCAAACATGCTGGCTTTGAAACTTAAAAATTATTCCTGCAGGAGATGAGTGCCATCTTTTTCTGATGAATTGTAAGGTTTTGTCTTTGTTAGAAATAGAGTTAGAACCAAGAAAGATTCTTTTAGGATTTTTTTTTGGCCTTATTCAAGAATTAATTTCCCCATCCAATTAATGAATTTAATTCATTTATGAAAGTAAGAAACTAACAAATTTTTGTACAAGTGAGTCAACATTGTATCCCTAGCAAAATTCAGGATATTGTTGATCCAGTTATTGATATTTTGGCAGTACTGAGGACAAATTCTGTAAAAATTTGCCTTGGTATCGTAGTTTGTTTATTTTGATCAAGAGAAAATTGTGATCTTCCTGGACAGTTTGTTTCGTTCATTTACTCTGAAGGACTGGGCAGTTTTTCATTTGAATTTATTGAGGAATGTGTAAGGTTCCGTTAGAAATGAGATCACTTTTTTGGATGAATCTTCAGTTTAATTTGATTATTGTCTCGTTACCGTCTAAATCATTTTCTAAATCATTTTCCAAACTCCTTGTTTTCGTTGTAAAATTTTTGTCACATTATACTTGTACTAGCAAAATCCTTAGTGAATATGGTCCAAAGTAACAGAAAGCAGGAACTAGGACTATGTATAGCCCGCCAATAGCTGGAAGCCAGGGCGATTAAGAAAGGGTAATGGAATCTTACTAGCCCAGCTAATGGTCCCACTCCAAGCTTGCCTGTCTGTTGTTCGCCAATATATAAATCAATGACTCCGACAAAACGAGTAGGTACTTCGCAGATGCTCTTGATGGGACTATGCTGAGACAAGCCTGGGCAGCAGATTTGGGGGCCTAAGTGCTAAAGGTTTCAATCAATATCCCACCTGCTGTAGGCATAAGCTCTGTTCTTAGTAGCTGGCTGAACTGCAGATGGCGAACTAATTTGAAAGGCACCATCTTTATTACTGTCAGACCACTAGAGTGAGACAACATATAGAGTATAATTCCTCGTGGTGCATCTTCATATTAACCCATCATATGTTAGTGTGGAGAGCTTTGGATCCCATATTAGGTGAAAAGTTATTGGTTGGGGTTATGCCATCCTCGGTGAAGATATCTCTGGTAAGTAAATATGTGGAATTTAATCCATTGAAGCTGAGTGGGAATCTGGTCTCCTCATAGCACATGGAGTTTTCTAATTGGTATGATGGCTTGAAAGTCAGTTGACAGTCATATGCCAGCATGCGAGAGTTATTTTAGATGCTTGATTCACATGAGGACTTGGTTTGATTCTTTCTCACTATAGAGTTATTGAAAGATCATCTTTCTCTGCTATGGAATCAGCTTAGGTTATTTAGTGCTGTTCTGATAAAAAATCGGAATATTTATGGCCCGTTATTCATTAATTGAAGAGTATTGATGCTTTTATCTATTTCTTTTACAAGATTGATTCTCACAGGTATAATAATTTTGGTAGTACTTGCTAGGATGAGTGAGATGTTTTTATGTGGGTAAGATAAAGATGGTTCTGCCACTGATCTAAATTCTCCGCATAATAATTTTAATATGTATGTAGGCTAAAAAATAGGTTTTTTCTTTTCGAATGTAAGTTGGCTAAGAACTTGCTTTTTTTATCTTTTGATAATTTTAGGCTCAGATGCCAAAATCTCCATGATAATATTCGTCTGAACTGAGAAAGCTCCACTTGTTGCATCAACTAACCTACATTTTTCGGGTTAAATGATCTATCTATATGTTTAGATACTTTCTCATCTCAGTAGAGGGAGAAATGTCTCGCTAATGAAAAGAATCTAAGAAGCTTGATAGCATAACTGGTTGCAGGATTTGGTTTGCTGTATAAATTACATATCAATATGATAGAAGCATATTTAGACGGTGGGCTGTGATGTCTTCTATTTAGGCCCAAGTTATGAACCAGTGTGTTAAATGTTTTAGACCAATTTAGATGGAAAAACGAAGGGCTTTAGTTAGGGAATAGGTCCAGGGCGTCAGGCTTCCCTTTATTAGTATTCAACTTGAATTGGTACCAGTGTGTAAAAGCTGTAGTTAGGGCTGTATTATATCTTAAGAGGAAGGAAAAGGAAAATTAGGTTGTAACACGAGACTTATGGACTTATGGTAGTAGATTTATCATCTTTGCTCATGGATGCCGGACTAGTCAAATTTATGTGTTGAGTTATATTCTTACTTATATTTTGAATGAATCAGGTGAGAGAATAGAGGAATTATATCACTTAATGTCTTCAATAGGTCTCTCAATGCATGCATTCTGTTTTTGAGGCCAGTCGTGGAATTTTATTAAATAGGTGGGCCAAGAGTTCATTATAGGTCTTCTATCAAGGTATCTTAGTGAATGTCCAGCTCGTCTAAAACTTAATATGTTGAGAGGAAGAAAATTAAATAATTGGAATTTTTCAGTAGTCAATTTTCTTGTTCTTTTCGGGTTGTGTTCGTTTGTCCTAAGATGTTTGCGAAGTTAACCAAATTCTTTTTTGGGTTTCTCAAGAGGGAAGGTCTTTCATCCATTTGGCATTTTTTGTTGATATTCAGAATACTGAATGATTGGCACATGGGTTTTCTGCATTTGAGGTTTTTAGGGTCTGGATTAAGTAGGACCTGTCACCTTCTTCTATGGGCGGACGTGCCTGCTTAGTCTCTGTTATCTTCTGTTGTTGGACATAAATGTCTCGGATGTTCTTCTGTGAAAAATTTATTGGTTAATCCACTATAGATATTCCTCGACATGGGTTCTGAAGCATCTTTTCATGGATTTGTTGATCATTTTCTTTTTAAATGATTTGCCAATGCTAGTGTGACAAGGTTATCTGGATGTTTGATATTGTGTGTTTCCTAATCTGTTCCATCATTGCCATCTATAGGAGCCTCACATAGAGGTAATGTCTCCTGGGTCCAAAGGTGTCCAGTTTTATATCATGAACAGGCTGTTGGTATACATGTATCGAGAGTTACGTGCTTCTGAAAAACGTGGTTTGCGTCCTTCTATACGCGCAGATGAGTTGTTCTCACAGTTTCCTAGTTTGTCTGAAGCATTTCTTAGGAAGAGGCTGAAAAATTGTGCTGATTTACAGGTATTGCATCCTGCTACTAATTTCCCTCACCTTTACACACTCACACACGCGGGGGGGTGACATTCACACTCGCCAATAGAAATAAATAACCAAGAAACTGAAAAAAATGAAAGAGAAAAGCATTAGTACTTAAGAAAATAAACAGTCACCGAGGAAGAAAAGAAAAGGAAAACCCAGAAGTGCATGTCTTTTTAGTTCTATTGGCATTTATATTTCATTTAACTTGTTTATTCTTGTAAAGTTCCATGTTTGTTGAAATAAACCTTGTTTCTTGCATGTGCTACTAGAGAGGACCAAATGGACATTTTCTTTGGGTTATGAAGCGCAATTTTCGCATTCCTTCAGAGGAAGAACTAAGAAGGATGGTGACACCTGAAAATGTGAGTATTTACATAAATTTATCCTCTTTACCACATTTGGAGGGTTTAGATGCTGTATTATATGTGAATTTTTATTGAACATTGGAAGCTTTCAGATTTTAGAGTTTTAGAACTTTGTAAGGATAATCAGTTTTCTATTGTTGATTTATTTTGTCATAAAGGATGGAATCCTTGGCCATCGTCCTTGCGTTAAGCATCCAACAAAAGTCAGGGATGAGACAAGATGATCCCCAATCAAAGCCATTATGTATTTCTGTGTCTCTTCATAATTGTGGACTATGTTATACATTAGTTTGGAAATGCCTTAGAAGAGTCCTAGTAAATTAAATGTGACAGTTGAAACTGTTTTGGCATCTCTGGCGTTGATCGTATGGTATGATCAGATTTGTGAACAAAGGAAATAAATTATGACAGAAAATTTGTTCAGTAAACCCTTTCTAGTTTTTTGTAAATGATTATGACATTAGAACTTATTTCGCTTAAATTTTTTATTATTTCATCAGAACCACCCAAAAATAAGCTCCTTTCTGTTTTATAGATCAGAATTTCTTTCTCTGGTTGATTAAGAATGCTAGTTGGGAGTTGCGAAAGAGAAACTTTGAAGTTTATAAACTTGACCTTTACGAGTAATTAATGACCCAAACCAAGTGCATGAGTGGCAAGACAGTTTCTTTCACAACTGCTCACCGAAGAATATGAAAGAAGAAGAATATGCGTTTATATCAAGGATTTGTAATGCCGATAGATTTTCTTCTCTTTTGCCTTAGGTCTGTGCCTATGAGAGCATGCAAGCTGGTCTATACAGGCTCAAACGATTGGGAATTACAAGGCTGACTCATCCCACAGGCCTTTCGTCTGCAATGAATCAGCTTCCAGATGAAGCAATTGCTTTAGCTGCTGCATCGCATATTGAGAGGGAGCTGCAGATAACCCCATGGAACTTGAGTAGTAATTTTGTTTCCTGTACAAACCAGGCAAGCAATTCTCCATGATTTTACTTGTGGGCATCACGACTTTTCCCCTTCATCTTTTATTGTTCCTTCAGTGGGGTTAAAAAATCGTATCTATTGTTATTGCTATTTATAATTACTTATATTGGTTTTAGATGTGTGTTACATTCTTAATTTGCTTTCTGTTGGGACCATTTCCTGTAGATTGGTCTTAGACTGCTATGTATATTCTGTACGATATAAAATAAAGAGTCCAGTCCTTCTTCTCCAAATAATAAACTATCTAATTTCCTATTAAGTTCATTCTAGAAAACCAAAGTAATGTGTGTTTTTCCTTCTGTAGATTGGTCTTAGATTGCTATGTATATTCTGGACGATATAAAATAAAGAGTCCAGTCCTTCTCCAAATAATAAACTATCTAATTTCCTATTAGGTTCATTCTAGAAAACCAAAGGTAATGTGTGTTTTTCCTTTGCATAAACGCCCTTTTTCTGGATTTGATTTGAACAAGTGAACTAATGTTTATTGTTAATTCTGATTCTGATATGTCTCAAATTTTAACCCCTATATATTAGTTTGATGCAACATTATTCTTCTTCTGCTGATTTTATTTAGGTAAAGAGAAAAAGAACCAATAAAAGGTGTTTTTAGAAAGGGTTTTATTTATGGTCCTTTGACAATATTTTATAACTTTCAGTGCAAGTTGATGCCACAACGAACAATCTTGATTGTTTATATTTAACAAATAACTATGCCAATATCTTCTTGTGAGAAAGTGTAATCTTCAGCTTATTGATTTCTTTTTGTACATTGCATGGGTTGTATGCTAGTTTAAATCCTTTTCAGGATCATACATTGGATAATAGATCTGCTCTTTTTATATTCAGGATAGAGAAAATATCGAGCGTCTGGAAATTACTGGTGTTGGTGACCCTTCAGGAAGGGGCCTTGGTTTCAGTTATGTTCGTACAACTCCTAAGGCTCCAATCTCAAATTCCATGGTGAAAAAAAAAACTGTTGTTGGTAAAGGGTCAACTGTGACTGGAACTGATGCTGATCTACGCAGATTGAGCATGGAAGCTGCGAGAGAGGTGTGTTGGTTTTGTATTAGAAAGTCTATTGTCACAGCCAAATGCTCATATACATTGAACATATTGGACTCTACTTTGGTTATCTCAACTGCTAAAAGATGTTTGTTTCTGCTATTGTCCTATTCTTGTTTCTTGATAAATCCTTTTATTTCTTTTTCTTTGTTTATTGATGCTTATATCTTATCTTAGTCAGACCAAATTACATTTCCTTTTTCTTTTTCCCCAAATTCCCATTCCTTGTTGCTTGTACTATCCCTTTGTACATGCTTTAGAAGCATTTCAGTGCCTTTTTTCCTGGTTAACCTTCTCATGACAAAAACATTGGACCATGTCTATATGAGTCGGTGAAGGTGGTGGGAGCAGGGGCAACAATGAACATGGAACATGGAGTTTAAGATCATATGTGTTATGGACAAATATTTAAGAGTTCAATCACATGATTGCACTTTTATAATGCTTCACCTGCAAGGATTTAATGTCATTTTATCAGAAAACTATCTGGGATTTCAATGGGATAATTCGATACTGAGGAAACTATCCACAGAGAAAAGAGTCGTTTCTTTTATTAGATGTAGGATAGTTTATTCATGGTTCATCTGAGTTTTCTTTCTCAATCTTTTACTGAGTCATTCACCTGGTGAATAGAACCTCTTAACTGTATGAGTTCCTTGTGATCCTGGGAGTGCGGCAAGGTTAGGGTCTGTCCCACTGATGGACTCAGAGAACCTTCTTTATCATTAATATTTTTTGGTATTTTTCAAAGTACTTGTTTTAGGTGATGCTCTTGTAAATACATCATACAAACTGGAAACCATGAAATGACTTTCTGGACTCCTTAAAATTACTTTCAGGACCTTTTCAGGTAAATGGTAACTGGATGCACCAATGAATATGTTTTCAGTATTATCTGAAAATAGTCTAAGAGTTATATGGGGATCATGCTTATAATGCTTTCACTGTGTTTACATGTAGCTTCTCCTGAAATTCAATGTTCCAGAGGAGCAGATTGCAAAACAAACTCGATGGCACCGAATTGCTTTGATACGCAAGCTGTCAAGCGAGCAAGCGGCATCAGGTGTCAAGGTTGATCCAACAACAGTCAGCAAGTTTGCCCGTGGACAACGAATGTCCTTCTTGCAACTGCAGCAGCAGACTAGAGAAAAATGTCAGGAAATATGGGATCGACAAGTTCAAAGTCTCTGTTCTGGTGATGGGGAAGAAAATGAAAGTGAATCAGAGGCTAATAGTGACTTGGATTCATTTGCTGGGGATTTGGAAAATCTTCTGGATGCTGAAGAATGTGAAGAGGGTGAAGAGGATACTTATGAGTCTAAGCATGATAGTATTGATGGTGTCAGGGGACTAAAAATGAGAAGGCGTCCGCTTCAAACTCAGGCAGAAGAAGAAATTGAAGACGAGGCAGCAGAAGCAGCGGAATTATGCAGGATGCTCATGGATGGTATACATTTTTTATATGTATGGAGTTTCAAGTTACAATTTGTACCTTTTGCTAACATTGAAATAGTATGACTACCGGTGATTTCTTATATTATACTGTTTTATGTGCTTGAAGGGCTCTTTTGCACCCAATAGAATTCTTTAAAAAATCTTATCGGATGCCGATGTTTCATTTATTTACAACAGGGGTACCATGCAGTATTGAAATTTACTTTAAGCATAATTAATGTGTGTCATCCTAAATGAGAACTGCCTATTCAATTTACCACTTCCAAGTGATATGGAACATCTAGGTGCTATTGGGTGGACTACATAATAAGATTTATAGATACTATTGATTATCTACAAGCAAAGTGGAATCATAAGATGGTAATGTGTTCCATTACTTAGTTTCTGACAAAATGCATCTCATTTCCTTGTGAAAGGGTGATATATGGCTTGTTCTTTGATGGATGGGCTAGCATAGAATTTACATCAAGATAGTTTCTGGTGCTATGTAGCAAATTTGCTTAACATGTGCTAGAGCAAAATCAGGAGTCAGGATGCAAGTGTTACTGATTGTGAGTTTAATCTATGGAGCATTACTATTCCACGTGGTTGGTGGATGTTCAGAGTGACGCAGCCTTCTTGTAGCATTTTCGTTTAAGGGATGCTCTAAAGCAATATATATGCAAAGTAGATAGACTCACTTATGGTCTATGTAAAACAGTATGAACTTATTGATAGAGTAGATAAAATATAAAAATACAAAGATAGTTCTGATGAAAAAAATTACTGTTTGAATCTCAAGGCGACCCTGCAATAGCATTCATTGTATGAAAATCTACAATTGCTAGAGAGTATATGATTTATATCAGTATGTTGGAACTACTATTTTGAGGAGTTGGCCTGTTGGTAGCCTGCTGAACTAATGTTAAAAAGCTTGATTTTTCTTTCTGAAAGCTATGACAGATGATTGATGCTCTGTGTCTTTTTCATGGACCAGACCTTCATGCGATTGACTCTACTGTCTGAATAATGCTTTAAGTCCATTAATATCCCTGTTTTCTTAATAAAAGCGGGACTGCTTGAATACAACAATGAGAATGAGTGAACACCTTATAGTGTGAAAAACCAACCAGTGTCTGGTTTACACAAATATTTCTTTTTGGTTCATTATTTTTTCCACGTCATAGGATTTTTGACATCATAATTTTTGGATTAAGTCTATATTTGATAAGTATTTTGTGCTATCTCTGGCAACAATCTGACTATAAAGACTGTTCTGTAGATGATGAAGCTGATCGAAAAAAGAAGAAGAAGACAAGAGCAGTGGTAGAGCAAGTTGGGTTGGCCTTTAAGTCAAAGTTTGGTCCCGAAAATGCTGATGGAATTAAGAAAAACAATGCGGTTTCTAAGAGAATGATGCAACCTGAGGGATCCTTTGTATTGACGGAGAAAATTACTAAAGATCAAAAGGAGGTCTATACTTGTTTAACGTTTATGCCTAATTTTTTATGTATTTGGCATTGATGCTGACAACACTCAGTTCGATTGTTGCATTAATTCCCAAAAATCTGATCATGAACTTCACAATTTTTAATTTTTTGGTGCAGGGGGAGAGCTTGTCTGCTAAAAAGCATCTGCTGGGGAAATTAAAAGCCAAGAAAAAGAATGAGATCGAACAAATGGGGTTACTAAACAAAAAAGTTAAAATATTGGGGGATGGGATGAATGTAAGTTTGCCTCTCGAACTGTGATGTATGCTCAGTTAGGCTCATGGTATACTGTAGTTGCATGACAGGATATTGTTTGTGAAATACATGCTGCCTGCTGATTTAACTTGTTATGCACTGTTTGTTTATTAATTTTAGTTGGATTTTTATTGGCTTTCCTAATTTAGCAACGGATGCAGCTGTTGTCAGAAAGTTGAGTGCAAGCTTCTTTCTTTTTCTTTTTGGTTGGTGAAGTGAGTCAGGGGCCAGGGATGCTGCATTAATTTGAGTTACCACCATCCTAACCAGTTGATTTATACTGGATTAAATAAATATTTGGGTCTTGGTACCAGATAGTGCCGCATCTGGATGTTAGATTAATCACCTGCTTGCAGAAAAACCACCCCCACCCCCCAAATTTGTATTTTTATTATGGGTTATACAAAGCCAATTTTGATGTCTGCTGCTCTAAACATAGGTGATCAAGGAAAAAAAATCAGCAAGAGAGAGTTTTGTCTGTGGAGCGTGTGGTCAGGTATGCATTAATTCCGAAAGCAGTATTGTCTACATTAAAATGATTACTCTTAATCTATTTTTATCTACATTAAAATGCTTACTCTTAATCTATTTTACTACCTCAGCTTGGTCATATGAGGACCAACAAGAACTGCCCCAAGTATGGGGAAGATTCTGAAACACGAGTGAAAGCACAGATCTTGAGAAGTCATCAGGCAGACCTAATTTTGTAGATCAAGCAGAGCAGAGCCAGCAGAAACCTCTTACAAAGAAGCTCATACCAAAAAATGGGACAAAAATTGCTGGGTCAGAAGCACCAGAAGATGATAAACCTACTTCAAAAGCAAAAATTCTGAAGGTCAAGTGTGGTGCAACTGACAAGCTTCCAGATAAACATACTCCCCCAACTTCACAGAGCTCTGAGCGACCTATTATATCAGATGCTGAAACAGGAAACAAATCTGTTGTTAAAGTCAATAAAATAATTTTTTCAAACAAGATGAAACCTGAAGATGTGCTGGTTGAACCTCCTAAGCCCTCCATTGTAATAAAGCCACCAGTGGAGGCTGATAGAGACCAGCCACGCAAGAAAATTATAATTAAACAACCAAAGGAGATCATTAATTTGGATGACAATAGCCAGGAGGGAAGTTTTGGCCTTGACTACAGGAAAACAAAGAAAATAATTGAATTGTCGAGTTTGGACAAGCATCGGGAACATGAAAGCAAACACTTCTTTGAAGAGTCGTCAAGAATGAGAGATCCAGAGGGTAACCAATCATGGGTGGAAGAGAAAAGGAGAACTACTGAGAGACAACAAGAAGAAAGAAACAGGAGGGCAGAAAAAATGAGGATGATCGAGGAGCAGCCGGCATATGAGTTACTAAGATATGAAGAAGCCATTCGAAGAGAAAGGGAAGAAGAAGAGCTTCAAAGGGCAAAGGCGAAGAAGAAAAAGAAGAGAAAGCCTGAAATAAAGGATGATTTCTTAGATGACCTTCCTCCTAGAAGAAACGACAGAAGGATACCAGACAGAGACAGAATGGTGCGGCGGAGGGCAGAACTCGAGTATGTAAAGCATGCTCCAGACTATGCCCCGGCTTCAAAGCGGCGACGAGGAGGAGAGGTGAGTGGGGTTTTTATGCATTCATGCGTTCCTTTACATAACCAGCCCTAGTGGAACCAAATAGTTGAGTTCGATCCTTCTAATATCATCACTCGTTCATTTTGCTCAACAGCATGAATCAAGGCCACATTTTATCTCCTACATGAAGTGGGAATGTAGAACAGAAAAGCATATAGATATTGTTGGAATACTATACATTCATTATTGGTAATCAATTATAGTTTCAAGTGTTTTACAGAAGCTCTGCATTTAGGCTTAACCTTAACTGTCCATTCACTATATTCTACGCTCAGTTGTAAATGGGCCTTTAGGAACACAGAAGGTCAGGTCAGGTAGAGTACTCAGAACAATAGAAACTGCAAGTTGGAGTAACACTATTATTCAAGATCCTTTCTGACTTTGATGTGAAGTTCTTATGCTGAGATGCTTTGGTTTGTGTTGAAACGTTTCACAAAACTCTGATTTTTCTGTATCCATTTATACAGTTGAGGCGGAGCATCCTTTATAGTCAGCAATGTTTTTGTGCACGTGAATGCTTCTTTACTTCTGCCGTTTCATATGAAATTCTTTTCTGGTCAATAACAAATTTATGTGATAATTTGAAACACAGGTTGGTTTGTCAAACATCTTGGAAAACATTGTGGAGACGCTTAAAGGAAGGAAAGAAATATCCTACCTATTTCTAAAGCCAGTAACCAAAAAGGAAGCTCCTGACTATCTGGATATTATCAGTCATCCTATGGATCTGTTGACAATCAGGGATAAGGCAAGGAGGATGGAGTACAAGAGCCGTGATGAATTCAGGCATGATGTGTGTCAGATTGTGGTCAATGCCCATGAATATAATGACCGGCGGAATCCAGGTATTCCTCCTCTTGCGGATCAACTTCTGGAGCTCTGTGACTACTTGTTAGATCAATATGATGAAGACTTGACAGAAGCTGAATCTGGGATTGAATAAATAGATCTCTAGACAGGATAGATTTCTTTTCACTTGTCCCCTTATCATTTTTTAGCAGCACAAATAGCTTCTTTTCACAATTGGGTAGGCAAATTTGTCTTAAGAAGCATGCCAGTTTTTGTAGCATACATATTCTCAAAGTCTGTATATTTGATGACAGCGGTCGATCCCCAGCTTTGTTATAGGTATGTTATATGTTGTCTAGCGTAATTAGAGGTGATAAAATGTATAGTAATATGTGCATAGCATAGCATAGCAGCCTTAAAATATTCATTTTTGGTGTCCACCCTGTTGCTATTTTTTCAATTGAGTTTTTTATGTTGTATGAATGTGTTCTTCCTTCACTTGAAGAGTATACTTTGCCTTTCTTTTCTCGTATAATTTATTTCATATCAGAGTTTTGTATTGAACCATTCTATGCATATGTACTTGTAAATTTTTTCCAAGTAATTTATAAACACTTTGAGAGGAAATTAGCACTTAGAACTATTGTAGCATATGGGTTATGTTTGTGTTCGAATGTAAATCTAATGGTAGAGGGTTTGGATCAATTAGAACTCTTTTCATTTAGTCTTTAAGTTTCTCTTCCTAAAATGAATGGTATTTATGACAACGGAGCTTCCTACTAAGGTGTTTGGTTAAGTTTATTAGGGTATTTGGCTGAATTTATTTAAAAAAACTTATAAGGTGTTTTTGGAGTTTATAAAATATATGTTATTGCAAAATTAAATTTTTGAAGTGCTGGGGTTTAATTTAATAGATTATAGTAATATAATAAATAATTATTAATTATTATATAATTAGACAGTGTTAATAAAAAATTGTGTGATTGAAAGCGCAAATTTCAATTGCGTTTTTAATTTTAATTTTAATTTTAATTTTAATGAAAGCGTAATTAGGGATGCGCTTTCTTTTATAATTATAATTTTAGTAATAATCAGATAATTAATAATTACACTATTAATTATTTTGGATAATAATTATCGTATTGGAAATATATATTATAATTTTTTTAAAAAACACAAGAATAATAAAAAATATTAAAAATGATCACTAGTGCAACAATTATATCGGTGGCGCTGTCGTATACCTCGATATCCACCTTCAACAACAACAACAATATTAGTATTATTTGACTGATTTTGGGTCGGATCATCAATATATATAATATAGTTTAAATTAAAATTAGGCCGATTTGTTGAAGTTGTGGAAGTTGACTCTCCACGATCATGATACACGCTGTGTAGATGTGGAAATGCAACAGGTGAGACAATAAACTCTCCACGTCCAAAATTGTATTCTATTTACAATAAACTATTAAATTAGTATATGATATGATTTTGGATATAGAGAGTTTATTGTCTCGTCTGTTGTATTTCCACATCTATACAGGATACGATTTTGGATGTCAAGAGCTTATTGTCTCACTTGTTCTATTTCTACATTTAGACAACGTGTATTATGATCGTGAAGAGTCGACCTCCACAACTTCATCAGGTCGGTCGAACTTTAATTTAAACTATAGTACATATATTGATGATTCGATCAAAAATCCATCAAATGATACTGATGTTGTTGTTGTTGTTAAGGGTGGACGTCGAGATAAACGACAGTGCCACCGATATACATATGGCACTGGTGACCATTTTTAGTATTTTTTATTATTTTAATATTTTTTTTTAAATTATAATGTATATATTCAATACTGTAATTATTATCCAAAAAAATTAATCGCGTGATTATTAATTATGTGATTATTACTAAAATTACAATTATAAAATAAAGTGCAACACTAAGTTGTACTTTTATTAAAATAAAATAAAATAAATTGAAAGCGCAATTGGAGTTTGGACTTTCAATTTAAAATGCAAACTTTAATTGAGCTTTCATGTAATTTATTAAAATCATTTAATTATACAGTAATTAATTAATTATTAATTATATTTACTATAAATTATTAAATTAGTCAGTGTTGGTATATAATAAGATTATGAAGTTTATAAAATATTAATTATAAAATTTATAAGATGTTAATAAGCTAATTTTATAATTAAAATGATTTAAATTTAAAAAGTTTGTTAAAATTTTAGAAATAAATTATGAATTTTTTATTTTTCTTAAGGAGCTTATGAATTTATTTCTTAAAAATCTTACCTAGTATTTTAGGATATTATAAATGTACAAACATCTAAGACTTGTTGAATACACCCAAACGTCCTCTTAGTACTGACAAACGAGGTGGCCTGCGATATCTCTATAATTATGCAAGAGCAAAAATTTCTGTATGGCTATTGGCTACCACAATGCTCCTCTATTATAATTGAATGCTTCTTTACAAAAATACTCACTTAATATATGATCTAACAAGATTAATTTTTTAATCATTATTTTTTTACTTTGATAGTTGACAATGTAAAGATCCTTAAAACTTTAATTTTTTTCAGCGTTAATCTATGACTTGATATCAATTTAAAAAAAAAAAAAAAAAACTTTAGTGTTGGACGAAATCATATATATAGGCATTGAGTATGTTAAGATAAGTTATTATTATTATTATTAAGCTAAAGAAACATTTGAAAAGCTTGCAGTAAGAGAGTTCCTTAGAAAACTCAAAGAACTTTAAAAAAATATTACTGAAGAGACAATTATTACTCAAATTCATTCTACATACAAAGTTTAAAAGGAAAACAGAAAAATGGATGAAATGATTAAACTATAAAAGTTAAAAGAACCTTCACCAGCTAAACACCAACACCATAAGAAACAAGAGATCTTGACTAAACACCACCACCAGTGCATCAATGCCTTTTTATTCCTTCCTTTCCCTGCCATTATTCAATGAAATTACAACACAAACACCCCAAACAAATACAACTCAATCCTCTTCAAAAACATGCATAACCAGAGAAAAAACAAAAACTGGAACTAATTCATAATGCATAATAAGGCCCAAAATAACCAAGAAAAAAAATCATAACAAATCTAGAAAGAAAAAAAAAGGACCATAGAGAATTTTGAGAAACCTAGTTCTCACTCCCTCACAATCAATACCACCATTGATGCACAGCAATCCCCTCATCCCTCACTTTACCATACAATGTCAAACACTGCCAATATGCCCTCTTGCTGCCATTCTCTTCTTCTCCATCCTCCCATTGATTTTTGCACTCCAAGAACAATTCATCCACAAGACACAACGTCTTGTCCTTGAGCATCTCCTCCACCACTTGTGCCTCCGCCTTCATCACCACGTAGTCCTCAGGCCTTACATTCTTCGTTATCCAATCAAGCTCCGTTTCTTGAGGCTTGACTCCTCGCGACAACAATCCATCGTTGTCAATCCCAACCTCCACATGGTAAACTTCAAATTCTTGATCCCTCATGGGATAGTTCTTGTAAAACCAGTCTAGTGCATTCGGGTCGTCCGAGATGAAGACTCGTCGTGGATACTCATCCAATGAATCCTTCAGCAGATCAGGAAGGAATTTGATTTTCCTTGATGTAAAGCTGGATTTTTTCGCCAATGCTGCTCGCCTGGGGGGCTCAAGATACACATCCTCCAAGCCCTTCAACGCAGCTTTCTTCTTTTCAGGTGTAAAGCCACAGAACACTTGCTTTGCAGCGGAATTTGCCATGCCATTGGATGATGCCGCCATTTTCCTCATTGCGACCACGGTGTTCTCGAATCTTCTGAGGTACACAATCTTGAAATTCCTCAGCAATCTCAGCTCGTCCGAGGGATCAAAGCCCAATGGCGAGATCACCAGGCCTCCATCTTTGAGAATGCCATCAATCAGCTGGATCCCACGGAAACTCGGAGCGAAAACAAAATCAAAAACCTGGTGCTCACCCACCTTGTTCTGCCTCAGATCAGCTCCGGTGAGCAAATCAATGCCGGCGTCTCTCAAGAACTCGAAATCATCTTCAATGTCTCGAATGCCGGCGCCCAGAACGAAACCCATGTGGCCTTTCTTGATGAGGCCTTCGTCCACCAAATCGCGGAGGAGAATGGGCAGAATCTTGAACCCATCAGGGATACCCAAATCGGCATCAGGCTCGTACAGAGGCGCATTGGAAGAGGCTCTTATTATAGAGCCAAGCGAAGGCAATGCGAGGAGAACCATCGCCAAGAACAGAGATCTCGATATAATACGCAAAGCCCGTGAATCGGGCAGCTTGATAATCAAAAGAGTGTGGGAATTCAACCCGATTCCAACCCCATTCAGCTCATTCACATCATACCCGCCATTCTTGGCTCGGTACCCACGAGCCAATTTATCCATCTCTTTCATACCAACGAAGCTACAATACTTGTACACTGAAATCGTAAGGCCAATTTTTTACTGAGATCAAGAAACTTACTTTAATGGGGCAAAATGCCTGCCCAGATGCTGAGAAAAAAATCAGTCCTAAAAGATAGAGAGAAAAAACAAGCGCGGCAATGGAGGGAAATCTTAGCGAGTGCAAAATCTGGCAGCGGTGTGATTTCCACCCACGAGAGCAACACGATTACTTCGGATTCTACACCAGAGGAGTAACAATTGTCTAATTCTAGCTATTTCCATGATTTGTTTCTTGTGCTCCTATATTCCTCTCTCTCTTTTTCTTCCCGGTTCAAAGGGGGTTCGATTTCACATGATAGGAGATTGTGCTATCTGAAACTCAACCACCCCACCATAAACCAGAGAGAGAGAAAGAGAGCTGAGAAACAGAAAAGAAGAAGGGATAGTGTGCAAAATGAGACAGAGAAAAGAGGAGAAAGGTGTGAACGAATATATATCAAGATTTCTTTTTTCATGAGAACTGTGAGGGAGTGTGTGTATATATATTGTGGGTGAATTGTTTTTCATGCGTGTAGACGGACCTTGGGGAAGTCGAGGGTCATCGTCCAAGGTTTTGGTCTTTTGTGGTGCTCGTCATTTGTCCGAGTACTAGAATTAAGGAGGGAAGAGGAGGGGTGTTCCAAGTTCCAATCCTTCAATTTTTTTTGCTTGGTGAATAACATTTCTTTAACCGTGTTGTTTGTGTGTGAGAAATAGAGGAGTGGTAGGTTTAGCAATGGAGAATGTAGGAGAACCATGAATGAATCAAGAAAGATTATCCAAATAGCTACTACTTCAAAGACCATTATTAACCAATGTTAATTGGCTTATTACTACCCTACCCTTGTTTTCTGCTAACTTAATGTAAATAATCAATTAAAGATCTCATGATGGTATTTGAATGTTTTGTTTCAATTTAGTGTTCGTCTTTAATTGATATTCATGTCAAATATATATTTAAAAAAATAATTTATATTCATAATATGTATTTACAATGTAAAATATGAGATAAATGTCAAATTAAAATTAAGGATTTGAAGTGCACGAATGGACCAATATTTTTAAAATCGAATCGAATAAGTCGGTCTTAGTGGTCGATTCAGGCAGAAAATAAAAATTCAGTCATAACGTTTGAAAAAATCGATCAAACTGGTTATTTTTTATTTTATATATATTTAGAAATCTTAAACTTATGTGTTTATTTGGATTTTAGGCTTTGTATATATATATTTTTTAGTCGATTATTATTTTTTATTTTATATATAATAATTAATTTATTATATTATTATTTTATATAATATAATAAAAAATAATAATTAATTTTTATTAAATTAATCGAATGAACGAAGATAAAAACTAATTTCATCAACAATTTCACTTATAAAAATATTGATATGAACAATGAGTAGTACTAGTTAAGTTAACCATGTTCCAAGCAATCCAAACTTAAATTGAGTGTTAATTAAACAAATGTATTTTCCACTTTCCACCTTTCTTCTGTCACGTGATGTGATCGAAATTACGGCAAGCAAAAAACTTGTGAATGCTTAAAGGAATTTGTTCCATGGTACAAAGTGCAAAGGTCCACTAGACATACATGCGTGGTCCCATTATTATTTTTTTCTAATAATTCAATGGTCCTCCTTTTGAATTGTGTCACAATTCAATTTTATTTTTATTTTTTTTAGGTAAGTATCCCAATTCTAAATAATTGGTACTATTATATTTCTCCACTAGCCAACTTTATTGATGAATGAATGTTGATACTCCAGATTTAGCCACGTAAACCAAAAACAGCAAGAAATTTGAAAATCTGGTCCTCAATATTCCAAAATTATTCTTTCTCAATCAATTTTTCGTTTGGGGGTCCAATAATTTGGTCACGGGAGTACAAGGGCCCAAGTGTAACAAACGTCCTAAATTATTAATTATCGTACGAGCTAGGATAGGGACATGAAATTTAAATCAAAACCTTTAGATAATTATAAAATTAGATCGACTTTGTCACAATTCAATAAAATTGATGGTCACAAAATAAATATAATTACCTGATAACTTTTTATTTTTTGGATAATTAGGAATTCTTGGACCAATTACTAACTTAAGTGCGATGCTAAAACAATGATTAATCATTTGATTGAAACAATTTTAAGATTAGCCAGCACAAGTGGGACCGAGTTAAATAGGGCTTTTATGTATTTTGAGCCGCATGATGTTGGCATCTGAACGAGAATTGGAAATCATGAATGTTTAAAACTTGAGTGGTGGAATCATAAAATACAGTTATGCAATTAAAACCATCATGTGACCAAAAACCAAACATGAGTATCACCATTAATTTGGGCCAACTGATTTGAGAAGTTAATAATTAATCATGTCGTGTAAGTTGTGGACACGTGCACATGTTTAAAACTGTCCGAATATTTTTACAACTCGTATTGTTTGGTATGCCTAAGATTTCAGTCAATACTTCGTATATTTTAAAAGACTCATGATTTCATACAAAAATATTAGATTTAGTAATTGGTGTGACCAAATTGAGTCGAATTTAATATATTATTATTTAATTTTTTTAAAATTTTATTGAATTGTAAAAGTTTTATTTAAATTTTATTTAATTGTTAATCGAATCGAGTTTGAATGAGTTTTAATCGAGTCAAATACGAATCGAGACGTAATATTTGATTATTTTACATATTTTTTATTAATTTTGTACTAATCGAATCGAGTTCGGATCGAATTTCAAATCTTATAAAATAAAAAAATATGCTCGAGTTTCATCGTCATGCTTAACGAATCGAGTTCAAATAAATTCTTATCCAAATAATTTCGATTCGAGTATTGAATAATTTGAGTTGTTTTTCATTCCTGTATTTATTTGAGAAAGTATAAATTTTGTGTATTTTTATGTTATTACCTTTAAAAAATAATTGTTTGAAGTTATTGATGACTTGGTGTTACATAATTATTTTAATTGTAGAAAAATTTGAAAAAAAAATCTATTTTAGAAATAAAATCTTAATTTGAATGTCTTATATATATATATAATAGATTTGAGATAGAAAGAATATTAAAATTAAAAGAACATCAATTCTGCATAAGTTTCGGTGTCCTTATTTTTTAATATAGAGTGTTAGACCAGACCAGGTACTTAATTTACAGTTTCAATGGAATTACGTTGTGGGAGTTAGTCACATCCATAAATGATATAAATACTATTATTGTTTAAATTTTAGTCATGTTAGTGACATATTTTTTTTTAAAAAAAGAAAGAATAAAACCATAAATATTTCTTTCGAGGCCATGGTAAGATTTTTAAACATTAAGGTAAGTCGTACAAAAAGAATAAAGTAGATGTTATGTGGATTACTTTAGTTTCACTCTGGATCTGGGTCTACTTCGGCCTGCCAATTGTCACATATGGACCGAATTTATTTGATTTGATTTGAATTTTATTGCAAGAGTCCCTACCTGAATTCAATTTGATCTCAACCGATCTCAATATAATAATTGAATCTAAATATATATGGAATTGAAAGAATTAATAAAAAAAATTAAATGCTTTGCACTAAGAAAGAAAGAGTATCATAAATAATTCATGTCTAGCTGATTCGAATTTGAAATCATTGAAAAAGAGTTGGATCGTAATAGAGTATTATGAAATGATTCTAATTAATAATCTTTGGAACATTATATGCAAATAGGGTTTTATTCGAATTGGATCTGATTAAAAAATAATTATGTAACAAAACCCACATCAAAATCTAAAAATATTGACAAATTATTATAAAAGTTGATAAACTACACACATTTTTTATGACAAATCAGAACTCATGACCTCACAAGTATAGATGGGAACTCGAATTCTGGCCTCCTCGCCTCTCAAGTATAGAATCTTAGGCCTCCTTAATTTCATTTTGAAGTGGGATTTATTGACTTATATTAGTATTGAACTTCGAGTTTTCCATACAATTTTAAGTTTTAATTGAAATCTTCTAAAGCCCAATTTGTAGATTAGGGACGAAACCAGAGGCAGGACAGCCGTTCGCCCCCTCTTCCAACTTTATATAATTTTAAATTTTATTATATAAATTTTTAAATTTATAATAAATTTTATATATACATTTATTAAATTTTAAAATTTTCCCTCCACCCCTAACAAATGATAAAATTACCTTTTTGTCATTATTCTTTAAAAAAAAATCCTCAATCTCCAAACCGGGAATTTCTGGCTTCGCCCACTTTGGAGATGACTAACATACTCAAGATCGCGAGTTGGAGCTCGACTCATATAAAACTTGAATCCCATGCAAAACTAGTTGAATTAAACATATTAAAGATTGTAGTATTTGAAGCTCAATGCCTTTTCCACTCCTAAGAAGACTGATACTCTTATAGTCTTTTTATATGCTGATACTCACCAGCCAACTCATACATCCAGCCAGTGTTTTGAAATGGGCAGAACCATAGTTGAAATGACTTGTGGAATGGACTGGCACTGTCAAAGTTGGTGTGGAACTTGCAAGAAATACTATTCTCAAGAAGTGGAGTTGCATGCTGGAAAACCAGGAAGATATACCTAGACAGGCAAATGGAGCAGCCCATAACTTAGGAGGGTAAATGTGTATGGACTGGGCCTGTCCTTCTGGGTCAATTCCTATTTGCCATATTTTGTGACCTAGTATTTTGGAATTAATTAATTTAAATTCAATTATAAAGTACATAAAATGAATTACCTTATAGGTCAAAACAAATTTTTTAAACTCATAACTAAAGTGAGTCATTATTCCCGAACATATATTCAATGTTAGCGAAGATAAAAAAAAAAATGTTTTTCAATTTCTTGCGGAAATTAAGCAAATTTTATTTATTTTATGTTGTTGTTTCTGCTTTTGATTCTCACAAAATAAGTTGATAGAAGTTAAAGTTGGAAAGTATTTTTGTAAACTATTGATATTTTTGTGAATAGATTACGACATTTGGTCATATTTTAATTGAAAATGAAAGGATAAAAATATTATGAAAGATGAGAATTAAAAGAAATTATTTAAAAAAAATTCAAAATAGATTCATATTTTTATTTTTTATTTTAAATTTGACCCCAAATATTTCATAAATATCATAATGTAACACGTTGTATTCAAAACATATTAAATACTCATCCATTCATAATCAATATGTATCATACTCATTCTCAATTATATTTGTGTTCTTGAAGTATCCGATATTGTACGGGATTATTTATAGAAATATCCTTGATAAATATTCCATAATTTTACCTTTTTTTTTTCACTTTTCAAAATATAAATTTTTTACAAGGGATGCCATCTTCTAGTTTTGCCTCTATTTACATTTGAAATGTGTTGTGACCAACATGGCGCATATTTTTGAACTTGGAGGACCAATATGGCGTAATTGAAATATTAGAGGCTAAATGTGATGCTTTTTCAAAACATTAGGGACCATTTAAGTAATTATCCGATAAAAATATCTCCCTGTCACGTGACGAACACGTGGACTACCCGTTGAAGTTCATCACAAACCTACCTATACACCACAGTTCACTCAAAACACTGTTCAAAGCACAACGCCTAAACCCAAAGGGGAAAGATAAAGTAACAGTGCTTGGCCAGAGTATATGCTAGCTTACCCAATCAGAGCAATGGGAGTGGAGAAGGAATTGTTGAGGGCCGGTACCGGTCCGAAACCCGTCGCCGGTCAAAACGTCACCGTTCACTGCACCGGCTTCGGTAAAAATGGCGATCTTGCCAAAAAGTTCTGGAGGTAAATCGTTTTTTTTATTATTTTATATTTCCATTATCCAAACAAGGGAAGAAGAGTTAAAAGTTTTTGTTGAATGCCTGGTGAAATTTTTGAATGTTGTACTTGGGTAACAGCACCAAGGATCCAGGGCAGAAGCCTTTCTCTTTCCAAATCGGCCAAGGCAAAGTTATTAAAGGTATTTTCACTAGTAATGAAGTACATTATTTTGGGATTTTTATTTTAGTAGTTGATTATGTGAAGTGATTAAAGATTGATTATTTGTTGTTGAAATTGGCATTTAGTGACATTATTCTGTTGTGCTTGATGAGGAAACGAAATTGGGAGTAGAATTTGTGGTGGGCAAGTGGAAAATAAGAGTTCAAGGGAAACTATGAAAGGGAAGTATGTGACCTTTTTTTTTTTGGCTTTTAGTATGTATTTGGAATTGCTGGATGGATGCTGATATATTGGTTTTAACCTGTTGAAGGAATAAATTATTTGAAGTATAATTTTGATTAATTGCCTAAATATGCACAATTTGGGGAAGTACTGATTCATACCTGCCATTTTTTAGGGTATTCAGGATTTTGCTTGGGGGAAGCAATCTATCAATCTTTGCTCCACTGAGCATTCTTTACATTTATAGGACCAACTTTAACTTGTCACATTATGAAGACATTAGTTATAAGAAAATGTTACTCCAATTGGGATTTCTTGAGTGATTTGATGCAATTTGTCTAAACTTGATGTGAAATCTAATTTCTGGACGTGCACTGGGATGTGATTGTGTATTTTATTGTAAGGTAGTATATTTGCTGTTTGCTTTATGCAAAAATAGTTTGTTCTTAATCTGGACTGGGCATGGCCTTTGTTGCAGGCTGGGACGAAGGGGTGTTAGGCATGCAAGTGGGAGAAGTTGCTCGATTGCGAGTAATATACAAATCTCTTACTATTTGTTTTTCTTGCCAGAATATCATTTTGGTTCTATAATAGACTACCATTGAAGTCACTGACCCCGATTTCTTCATTTATCTTTCTATTTACAAGCTTCATTGTTTCTCTCTTCCTGATTCTGTAATTGATTGTGTGGCATGCTCATTGTGCCTATTTAATTGTTTTCCTGGGAGATATTCTGCAAACCTGCATGGAAGGTCATGTTGACTCATCTTTTTAATCATCTGCAGTGCTCCCCTGACTATGCCTACGGCCCAGGTGGTTTTCCAGCATGGGGTATTCAGCCCAACTCAGTTCTTGATTTTGAGATTGAAGTTCTGAGTGTTGAGTAGCCAGCTTATCAGGCCTTATCAATGTGCTAGAAAGAAATGATTGTTTGTGTTAACAGATGCTTTTGCATTGTTTGCTTGAGCTTGTCAAGAGTTTCAAATGCAAGTTAACTGTGTTATGAATTTTTGTTTTACTGATTCTTGGCCAACTTTTAAGATACTATCTTATCAACTCGAAGTGATGAATCATATCCAATCCAAAAATGGGGAGTTTCTTTAACCAGAAAAACTCAAAATCTCTTCGTACGAACCCTTTTCAAGACAATTCTTAGAAACTATTGTACATTGTTCTAACACTGTTTCTTTTTCATCCCAACATTTTATTTGCTTTGCAAACATACAAAACATGGACAATCACTCAATTAAGCTTCACTCTTCTGTCATATCACTAACTCACGACATAATATGCAGTGGAATTCAATTTCTCAAAATAATGATCACATGTTTAAATCCAAAGACATTGGTCTCAATCTTGCTAATGATGAACCACACATTGCGGCAAGAAGTTGAAATGCATGTTTTCTAATCAAAACATTATCAGGCTTTGTTTAATCATAGAACATTGCGAATTAGTACATGCAATCAATGAAAGTACTTTATAAGTGGCTGCAGCTTATTGGATAATCTAATAATAGCTAGAAAGGATTATTGATGCTAATTCCTGCAGGTTATATATCAAAACCTTGATTTGTCAGAAAAAAGTGACTCTAATTCAAACTCTCCATCTTAGTTCTTGGACTGATGATATCAAGATAGCTTTATGTCATCAAAAGGGCAGGATTAAAGAAGCATTAGATCAAATTAATCTGCTACCTGTCCATTGCTAATTGCTTTTTCATTGTAATGAAAGCGAGTCATTACGCTAATAGTGTGTTATGATTAATCATATATAATTTTGTGTATAATATATGGTGGTTACCACATTAATAGTGTGTTATGATTAATTGCATACAGTATTCCATATAATATACGGTGGTTTGCCTAATTAATCTTTGGTTTGAACCAAGGAGATAGTCAATTATTTGTCACTAACATCTTTTTTTTTAAGTAATTTTTATTTTGCAAGAGAGAGAAAAACTGAATGCTTCAACTTTAATTGTCATTTGGCAACAAGGCAAGCATATTTCTCTAACCATTTTTACTTTGATCTTATTAATTTTCAAATAAAAATTGAATGCTAATGGCAAATAAAGGATGGGTCTTGTTCTTGGTGTGGAAGCCCCTCCATTGACTTTGCAAATGAATATAATTTAAAGCATTGGAGATAAAAATGTGGAACTTATGGCCCATTTGGTTTGTTTTTATTTGTGATTAATAATAGAAGCCACAACTATTTGACTAATTGAAAAATAACAAGGATTAGATTCCAGTGCTATTGTTCGTTTACAAAAATAAAAAAGGAAAAAAAGAAAAACTACTATATTTTTCAATTAATTATTCAAGTTTAGCTTTAGTTGTCGGTATGCCCTTATCTCTTCTATAATTGCAATAATTTTTTTCCCAAGTACTTTTGAAATAAAGAAAAATTGAAGGAGACTATTATTTTAAGACGTATACTCACATAGGTGTAATATAAATATTAGTCATATTATTTTCTTTCATGTTCAATATGTATTCTTGTAATATGAATCATCTTAAGGATGTGTAAGTTTTTGAAGTTGCTCTTGCAATCACTTTATTATCTAGTTTTGCAGTGCAATATGCATTTATAATAGTTTAGATGAAATATTTTTATAAAACAAGCATGTGATTACAAAATAATTACTAGCAAAATGTATTGGACCTTCAAAATAACGATAAAAAAACAAATAAAATATTACAAATTAGCCAATAATATACATTATATAACATGTTTCTGGTTTTTTGCGCTCAAACTCTATAAATGCACTATATTCTAAAACATAATGTAAGATGTAATTTTCCTATTTAGATCTTTATGTTGTATCTTCGATTGCATAATATATATGAACGTTATGTGTATAATTTTTTTTTAAACATATAACTAATATTAATAATACATAGATGGTATACATGTGTGACATACAATACAAAATGTAACATCAAGTTACAATAATTACAATAAAAAGATTCAAGATAATTTTGAATCTATATTAGATTAGAGCAGATCCTCCACTTGTATCATTATGAATGTTGCTTTATATATTGCTTGTAGCCAATGGTTTTTTGATATGGGCATCCTGTAAAGTTCATCTAAAAAATATTGCTTAGCCAAATTTAAAGAAATGACTTTTTTAACATGTGCATATATTTGAAAATAATATTAGATACATCAAAAAATTATTAGTTAAAGTATCACCATATTGAACTAATTTGAAACATATTTTGTAAAAAATAGCATTTGTTATCCTTAGAGATGTTGTCAATATAAATTATTATCATTTAATATTTTCTGACCAGGTTAATTAGTACTCAAACAAATAAAAAGTATTGAAAATCAACTTATATTCACAAACCACCTATGCTATACAATCAATCTTTTTATCTCAAGATCTATGGGTAAAACTTGCCAAAAATCAGAAAATTTTAGTGGTACTATTTTTGATACAATAAATTAAAAAGGTTTATGTTTTCATATCAAGAAATAGAAGTACTATGTAAGCTTAAAACAAAGAAAAAAAGTGATCTAAATAGGAAGAAAGGGTAATATGGTCATTGAATTTGTTATATAATCAGTGCAACCCGAGTTGGTGCCTACTTTCAGCTGATATCCATACTACTGTTCACCTGCTCTTTCTTCCACCCATTTGTCAGAAACTTTGAGTACCCCATAAACTGTCTTCAGAAAAATTTCAAGTTTTCGACATTCTTGCACCTCGATCTGTAAGTTCTTCAGACCTTCTCAGTCCCTTCTCTGCTTCTATTAAGAATTTCTCTCTCTCTCTCTCTCTCTCTCTCTCTCTCTCTCTCTCTCTCTCTCATTCTTGATGAATTGCTTACTTTTGATGGGTTCACTTCTCATGATTTTCTTGGTTACCCAGGAAAATAAATAATCATTGTTTAATATTGTTCAGGGTGGGATAGAGTAATTAATATGTTAAATTGAGCCATCCCATATTGCCAAAAACACAGTAACACAACACATCCCCCCACAATTATTTTGATGCTCCAATCTTTGGGAATCTTCAGTCTCATATAATTTGTAAAGGGCTTTCACCATTTTTTCTTACCTGGTTGGAATTTGGTATATTATCTTAAACACTGTTGGTTTTTTCTGGGGTCCCATTTTCTTGTTAAACAATTGAATATAACTAGTTGTCTTCTTTTCTCAATTATGTGTGATTCTTTAACAAGTAATGAAAATTTTCTATTTTCATCATTTTTGGTAATTTAGATGCTTGGCAGAATATTTTTTACCCTGATCTGGAGAAGAAACAAAAAGGATAATTTTGGTGTTAAAGATTTACATGGAGGAGAGAAGTGAAACATAAATTGGTGACTTAAGATTTCTATTGCCTTCCTTTGATCCCCAGATTTTACTTAGCTGAGGGTCATATTTGGAGAACATTAAATTGTTATTTTCTGGAAAGATTTCATCAGTTTTAGTTTCACTTTTCTCTTACTTCAGATTTACATGCTTCTTTTTGTGTTTCAAATGCTAGCTAATTACTCTTGTTGAATCTCACAAATATGTTCTTTTGCTATTATTTCAGGTGCCTTGGTTTATATAACTCTAGGTTGTACACTTACGATAAGTTCAATTGGATATACGAGTGACCAATATGCGGTGGTTGAGTTTGTCAATTGATGTATTTCGTCATGTTATCTCCTTGAATTTGTACTGCAGGGTTATTCTATAAGTTGCTATTCTCTTGTTGAACCTAGCCCTTGTTTATGCAGTCCTTTAATTAGATATCCATGGGATCCAGTCACTTTCCTTTCTGTGCTTGTTTCTTCTATATTCTATAAATTAGCCAAGAGATAGAGCATTCAAAAGTACTCTAGTCCATCTAATCTATATCAGTATTTACAATTTAGTTCATTGTCTTCTTAATCTTGGTTAGTTTTTGATTTTTGGTCAAGTTAGTTTTTTAAACAAGAAATTCTAGACGTTCTCAAGTTTGTTTTCAGCTTGGTTTTCTCCTTTTCTCTATTTTGCTCTCCTTTGTGCATCCAACATTCTAATTTTCCTTCTGAAGTCCGCTAAAGAGACAAAAATAGTTATGGTGTGCCAAGCAGCAAGCCAGACGAGATTCAGGGCACTTAAACATGAGAGTGGGATTGCTGGGAGAACAACCATTATTGTTAGAGTTATAGCATGCTTTCAACCTTTGCAAAATTGCCAGGTTTGTTCACAATGTTTTGGAGTTTTGGTTCTGGTATTCGATATCACTTCTTTGATATTATATCTGATGATTGCTTTGTCAATTAATTGTTTTGCAAATGCTAATTTCTGTACTGAGTGAGAATTGGAAAGGCTGCTGATTTTTCCCCTGTTCTGCTTCAGGCTGAATATTTCCGCCACTTGCTGAAACCTGTAACGTAGATTTGTTCCAAGTTTCCGTCTGTTACATCAAGCTAGCAACATATTGTGTTCTTTTCTTCTTTTGTTTAGGAATCCGAAAATAATCTATTTGCTGGACTGAATACGAAGCATTATTCTGGTATGGTTAGCATTATTTTGATGGTACTTGCTTAAGGTTATCTTCATTTGTTTACTGAGTTTCGGAATGACTCTGTTTAAATCATGTATTCCAGGTTGCTCTTTTGGTTGAATGGTTACAGCCAAAGAGTCTCAGACGTGTCAGCAGTTCTCTGCTTGGAATTCTCCCGATTTTGATCACATGGCACTTCTACAGCTCGAGCAAAACTATAGTTTGCCATACTTTACTCCTTCCGTGCTTACTGCCAATGTTGCTTTTCCAGGACAGCCTAATTCTGATTTACGCGGTTTGAACACAGGCCAACCAAATGCTGTTGGTGGGTCTTTCAAACTCCCACCTCCATACTGGGATATCTCATACCCTACCAGGGACCCATGTCTCATAGATTCCCAATGTGCCCTGCCGCACAGGCTTGGGGTTTCAGATAAGCCAATTGATGCTTCTTGTGCTCCTCAGAAAAGGTTTCTCATTTTTGATCGGTCTGGGAATCACACTAGATTGTTCTTTAGCCCTTCTTTTTCTCCCCAAAATCAGATTGTTGCCTCTAAGACTCCTGCTAGTGCTAATGGCTTGTGCGAAAAAGTGGCATCTCAAGTAGATCAGCAATTCTTGGTGAAGCCTGTAGTTGAAGAAAAATGGGACGAAAATCATTTAAATGATGGAGAAGGTGAGATGCTTGAAGATACTGAAGAAATCAATGCTCTGCTCTACTCCGATAGTGATGATGAGTATGATGAAGATAATGATGCTGATGGCGAGAATGATGAAGTAACTAGCACGAGACACACTCCCTTTAGCATTAAAGAGGGCTACAATAAAGACAAATTACTTGAGGAACTCATGGAAGAAGTGGCAAGTTCTGATGGCTCACCAAAAAGGCAACGATTGCTTGATGGCAGTTACAAGAAATCATCATTGGTGAGTGTTGGGAGTCCCGTGAAGCGGGCTAGTTCATGCAGTTACGAGGATGATGTGGAGTCAAGTTATGCCTGTGCTAGAAACTCCGATGATGATATTGATTCAAGTAAGAGAGAAAAAAAGGTTAAAATCCTCGAGGCATTGAAGATCTTGGGGAGTATTATTCCCGGATTAAAGAGCAAGGATCCACTCTCCATAATCGAGAAAGCTATTGTGTATTTGGAAGCAATGAAAACCGAAGCCGAAGCTCTCGGACTTAGCTACCCCGAGTGCAAATCAGCCACTTTTCCTTAACAGTTTGTTTGGAGCGGACACTGTTGGTCGATTGGAATCGCCAGACCAACGGGTAGCCAAAAACCATTAAGTGTGTGTTTGAATAAAATTATTGATGGATTTGAAAGTAGTAAGGTGGCTTTTCCTTTTTGCTCAACCTTTACCGCTTTTCACTCTATTAGTGCACAGTATGTACTGTGGACCAATGACCGACGAGCTTAATGGGATGAATTTTTTCTCTTTACTCTCAATCTCTCATTACTCTCAGGTGGTGAAAGAAAATTGGGCCTATAATTGTTGACTTGAAATGATTATTTTTAAGCTTTTCCTGGATTAAAGTAAGTATGGCAGATTTGGACGCATGGTAATGGTATAGTGGTGTGCTTTGCTGTAAATGAGGACCCCTTTTCCAGGATTGTTGAGAAACCTCCATGGACTGAGAGCATGCGCGTTTGGTGATTAGGGTCCCACCCTCCATTCTTGATTTTTATGCTTTTTCCCTGAAAATCTTTACTTTGGCCTTTCAGCACTGAGTGAAAGATATTGGCTTTACCAGGGCATGAAGGGGACCCCCTCCAAGATTCATCATGAATTCGTTTACACCAATCCATCATCAAATCTTGTTGTTTATTTTCCACTTGTGTGAGCTTTCTGTTGTAACATTTGTGTGTTTGGGAGGCTTCATGTTTTGTACTTTTTAGGAAGGACATGGATCTTTGTGTCTTTCTTGTAAGGTCGTGTGCTTGTAATAAATAGTACTGTTACAATTGTGCTTGTAATGATACTGTTTTAGATGCACAACTATTATATGGTCTGAGTGTTTTTTTCCACTTTCTAACCACTTTTGTGTTACTCTTTTTTGTTTTATTTTATTTTTTCGTCCCTTTTTCGTGTTTTATTGTTTGGGGCCTTATTGATAAGAAAATGATGTCCAGTGTGATTGCTTTCTCCAGTGCTTGTGATGCTGGTGGCGTGGGACCAATTTTTGGTGAGGATTTTCGAGTGCTATTCTGGCTAGGTAGGTGATCATTTATTTTTATGATCCAAAATGGGTCAAGAAAAGAAAACAAAAAATAAAAAAATGAGGGAATTGTTACTTATTTTTGGAGAAAGAGTTATCAATTTCATTATAGAAAAGAAAAAGGGAATTGGTGAATGGCTAGGTAAATTAAAAGAAGGTTATATATTTAAGAACGTAATCACAATAAAATGCGTTGCAATAGAAAAACTGGGGAATGATTAGAATTTGCTGCAGCATACCTATTGGACTTATTTTGGCAAATGGAGCTAGGGGCATAAATAAAATCGATTGGAGTTTCAACACATTGTTATTTATGTTTGTTTAAATTTTAATCAAGCTTTAAAATTTGTGTTTGAATTTATTTTGATTATTAATCGAATCGAACTTTAATATGAAACACGAATTAAGTTTAAATAGTTTAATTTTTTACACATATTTTATCATTTTTTTACTAATCGAGTTGAAGTCGAACCGAGTATCACATCTTATCGAACGAAAAAATATGTTCAAATTTAATTCGTTATGTTTAATGAACAGAGCTCCACAAATGAGTTTTTGGCGATTGATTTTGAGTCAAGTATAAAATAATTTGACACTTTAGTTTGTATTTCAACCCTAAAAAGATAATTTTTATCAGATATGAATATATGAAAGTCTTGAACATGAAATTTCTGCAAATTTTGTCAATTGTTAGGTTTGTATACTTGGAAACTTTTCTACTCTTGATGATGCAGGGTGGTTCAACAAATGGTTGGGAAATTAAGACAAAAAGTACTTTTAAAAAAAATAAAAAGACAATTTATAACATACAGTATAAACCATTATTGGCAAGGGATTGAAAAGGACTGCCACAATTATCATATACCTAACAGCTGCTTTGATTCATGGAGGTAGTTATTGACTTAATGAACAATGATATTCCAAGCACAACATCAAACTGGGATGCCATTTCTAACATTCTTAAATTAATTAACCATCAATTGTTTCCTTAACCTACTATTAATTATTTTTTTTCTCTTTTTATATACTAATGTATTGCATCATGTGGTAATTAACGAATTAATGTATGTAGTAGAAAAGTTTGGACTCTGAAACTATCTCTTTCATTCTCTTACTTGTTGAAAATTTTGATAGTGATACTCTTATTTCATATTTGGTATATAAGATTGAAGATCTTCTGCAGAAAATGACAAGTTCAGAGTCTTATATTAATATATGTTGTCACACAATTTACTCTTAATTATTATAACAAGTAGAAACTCATCATTTGGTAGGTTCACCATTGTCACAGGCCTTTTTTTATTATTTAAATTTGATTGATGACATTAATGAATCTAGCTATTATTTCTTTCTTTCCTGTCCCTTATTTATTGTATATATTTCTTGAATTACAATAATATAGTTAAATTATGCTCATTTTCTTCGTCAGTAGTTAATTATGCCAAATTCTAAAGTTGGCTGGTCGGATTTTAGCATTAAATTTCTTAATGGGGAGTAGAAAAGAAAAGTAACAAATGATAGAAAAAACAAGCATAATCAAATTTACAAGTTGATAAAACAATTATATATATATACACATATGATTTTCAGAATAATAACAATACTTTCATGACTATAATAAAGAAAAAAGGGATAATAAATTAAATTATGACAAATATTTTACACTCAGCGCTTTAATTTTTAATTCGAATTTGTTTCATCTTATATTCCATATAATATATTCTCGTAATGTATATAATTTTTTTATATATAATTTATATTTGTTTTAATATATATATATATATATATATATATATATATAGTATAAATATGTGATATAAAATATTAAATGAAATACAAAAATGTAATACATGCCGATAAAGAGCAAAACTTACTCTAGTGAAACATCACATCAACTCCACTTGGGAATTGAAACTTGAAAGGCCAATCTGATGAAAAAAAGGAAATTATAAGTTCTTGAAGTGAAAAAAAGTTTATGCAAATTAAGCTTAAAAGGTTGAAGGGTAAGTCAATGTTTATTGGCTAACACTTACAATTGCAGTTTCTTTTTCTTTCTTTCCCTATATTTTTCTATGTTATCTGCATGTGCATGTGAGATTATACTAGTTTTTAATAGAAATAATGCTGCATTAATGTCCAAATCCTAGTCTCTTGATTTTTCTACTGCATACAACTTTTTTTTTTTTTTTTAATTTTTTAAATGTGTTTGTAGTATATAATGACATGAGGAAAGAGAGAGAGAGAATACTTAAGTTGATACTCTAAGTACCAGACATGTGGGGTATGGATAAGATGTTTAATTGGACTTCGGTGAGCCTACTTAATTAGCCATCACTTCGACATGGTATTCTAATAAACCTCTGAAACCTAACTCATTACGCAATAGAGTTTACTTGCAAATGGTTCGTTTCTCTGTTGCTGTTTTATTTATTATCAATAGACTATTTGATTCTGGATTACCAACCAACTTTTCCTGTTTTGGGTGTTGTTCGGTGGAGAGAAAATCTTATTCATTATATCTGATGATGTAGCTAATTTTAAATGTAAGAGCGAAGTCGTTAATTTCTATGTATAAGGTGGGGTGTATAGGTGAATTTTGAGTCGATGAGAATCAATTCCTCCTCATCAATACTGATTGAATGATGAGTTTTTACATACAACACGAGCAAACAACTATTATAGGCTTCAGATGTATGTCGAAAATAACCTCCGACGATAAAGTTAAAATCAAAAGTATTATATTGTGTAAGATAAGTGTATTGATCGAAATTGTCCATGTATTTCTTAAAATAATTTAAATTAAAAAAGTTATCAATGTAATAGTGTGACAATAAAAATGTTATAGATCAACTCAATAATCGACAACTTCCTAGTCGCGATGGGTTGCTCCAAGACCACCATTCTTTCCTTTGTAAAGGATGCCAAAATCTACATTGTAGTTTCATTACTTACAGTAAATAGTAAGTGACATATTTTTTAGTCTCTGCAAACTCCATCATAAATCTTGACTTTTGGATGCACATATTGTGTCTCCATTTCTGTTATAGACATGATCTGAAGTGGGATGTCTCATCATGCTTGTTCCATTTTTGTCAATGGTTTCAAAGAATCTTTTCTCCTTCTGTGGCCTTAAAGAGATCAAAGTAGTGATTTTCCAACCATAGAAACAATCTTTCTTTCTTTTATTAAAACCCGAATAAAACAAAATGTCGCATGCCCTGTTCTTTGAAGTCTGATTGTGGAGTTTCCAAGCATATGTCAAGCGTCAATGAATCCTGTTTCCATGTTAGGCCTAATCAAGTGATACTATTACAACCGCAGGTCACTTGTGGTGTTTTATCCTTGTTTATATTGTTTGTAAATGTTTAGCATGACTGCAAGTCTACAATGTTGCAACGGTGTGCATATTGCACGTGTTATACGGGCGATGAGATATACATTTGCAGACATGTTTGGAAAGGGAAAGTGCAACACATATTAAGGAATGCATGCGGCTGTTCAAGTGTTTATGCTTTCCAATTCTTCATTGCAGAACTGTCGAATCAAATATATGGCAAGTAATCCTAGAACTAAGTAATCATCTGCTTTGGAATACTTTTTCTGACATGATAATTTATGATTTCAAATGCGAAAGGGTACGGTGCTTGATGAAAATTAACTGGAGCTTCCATCTCCAAACAGAAAACATATGTAAAACCATAAGTTACAGTTACAGACAAATTAATCATCCCAAGACAGAAAGATTGGTAATAAGACGATGCTACTTTCTGAAACAGTACATGCTGTGGATAAGAAACTTAACGAATATTGTAAGAGGAAAAAAGAAAACGAAATAGAAAACCTTGAAATACAAATTGGACTACATAAAGTATAACTTATCAGTTGATCTCTTTGTTCAGGGCTGCTGATGCTTCAGGAAATAGAATTCCTCCACCTTCTAGGAGTCTTTCTAGTCAGATCTGCATTTGGAACCTGGGATCCAATATCGTTGTTTTCTGTCATCTTAGTGAGCTTGCTCAGCTTTTTCCAACCTGTGGTCCATGCTGATGTTTGTTTCGGCTTTGGTACCTTATCGAACTGTCTCTGTAACGTTTCCATGTCGTTTTGGAGTTCTAAATACTTAGTTTTCACACTTTCCAGTTCAAACTTCAGAGTGTTGATGTCCTTCTTTGCAGCCGCCCAGCCCTCTTGAAATGATTGAGGAGTTCCTTCAAGTAACGTTTTGCGGTTAGCTATCAAGGGCTGGTAATGGGATTCACCAGCCTCTTTCAGGGAGCTGTTGGCTAACGCATTGCTTATTTTCACCTGTTCAGAAAAGAGGACTTGCACCACAACTCTGAGTGGGAGTCTTTCATTTTGGGCAGCATGCATACATGCATCAATGGAGAGTTTCTGGCAATCCATTACACGACAGAGCCTCTTCCGTTCATGTTCTGTAAGTGTTGGATGTGCCTGCCAAGTTGTGTTGTGAGCAGAAAACATCAATTAAATATGGTTTCTTGAATACATGAAATAATTTCTTAAATGAAACAAAGAACAAACGAGCATTAGTTTGAAAACTGCAATTGCATAAGGGGACTTATAGTTTACCTATTAGTTTCCTATCTTGACTTGACTACATTATTGTGTTTTTCCAATGACAGATTTTACTGTAAATCTTGATAATGAAGAGAAGAATTATATATGATAGACTTATCAGTCTTCATTTCGATATCCCTCTTTCATATATCCTCATTCTGTCAGGGATTAATTGCAACTCTATAGGCATGAGTTTGATTCTGATGCACTGATTAAGATAATATGTCATGAAATTATTGATTCTTGAACAACTATTGTAATTGAAATAAGTATTCAGTTACTAAGGCACGCCAAAATTTCTGTATTATCATTCCAATCTTATTTCAGTAACTGATGAAAACAGTGCAAATTCCAATAAAAATGAAGACAAGTTTGAGACGTATTACCTTAAGATAGGAATCAACTGCCCTGTATAATCCATCATCGCAAGTTCTAGCTGATTCTGGTAAAGCCTCTGCCAGGACTTGAAATTTTGTCAAGGATAAATTTCTGTCTCTTGACACCTCTGTAAGATAACTGTCAACAAGCCTTGCCACTCTCATCTTGGCATTTGTATTAGTCCCCCTTTGAGCTCCATCATACATTTTTGTATCAGAAAATGACTGCCTGCTGGGGCTTGAACTTTCTGACTGCTCTTGAACCAGGAAATGCTCCAAAAGCCTCTGAACAAGATCAACATCGTACAAGGTCTCACTTTTGTTGTAAGAAGGTATGAGGAGATCTGCCAATGTGGCCTGTTCAAACTGCATCCCGACCCGTTTTTCCAGCTCAGTAACCAACGCAGGAGCAACTTTCAACATGTTTGCCGTTCTCAGCAGCCTAAGAAGGAAGCTACAAGAAACACTATCTTTCTGTGGCGGGATTATACTTATCAGGCTTTCAACAATCATTCTCTGATCTTTAGCCTGAACTGCTGGTAAATCCTCTTTAGTTCCAGCCACAATCATGTGAAGCCCCCCTTTCCAGCTGCTGCTACTACCATTGCTATTGCTACTGTTACTTCCCTCATCAACAGGTGCCCCCGATACTGATGCCAATCCCTCTCTTATCATACCAGGGAGCCATTTAGTCGCATAATGCATGATTACAGCTCCAATCAATTCATACCTCATACCCTTTACCTTAATTGCAGTAATAACTCGCACAAAATGATCAATCCGGAGAATAGAAACATCTTCAAACCACCAATCAGGGGGCACTGGCGTGTTTCTGCTCGGGCTAGAGTCTTTCATCTCATTCCATTTTGGGCTGGAAACTGATCTAACTGGCTTTCCTGTATATTGCCATCTTATTCCTTTAGGATTGGCACAAGCCTTCCAAGCAATAGACTCGCTACATCTTCTAACAATTTGGAGATTTTCTGCCCAAGGCGACAGCGTCTCACAGCTTTTTAACACTACTATGGAATCTCTCCATGAGGACAAAACCACATAGCTGAGAAAAGCTTCAGTTTTGAATATTAGATTGCCTTCTTCTAAATCCTCGGTCATTTCCAAGTACTCTGCGGCGCATCTCAGGCCAGAGATATTAGTAGCTGTTAAATCAACAGCAATTCCATAGCAGAATTTTGCTGCCAGTTCAAAAGCCTCAGGCCCTCCTGGAAGGTCATCTAGAGCTATCCTATTCAACTCCACGTCCCGTGATTCGTATATGACTCTATTCATCTTCCCACTTCGAGAAAGAAGAGGATACTATAGAGGTGAAAACATTATCGATCAGTTCCATGATTACAAACTAAAGGCTGTTGTGTTTTTTAATGATGTTTTCACAGCATACTGATGAAAATAACTAATATCTAAATGTAGAGTTTAACTACCTTGTGTAAATGGAAACTGACATCTCCAATCTGGACTAAAAGATCACTCGGAATATCAGTTGCAACATACCTATTTGCAGACAAACATTACATTTTAGTAGCCTTAAATTCTCATTGAAATACTAACAAATATTAATAAATTATGGCTACAAAACCTCAAGTGACACTATAGGTTAACAAATAATCCTACCAAGAAAAGTTTTGACACATACCAGGACTGGCCTCTTTGCTCAAAACCATCAGTTTTCACTCCAGGTTTGCTCGTCGACAGGACTCCATTTCCGTAATCCCGTCCTCCGACTGATTCTGTTTCTGAATCCCACATGGTGAAAAAAAAACCTAGAGAAACAAGAAAATTCAGGCCAAGAATTATTCAAAAAGTGCCACTACCCGAGAAGAAGTGTAGAGAAACTGAGAAAATGAGCAGAGCATAACTACTAGACTAGAGAAGCCGAGAGATGGAGTAAAAAGGGAGAATCCCACATGGGGATGCTTGGAATTATCTCTAATTGTCGGCTTTCTCACGGATTTCTAGGCCTCCCACAGGCTGTGAAGTAATGGGCAGACTAACACTGTTTTTTGGATCTTTTTCACTAATAATGCTCTTCTTTAACCATTAAATTCAGAAACAAGACTGGAGTTTCATATCCTTCCTTTTAAAGTAACTTTTAAGATTTTCTCCCTCTGCTCTCTCTCTCTCTCTCTCCACATATACATACATATATATATATAATGACAAGTTTATGTACAGTACTATATATATATATATATATATATATATATATATATATATGTGGACTTATCACTATCTCAAGACACTCTGCTGATAACAAGAGGAGATGATGAAAAGTTAAAGAAATAGGTGTATTATATAATGCAGATGATGTTTGAAATAATTTTGATATTTATGGAGAGGACCACCTTTTTTCTGATTGTTCATGTCTTTGGGAAATATATGATACAACTAAGCTCCATTGTGTTTGTAAAGTTGGAACCAGAATCCAGCACTAATATTGAAAGTAAAGTATATTTGTCTGAAATTATTGCAATTTTGGAATTCATTTGCTGATTTTTCAAGTCCTTGTCTAAATGCATACACATCACACACTATTGGAAGATTAGTATATGGATTGGACACGAAAATAACATACAGTTCAAACGAATTATATATATAATGTGAAATAATCCAAATAATTTAATATTTTCACATCCAATTTATAATTTTTTTTTCTACTTATTAAATACCAATATTTTCGTGGTAAATAGTAGGGCACATGATTTCTTGATATCAACAGGGTGATGATGTTCCCACATCAGGACAGGATAAATAATCACTCCAGTAAGAAATGTCCATATTCAGTATATAATTTGATTTGTTGCCATAATTCATTCTTGGCAAATCAAATTCAAGGAAGTGTACCAAACTAGAAGGTCTACCACCATTTACTAACCCCATCCCACGACCAAAAAATTGACGGACCAAAGTTTAGGTCAGCTAAAATTTGGTATATTCTCTGTAGTGTGTACCAGTTTAATCATTGGTTCATGTCAATGTTTTATGCTATCCAGAAAGTTTCTGGCATATGGCCGCCCTCCAGGTTTTATTGAAATTGTCTTTCAATTGACAAATACAATGATTTTTTTTTTATCTCCAACTTTAATTTATATTGAAATTTATGAGTAGTGTATATGATTTATAATTAAATATTTATAAAAAAATACTTCATATGTTTTTTTTTTTTTTTGGTGTCGGGGCTCCACGATCGCAAGCCCCCTCCGCTACATATTATGACGAAGGCTCGGCCACTTGTGCCAACTTTAGCAGGTCGCCATCTCCTAAGTGCAATTGAGGTCGCCAACTTAGGCCGTGAGCCTTTTTTATCACCAATTGACACCATTATAAATAATATTTAATATATTTAATATATATTTATAATATGAAATAAAATATAAATTTGATATAAATAATTTTAACTTATTATTATTTTTTGTATGTGTGTGTATGTGGGGGTGGGGTGGGGTGGGGTGGGGGTGAATATATGAAGCCTCTAGACTATGGAAACATAAGTAGGTCCTATTTTGGGGATTTAAAGCATACTATCATCAAAGGGTTTCTTTAAAGGCATTGTCAGAATTAGTGAGCCCATCTCCCGAGCAAGCTGCATTAATCATCGCCATGCAAGTCTATCAAAACCTACATTCTTTGTGTAGTTAGGAGTTTGTTCTCTTTAATTAACTAATGATATGTTTTGAAATTAATAGAAAATACTCAAGAAATTTAGATGAATGTAAATATAATTATATATATATATTATACATTGACTACATTAGGTAATTATTCCTTATTTTGTCACAAAGAAAAATGCGAGGAAATTTGACCTTCAATTATTTTTTTGCCCGTTGATCCTTGTCACTTTCCTTCGTTATTCCTAGACACAAAATGGAATGTAAATTAAATTTCTTTGAACCTTATATTTTAGTGGGAAAAAAGTAGTAAAGGAAAAGCATAAAAAATATAATTTCAAATGATGAATTTTTTTTAAAAATATTTTTTTCAATAAAATTTAAGATCCAAAATATAACGCGAAAATATTTGTGAGGTGAGGTGCAAAAACCATCCTCATAATAACGCCACTAATCCATTATTTTCACTAATTTTTTTTCCCTTTAACTTAAGATATAGCTTTACTCGGTTTTTCTCTTCTTATCGTTTAAACGCTTAATAATTTTTTCTATAATAGCAGTGTTACCATATTATAATTGAATAAATATGGCAAAAGAGCATATTTTGGAGTCTCACAACCCGAATCCGACAATGATAGAGATAAGCTGGGCCAGGGCCAAGCTGTGGTACCTCCACTCATGAACCAAAACTTTATTCCTTCCTTAATCCATGTTTTTTTTTTTTAATCTTGTCTTTTTAACCCCTTTAACATGCATGTAATGTATTGATTTGGGGAGAATTAAGAGGTAAGGGAAGAAAATATATTTGATTCGGGAAGAATTAGTGTATCTGATTTTAGTTCGAAATGATATGAATTTGGATATTTTGAGTTTTGAATGATTTAAAATATTAATACACGTTAAATTTATTAGGGTGGTACTCAACTAAAATCATTCAATACTTAAATTAATTTAGGTCGAAAAATCGTAAAAAATTAAAAAGCAAAATGAGTAAATATGAAAAAATTACTTTTTAAAAATTATGCAACATAGTATTTAATTGGTTGGCCCACATAGATCGTATAAGATATGGTCCACGTGTTTAAATCTCATCGACTCTTGCGTTCCATAACCTCAATGAATAAACCGTCAAGCCATCTCGGTTGGGTTAGGCCCATGCAAAAAGATGTAGATTCTAAGTATTTTAGGTATTTTGACACTTTTTGGGGTAGGATGATAATTTTAACATTCTACACATCAATATTAATGTGAAGAAGTTGTATGTAAAATACTCTCAATTCATTTAATATCATTGGATCACAGAGAATGGGCGAAGAAAAATTCAGACACTCCCCTATATTCCAAGGCTTAATAGTAGATAGGTCACTGTACCAAATATCAAAAAATTTATCTAAAATAAAGAACACCAAAAAAATCTAAATCAATCATATCCAATAAAAAAACCTAAATAAAAATAAAAAAGGAGGGACCACTACAGTGGGCCATACGACCCTCTATTGGGCTACCCCACCCTCCAGCTCAATGTAAAGATAAAGTCTCGAAAAATTTATCCTAAAAAAAGAGGACCAACCTGGGAGGCCACACGACCCTTACCTTAGCCATACAGTCCTCTAGAATCCCATGACAGATGCCATAAGAGAAGGCTAAAGGGCCACGCTATCCTTGAACACCAAAAGAACCCGCTCTCTGTCTTGCCTTAGAAGGTGGTTGTTAGCCAGCAGAAAGGGCCACACAACTCTTTGATGGGCTGAGCGGCCTTTGGCACAAAATCTATAGGGTCGTGCCACCCTCTAGGCAAAATCTCCGTCCTTTTTCGAATTGTTATGCTATTTTATCTCTTATGTGTACATTGAAGACAAACCTCTTCATCATAACATTTTTGTCCTAAATAAACATACTCACACACTAAACATCATAAAAAACACTATTTAACTCTCCAAAACATCACATACAAATTACTTACACTCAGCACACATTCTCACAAACTAAATATATTCATTTGTACACATAAACTCTCTCAAGCTCTCAAAAACTCTCCTCACTTACACTTACGACTTAGAAAATTCAACACTACACATAATATACAAAAATACACATATAAACACACCTCTCCATATATACACATATTATAACACCAAGAGTCATCACACCACTCTAATGTCTTCACCAATACTTCAAAATAACCCAAAGCTTGAAGAAAATAGGAGGAATCAAGCTCGTGTATTCGCATAGAAGATGAGATATAAAATTAGAAGGCCTTCATCCCTGTAAGTATTGTAATCCCTTCATCCCAAGCATGAGGAGAATGGCAATCGATCATTCCATGTACATATATAATGATACCATGACTTGATCATCTATTCCCAAGCACTTTCTCATTTTTCATGATTTTTGCATTTTCATCATTTTCAAAACATGCATATTCATATTGTCGTCAATTCATGCATTTTTCATCACATGTCATCATGTTAGTCCATTTATAACTTTTTTAGCATTTTTTTTCTTCATATTTTTCCCGTTTCTCCAAATTTTCACAAAATGAGGGCATTTCGTTTTGTCACCCTTTACGGGCACATGTTTCAATGTTTCTAAATATTCTATGTACTTTCATATTTTTTTCACATATTTTTATTATTTTTATTTTCCAAAAAGGGTAATTTGGTCATTTCACCATTTAAGGATGTTTTCTTCTGCATTTCTAGCATTCTCAAACATATAACATAATTCTCTGCATCATTATAATTTTTCTGCGTACTTTTTAATTATTTATAAATTATTGCATCATTAAGGGTATCTTTGTTATTTTGACCCATCAAGGGTATTTTTACTCATTAGAAATATTTTTGAACAATTTCTGCATATTTCCACTCTTAGGCATTTATTAGGAGTTTTTCATTATTTTTCCAAGCATGAATGTCATCTTAGCCCCACACTCCTCCTAGTCTTTTTTTTTTTCAAAACCAAGCTCTACGTCTAGACACTTAGCATCATATTTATATCTAAACACGACTTTTCTATCCATCGGAGAATATTTTGGACATTTCACGTTATTAAGCCTATTTTTCAGCCCTAAATATACACTCACATTTTTCATACATCACACAGACTCTCTCTTAAGAAAGGGCGTTTTGGTTATTCGTAGGCACTTTTTTCATTTTGACCCCCAAAAGGCCATTTTTACCCCCATGGATTGTACTTTAGTCATTTTTATGCATAATCATGCATATTAGCCTCTAAAGGGCATTTTGGTTATTTTAGCCCTAAGAAGGCCATTTTAAATATTTGCTTGCATTTGTGACCCTTTGGCCCAAAAAGGGCACAATGATCAGTTCAAGTCATTTTAATGCATTTTGGCCTACCAAGGGCAATTTGGTCCTTTAGTATATCTTAATTTCCACAAAAATTATTTTTTAATACAATTGTGTATTCTTGGCCCAAGGTGTACATTTGGTAGTTTTCATACATCTTTATCCCCGAATGACATTTTAATCACTTTACATGCATCTTGATTCACCAAAGATAATTTTGATAAACATGTGTAATTTGACACATACAGACATTTTTCACGGCTTTTGTAAAAAATATTTTCAAACACTTATTCAGACATCATGGCATTTAAGTATATCCAATAGCCCTTTTCCTTAGGAATTTCACATATACCTTGCGCATATTATACTTGGGTATTTTTCATACATTCTGATGAGTGGAAATTATACTCATAAATTGATCACCATTTGCTTAACTTTTTATTTAGTTTTTGGGATTTTTTATAATTTTTATTATTGTGTTTAGTGTTTATTTTGTAGACTTGAATATAAATGAAGAATGTCATTGGATGCACAAAAAATCTACTTGTTTAAATATATATATATATATATATATATCGTCCGGTGAAGGCGCTGGAGCTACTAGACAATAATTTTTGTCCAATGAAGGCAGCACTTAGGCACTGTCAATCAGCGTCTAGGCACTGCCTAACGGATTTGTGAGGCTAAAATTGATATTTTGCTCTCTTTAGGACATTCCAATCAGATTTTTAAGATCCCAAAAGCCTCCAAATGAGGGGGAGAGGATTTTTGAGACAAAAGAGAAGGGAGAAGAGAGTGAAAAGGAAAAATAAGATAAGAAGAAAAAATTTGGGGGAAGAGGGATGAATTTTTCCAAGTTTGAAGAAAGATATCTATAAGGAAAAAAAAGCTCAAGTTTTTTGAAGTTTGATTTTATTTTTATCTCTTCATTTGAATATGTGTATGAATATTGTTAAGATATTTCTTATTTTCATCTTGAACTAATTTTCATTTCTAGGGTTGTGATGTAATCTAATTATGATGTGTTGAATATTTTTATCAAGTTAATTCTTGATTTATCTATTAAGTTGAGTTTTTTATATTGTTCTTTATGCTTTCAATTATTTAGCCACTAATTGAATGATTTGATAATTATATTGACACGAGATGTGATATATATGTCTTGTTCTAGGTGTAGAGAACCATAAATTGCATGTGAGATAGGAATATACTTTCATGGTTTGTGTAATTTTGTTGGAGATCCATAGAACTAAATGAATTATTGATTGTTGTAATTCACATAGGAATATAGTGAGTTAGCAATTGATGATATTTTCGTTAGACATTGGGGGAGGTTAATGGATAATTTAAGGATTCTCGATTATCACTTGAAAAATAAGTTAAAATTGATGAGATAGATTATTCAGCTCAAACTAATTATGATGAAATCATAACCCTAGGCCTTTATAATCATTGATATTCATTTTTACTCGATTTTGCACATCATTTTGTAGAGTAATTTAAATTCATTTGCATTAATTGTCACTCGTTTTCGTTTGTTCAAATAAAATTAGAGTTGATAAAATTTTGGTATTTAGTAATTTAATAGTTCTCGTGCGAACGATAATTTACTCATTATTTTATTACTTATAATGATAACGTGCACTTGCGTTTATAAATTTTCGTAACACATTCCATCATGACATTCCCACATTTCACACACTTTATCCACATTTGCATGCTTATATCCTTAGATACTCGTGCATTTTAGTTTCTATCTCATTACATTATCTTGCATCATTCGCATAATATACACACTTGCATCTCTAGATTTGGGACTCTCGCTAAATTGATGTCTATTCAAACTAACAAGCCCAAACATCACTTATCACACATATTTCCACCCACACCAGTTCCAACTATAATTCCTTGCACTCTATGTGCACCCTCAAGTCCAAATCCTTTGCGTAATGCACTCTACAGTTTCTAAAGTTAAATCCCACAAATATCCACAAAGACAAATAAATCTAGGGAAGTCATAGGGAAGTAGTTGTCGACCCGCCAAGGAATAAGCAAAATCATAGGAAATTAGATGTTCGTTCGCCAAAGGATAAATAAAATTATTGAGAATTAATTGTTCGCCCATCAAGAAATAAGTAAAGTCACAGATAATTAGCTATCTGCCCACAAAGGAAAAAATAAAGTTGTAAAAAATTATTTACTCGCTAAGGGATAAAAAAAGTCATAGGAAAATAGTTGTTTGTTGCTAAGGAAGAGGCAAAATCATAGAAAACTAGTAATTCGCTGACCAAGGGATAAATAAAGTTATAGAGAATTAGCTATTCGCCCGCCTACAAACCATTTCCCAAGGAAAAAAATTAGTCTTCCTTCTCGGATTTCTTCCACCTTACTGCTATCAAAAACTCCACACTCGCTCACATCGGATAGTCAATCTATTCCACCCTCACTCCATTCTTAATTATCCCAAATAAATTAATTCGGAACTTGGGCTTTTGAACTATGAATTCTAATTCGTCAAAAGAGTATATATAGACATTCCATTCAAAATTCAAATTCGATAATAACATAGCTTTTAATTTACATTTACATTTACATTAGTACACGTAGCATACATCCATACATATTATTTTGCCTGATTCTTGTGCTTGTTTGAAAGGGACAATTTTTTTAACAAATGTTGCTCTATACAAAGTCGACGAATGATGGTAGAAATAAAATGATTAGAGACTCAACAACAGAGCGACGGGGGTGCCTAATACCTTCCCCATCGTAACTTGGTTTCCAAGCTTAGATCTTGCGTTGTTGATCATTTGTTGACCCCCTCCTAGTGGAGTATATGGACTATGTACTTTTATCTTTCGAAGCCATTATTTTCTTTCCTAAATCACATGTAGTAGGACATTCTACTTTTCTCTTTTTTCTGTCATTTATCATATTTAGTATACATGTTGTAATGAACATTCATTGCCTAATCAATGTAACTCAAGTTTCCCACTCCCTTTTCAAAAAGTATAGTATCTACTCCAATTTCTTCTCCTCTTTCTTTGTCCCACTAAGAATTCTGACAGCGAAATTGCTCGGTTTTCTAGTGACACCATGTCTTGAAGTCTTAAAACTCAAAAAATATTAGTAATAAACTTGAAATAGGAGTAAACAAATACTTGTAACACTATGCATATCATGGTGTCGTATAGAATTATATGCTCTTCATAATGTCTCTAATTTATTGTTCCTATTTTATTTTTTTTTACATGCGAAAAATAATATTTTATTTTTTAAATTAGAATTTTTTTTCCAAAAAATCCACTTATTTAAAGTAATAATGAGCACCATAAATTCTCAACCACGTAATATTATACTAATATTCAAAATTCTCATTTTTTTTTAATTATGATATAAAATTTGAATTAAATAAGAGTCACAATATTGGAGACAAGTATGTTGTGTGATGGCGATGTTTTGTTTTCATTACAATATTTACAGATAAAGCCAGCCATCCAAAGTGTTGGGCCCAGACACAAATGAAACAAGTCTTGAAATGATGGATTTAGCACAAAATCCTTCAAATCAAAATGCCCTACCACCTGACCCTGAAATTACATTAACGTGAGTCAATAAAGGGGCCACCATTTATTTATGTATTTATATTTTCACATTACAATAATTCACATAAAAGAGTGTCCCACTTAATTGACTGATAATTGATGAAATTTAATATCAAGATAAAATTAGGACCTAATTTGATTTGATACGAAATTTTAACAAAATTTGAGAAATTAGAAGTTTTAGCTCTTTTCTTATAAAATTAGTAGCTGCAATGTCATATTATTATTAGATGATAAATTTTTAATTTTGTTGATCAATTTAAAAAATAAAAACTTTTATTTTAGAACATTAAAAAAAAAGGAACAATAGTAGTAAAAATAGAACTTGAAAACCAAATGAAAAAAAAAAGGAAAATGTCAATTACACTTATCTCCATGAAATATACCATGAGTCATATTTTTCTCTCAAAGGCCAAAATCTGATTCATGCCAAAATGCAATTCATCGAGTAAAGAAATTATTAAGAAGTTTCAATTAGGGTTCTAAACGAGTTACAAAACTTTTATATGAATTTGATTAATCAAAACTTTTATATGAATTTGAATCCAAATTTAAATTTGATCATATTATTAGTAAAATCCAAAAAACCAGACCAATAGAGAGCAAATGGGGAAAATATGTGGCAATAAAAGCGAGGGGCCTATTAGTAGTTTGATTTGATATGATGAGATGAAAATACGAAAATATCTCCCTTATGTATTACTGAATTTAATTTTAAGTATTTTTTAAAAAATACATATATTTAATATATATGTACACTAAATGTAATATTTACAAGAACAATAAATCTGATTAGATCAAAGCATCAATAACTCAATGTTGCATAATTCATAATTTTCAAACAAATGCAATCAATTTCCATCATAAATTTCAAGTGGCATAATACTTATGTCCTAATAAATTTCAATGTGCTTATTCAATAGTTCAACCACATGCATGTCTATACAAAAATACATAATTCAATAAATGCAACCACTGCCACGTATGATTTGACTGGTCGTTCTCTCATTTATATTTTTCATTAATAATAACTTGTATTTTTTTGAAAAATCATATTCTCCAAATTTAAATTAAGAAGTTCAAACCAACCCAAACCCATGAACTATAATTCACGTATAAATGAATTAAATTTCAACAGCAAAATGTTCCACTTTATTAGATAAAATTTGAAAGCTTATAAGTTTAGGGAATATAATAATAATAATAATAAAAAAAAAACATAATACTAGGCAGCCCATTAGCTTAACTAGCAACCACAAGAACTTGAAACAGGAAGTCTACTCTTCTTTGAGATATGCTGTGCCTTTCTCAACTTTACATCACTCAGGACATTTCTTGCCCATTCAGAAAAGTAGCTGTCGCTATATCCAATTCTTGCATTTTTGTAAATGGACATACAGCGGCGGTCGTCCTCGGGGAACGGGCAGCGATCGCCACCGGGGTCCCGCCAGGCGCCGCTGTGGTTCATCCCTGACCAACTGGCCATCCAATGGTAGACATATTGGCCGATGCCGGCAAGCTTGAGCCAGCCCTTTGGGAAGAATTCCATGACGCCGCTGTTTCTGTCCATGAGAAACATGTTGGTCAATTGGGCCCCGTGTGGAGACACCAATATGTCCGTCAAGCTCATCAATTTCACCTGTACAATTAGTTAATAAGCAATGATCAAGAATATATTCAGACTGCTTCGACCGTGTATATGTGAAATAGAATACGAAATGAATCACAGCACCTGTTCACAAAAGGTAAGGTTATTTGCATAGGCCACCATCAGCCGGCAGCCCTCCACCTTCCGGCAGGCCTTGCTGAAGATTCCGATGACCGCCGATTCATTCTTGAATGACCTGGGTCCAGTCCTCATGAACATGGTCATGCCAATCACCGGAAAGCCCTTCTCAGTGACCTCTGATAACCTACCTTTTAAGCTGACATTGCAGAAAACCCTTGCCTTGCACCTCAGCAAATCATACACTTCCAATCTTTTCTCTCTCGACATCCCACCTTCATTGTGCCTCATTACCACGGCCTGCTCAAAGCAAGCCGGAGCACTCTTGTTTCCACCTTTGATTCCATCGAATTTTTCGATGTTTAAGGGCTCTCCAAACGAGGCTTCCATTAATGAACTTAGCCAAGGCCCCATTGCAGTCCTCAATTCACCCCAGTGGTACAATACCCATCTCATGGGTGGAGCTAAACATTTATTTTTGATGTGCCACGCGACGAACGGTACGACGGCTGATAAACCGTGCCAAATGTTTTCGTAATTATAGTGGTTATATGACACAAATGTAAGGCCTTTCATTAGGGTGGCATTGGGAGGTAGGGCTTGAGGCCATGCAAGTGCATATGAATTCCATGAACCATCACGAGTATCTCTGCCTTTCAGGCACAAAACCCTACCTTTTGATGCTTTTGAAGGGAATTCTTGATATTGGACTTCACCCTTTTCATGTGTGTCGAGCATGGAACTCATGAACCATGTGTGCCCTTGAAGGGCTTTGCCAGAGTAACGCACGTCCTTTAGAGGGAGAAAAGTGACGGCGTCTTGGAGTTTAGAGGCCATGGATTTGAGCTCTTGGCTGCAATTGTAGTCTTGGAAAAGTGTTGGGATTGTCTTAGCCGTGATGAATGTTTTTTGCCATTGTTGCATGAAATCCCATGAAACCATTTGGAGAGCTTGGATGTGGAAGAGAATGTAGAGTATGGCAAAGATGGCAAGGATGTAGATAGAGAATTTTCTTGAATAAAGAGAAACAAGTGATGGAATTTTGCGTGGACGTTTGCAATTGTAAGCTGGTATAGTTCCTGTTTCTGCAGATGCCTTGGCCATGGAAACTGATCTTGATGAATTGAACTGAAGGAGGATGATAATTTGATAGAGTTTCGGGTGAACCAGACGATTAGTTGAATTGATTTGAGTTATTGGGAGACCTCTCTGAGTGGTGAATGGATGTTTTCTGAGGATTAAGCCTAAGGCATTATTGTGTTACGAGCTTTAACAGACAGAGTGCCGTGGGCTTATATATACATATATTTCAAAATTTTGATTATTTCATCAACTAAAAAATTATAATATAAATCATGTAAAAATAAATTTGAGTTACAGAACTTTTTCAATATTGTTTGTCTACATTAAAATCTGTAACTTGTATATCATAGTGATAACATTCGGCTAAAGCGAATATTGAAGTCCAATTTACATCATGAATATACTTCTACTATGCTGTAGAAAATAATTTAATTGTTTATGTAAATCATAATTTAAAGAAATTATATTCACAGTGTGCTACGTACGAGTAGAATTTCGTTCATCAAATAACCATTTTCAGTTTATGTACAGTACTAGGCTGGAGAGCGGCACACGCCATTTATACATAGAAATCCAAACACCTTCTCCTCAGAGAAATATTTACTGACTAATGTATCAAATCTGTCTTCACACAATAATAACTCTAGCAGATTATGCTGTGACAAAATTATCATGATGGAATTACAACCCAATAAAGAATGAAGAACGAAGGAAAGATTTACAAAATTATCATGTTGGAATTACCAGTTCTTACAACATATGGTCTCATACCTACTATGCCCGTCAATTTTTCAATTTAGCACGCACCAATGCACGAAGATTTCTGCAAATTGTGCGTGGAGAAAAAAAAAAAAAAAATGAAAAAGGTTTTGAAGCTAACTACAGTAGTATAAATTCCAGTCCAATTTGTTGTTGCTGATAACTGAAGAGAGAAAATATGCAGGTCGTCTAGAATGCGCACCAAATAGATGACAAATAAGAGTTCCCCGAGCCCCTGAATATAATATACAAACTTCCCTGGGAATACAATTTTTATGAACAATTATGGTAGTATAAGATTTTCATAAATTACACTTCAAACTGGTAGCACAACAGCGAGGTGAAATTAGGGCACGACCATGAGATAGCAATTAAGCCTATAATAATCTAGCCTTCATAGTATAGTTAAGGGGATATTCATTCGTTCAAAACCCCTGAATCAGCACAGCTACCAACAGAGAGAAAAAGCAAAAAGTACATGGGAATAATAACTAACCTTGAAATACCACATTCAACTTCATACATATGGTGGATATGCAGCAGTCTCCAGTCACACTTAGCTTATGCATTCATATGAGGCTGCTACAGCGAAAGATTCATCAATGCTCGGCCCAGCAGATCATCAGAGAAACATGGTTTATTTACATCAACTTCATATACCAGCTTCATATATTTAATTAGTTCATGCTAAAATGATGGTCAACAAATACACAATACAAACACAAAACATAGTTGAGGTTACTATGCAAAACTTGTTATTGATAGAAACATAGTTGATTGTGTTATAAGGTAGCACTTAGTCGAGACCATGACTTCTTCAACCATCACTATTTTGTCAGGCTCCTTTCAGCATAAGATTAAGTTGTTATCATTCATCCCAGCTATATTTAAAAACTGTGACATGCTTCAGCAAGTTATACCCAGGGAGAGGGTAAGTTCAAAATGCTGTACAGAGATTGCTAGTCTTCAAGTTAGAGGAACACTCCTGTTGTATTGTCCTTGAGGGGCTGCATATCCTGCTCCTTTTTGGCTCAGATATCCGAACACGTGAAATTGCCACAGCTAGTACATCAACCAAACCACCATCTTCCCCGTCAATTACTTCAGTGGAACTACCTGACGCTAAAGTTGGACTAGAGTCGTCACTGAGAGTTTTACAGGATATTAACTTTTTTCTCTCTGACTCTGTTCCGTGAATAGAAGTCAGCTGCCTTGAAATCAATCTCACATTATTCTTCTTTGGTTCGAGAATAGGGATCTTTAGTGTAGGTTCAGTGTAGAATGAAATCCATGGATGTTCTGTAGAAGAAAACAGAGGTGGTCAGCGCATAGGCAAGAATAGAACTCATCGTAGCATAATAAGCCTAAAGTTTCCATGAAAAAATTTCAAAGCACAGAACTTTATGAATAAGTATCAAAGCATGGAACAATCATCACAGGTTCCAAAACATGTTAATCCGGATCGTCTCCATTTACTTTTCTTCAAGCTTATGTCCACATACCTGCCGTAACTTGAAGTTTAGATATTTTCCATAGAATACAAGGTTCCAACCATTCTGAATCTACTTCTTACTTTTTGTTTGAGTATAGTCACTTATATTAACCCAAGCAAAGCACGAGACATGGGGAATTACTCACATATACTACAGAAAATTAAGATCAAAGAATCTGCACAATAGCTCAAACAGAAGCCTCAAATACAGCAACCTACTTGGACCTATATGCATTCCTGTAAAATAAAATTTAGCTATCAGATGTTAATTCTTATTGTCATTCAACGTCACTCATTGTTTACACTCGAGCATGCCTAGAAGCATTTCCAAAGGAACCTAACCAAATGACCCCGGACTTTAGCACAAATACCTTTTAAAAACGATGAGTTTAAAAAATTAATTTAAAAAAGGATATTCTATTAACATATATAAGCTAGTAAATTTTTAAATGGTTTTTATGAGAAAATAAATTAATATAAATAAAAGAAGAGAAAAATGGAAGATATGAAAAGATGATCCATGTTCACCAAAACATGCCCAATGTCTTCACTACAACTTGTCTGTTACACCAATACAAGCAAGAGAGATGGGACGACTACACTTACGGTCAGTATAAATAAGATTAAGTGTTACTGAAAAAATACAACAAATGAACCAAGGCATGCATGTAAAAATCCATGGAAGCTATTGATGTGACTAAGATTCGATGTACTAAGCAGGCCTGAATGGCCTTTTTCCCATTGGATAAAAGTATAGCTGCATGCAATGCTTGTGCACGTACATACATATATTGTTTCTCAATTTATCAGTTTTCATATCAAATATCATCCTGAAAAATACTGATCCACACAAACAAACACAATTTAAATCTCTCGAAAGTGATTTTTGCAGTTGACCACAGTAGCTATCTAGCTTTCATGTTATGCATTAGCAAAGCAAGACTAAATGAAAGAACGGTTAAAAAGTGAATACATACTTAAAACCTCATTGGCAGTAAACCTTGTCGAGATACTTCTTGTCAACATTCCAGAGAGAAGATCACGAGCAGGTTGTGATACAGACTCCCAAACACCACCACTAAAATCAAGTTTTTCTTTCTTGATGGCCTCAAACACGGTTTCCAAAGAATCACCTTGAAATGGAAGAACACCAACCAAAAGTGCATGAAGAAGGACACCAGCACTCCAGATATCCACTTTCTCTGAATAATTACCCACCAAAACTTCAGGAGCAACATAAGCAGGACTTCCAACAACACCAGTCAGGCTCTGACCTGTAATGAAAAGATATTAATGTATATCTCGACACACCTCAGAAGATGTTCATTGCTTCAGATAGTATTGCAGAAGCACTATTTCTTGAAGATGAGTCAAAACTCTTAAAAAGCAATAATTTTTCATAACAATTTAATGAGCAGGAATAATATAGCATGTTCCCAAAAAAAGAAAAGAGATAAGCCCAACTTCAAAGTGGCATCTAAATTACACTTTGAACGCAGGCAAAAGTTTTTGTAGTCCCTTTACAAAACTTAAGAAAATATTTTCCCTTATTTTTAAGGAGGTTAAACAATTTGTCTTCATATGATTGAAATTTAAGCATATTTTTCCGCTTCTTTGTATTTGAAAGTGCCAAGTCAGCCCCCTCATCTCCTGCTAGGGGAAATAAAGCACAATTTCTAAAGCATCTCCTTTGTTCTAAATATTGTAAAATTAATTTTTGCATCTAATTCTTGCACCCCTGAGAATGAACATCCATGTCCTCCCTGTTGCGGGTAGGCTAAGCAGACTTCTGAAAGAACAAGAAGAATTTAATTTAAAGTCAGTACAATTAAAAAGTAAGAAAAAAAATAATCCATGTAGGTCTAATATGTAACTATCTGACTGATTAGCTGAATTTCAGAGATGTTCTATGCAATCATTGGAAAGGTAGAAGACAGAAGGAACAATGTTACTGCAGGGAAAATGAAACTATACAGCAGTTGCACCAGCAATTACCACCATAGATGCAGAACAATGATAATGCTAAGAGAAAATGGAAACCCAAATTTATACCAAATCACTGACAAAAAACTAGTCGTAAGTCTGCCAATAGATATGGAATTGTCAACATACACTATCAACCAGATAGAGTCAGCTCAAAATTAGAAGCTGATTAGAAAATTGGCAAAACCTTGCCGAGATAGTATTATTAGCAATTGAAATTTTGAGACAGAGACAAAATGCATAAAAGAAAACAAATTCTTCAAGCATGTACCATGTGGAAGAACTGCTCAGAATGACTGCAATATGTTTTTCTCCAACCACTGCCTTAAAGCCCTATTGCACTTAAGTCAATGGGCAATTTTTCAGTTAGTGACATGTCAGTGACATCAGTAAAAAGGAGACAAAGAACAAGTACTCAAACTAAAAGTAAAACTCTTCTTGTCAATTTACCAGGATCTTCTCCACAAACCAAAAGTTCAATTCAAAATTGCTGGATAAAGTCACAAAGCACAGAAGCACACAAAATGGACTTCATTATCATAAAATGGATAATCAAATGAAAAGATCTGTTCAATAATGTTAATTACTTTTGAAATTTTCCAGTAAAAAAATTGAACTTCCATTTTGTATCTCAAATATCAAGTGCCACTGAATTTGAAATACGAGTTTGTCAGGTTGGGGTTGGGGGATCACATTACTTATTAACCACATCAATATTTTGAAAAGAAGTGGCTGTACATGAACAATATGAAGAATGGACAACTTAAGAGGTGGATATTAGAACACTAGAAAGCTTTAGTAAAGTGGATCTTCTGTATTACCATCTAAAATTCTCACAGCTAATCCAAAGTCAGCAAGCTTCATTTGTTCAGAGGATGTGAGGAGGATATTCTCAGGCTTTATGTCCCGATGAACTACACCCATCTCATGGCAGTACCGAATAGCCAGCATCAATTCCTTAATTATGTTAGCAGCCTTCTGTTCAGAATACAGACCTTCTCTAGCCATCTGATCAAGCAAACGTCCTCCGGAACAAAGTTCCATCACCAGATGGAAAGATTCAGTATCCTCATACACCGCCTTCAGTGTCACAACACCTGGATGCCCAGAAAGGTGCTGCATTATCTCCACTTCCCGGTGCACAATCTCCTCCCCTTTTCGCAAAGTCTTGCATGCAAACTCCTCTCCAGTTGCCTTGCTCCGACATAACACCACTGACCCAAACTTTCCTTTCCCTATAGTTTTAGCCAACTCATACTCCTGGTCAATCTTCTTCTTCCTACCTAATCGAGTCGCTGCATCAATACAGCCAATTTTCCTCTTAAGACCTCTACCTGGCAACTCCAAGCTCGCAGCCCCACATGCTGGGGCAGTGACGACTCCATTAATGACACTCCTACTCAAATCAACAATATTTGAAACTACTACTTCCTTGCACTTCTTTTTCCTTCTTGAATAATCTTCAAGTGACAAATGTGACCAAAGGATTGCCAACTGAGTTTGTTCTTCAATATTTTTTTGGCACTCTGCCGAGATCTCAACACCCTTCCTCTTCTTCCCCAAACACTCCATATGACAATCTAAAGCTCTGCCCTTTCCCAAGTTTGAGAGATCATAGAGAACCCAAATTATATTAAATTTCAGTTCTTTTTTCTGAATACTACTAAAAATACCTATACCAGACACTGAATTAGTCCCAAGAAACTTCCTCTTCACCTACTTTTACCTAATAACAATCAATTAACATAAAATCCACCACTGAGATTATAGTCAAAACGATTTACAAAAGGCTCCGATTTTTGGTAAAATCCTGCAATTTAGGCAAATGGGTTTTTATCAAAACTCGGTCTAATAGAACCCACCATCCGAAAGATTCAAAAAGAAAGCAACATCATCACAATCCTCCTTCAGAAAAAGACTAAGAAAGTTCCAAGATTTCTTACCTGGCATGTACAAGGTTTCTTGTATTTTTTCCGGCGACCCATTTGAGGAGACGGGCTAAAAGTTCTACCCAACAAACTTTCCCTTCGTTCCAACAATTAATCTTCAACTATTTACGATAACCAATGCCTTGAAGAAACCCTAGAAAAATCTGAACTGAACACCCAAAATCTCTCCCGAAGAAAATCTAGAAAGAAACAGAAGATTAACAAATTAAAATGGAAGAATAATGAAATACTCGTGCAGATATACGATTTCATGCATTAATTAGGAAATTTGTAGATAGAAAGATTGAAAACAAGGAAGGAGTCTCCCCCAATAGGAAAAGGGTAAAGTGGTCTAATTACTTTTCCTAACAGTTCACGCTGTACTACTGTACAGAGGGCGCAGGTGAGCCGTAACCTTGCCAGTACCAACGGTGGAGATCTGGTCCATCAGTCGGTTGGTTTTAACTCACCAACAAATTTCACCTTTTTGTGGAAGAGATGGTTTTGTTTCTTTATATATACATATATATATATATATATTATAGTAAATAATGGGCATAAAAAATTTCTTGGACTGATCTCAGGAAACTAAAAGCTAGTATTGATGAATTTATGATAAAATGCATTGCTACTATACTAGGTTAAATTTCAATAACTTCTCAAGCCTCATTGTTCATACATGTAAAAGAGTTAATTTTAAATATATTTTGCTTTTAATTTTTTTTTTTGAGTTATTAAGAATGAAAGTGAAGGAATATAAGAGAGGCATTTAATATATAATTGTAATTTTATGTTAAAATTGATTAAATACCATGGAATGGGGAGTGGTTAAAAATATAGGTGAGAGCGCAAGTGGTGGTTGCAATTTTAATTCGAAAGCGCAACTCTTATTTGGACTTTCAATTTTATTTTTTTTTACTGATTAAAGGCGCAATAGTAACTTGCTCCTTCTGAAAGCGCAACCTTTTCAGTTTGAAGGTGTAAGTTACTATTGTGCCTTCAAATTTTAATATATTTTTTATATCTATATTTTTTTAAATATATATATATATATTTATATTTACTTTATATATAATTAATATATAAATTTGTGGGAGTGGAGAAATAAGGAGTGAGATATAATTAAGGATGATTGATATTTTATACATATATTTTAGATAAATATATATATATATATACATGTATTTAGGTAAATATTTTTTATTATAATAATAAATAACATAAAGTTATGTTGTTTAATTTTATTTTTTTACTTCAGTATATGTAAGTAAATATTTTAATAAAAATAATAACAATACTATTTTTGTTTCATAAATCAGACAAATATTTTTTTTGAATAATAATTACAGTATTGAATTTAAAAGTTTTGAAAAATACAAGAATAAAAAAAATACTAAAAATGACCACCAGTGCCACACGTACGTCGTTAGCGTTGGCGTTTACCTCGACGTCTACCCTGAGCAGCAGCAATATCATGTGATTGGTCTGATGAAGTTATGGAGATCGACTCTCTACGATCATGATAGTCGCTGTCTAGATGTGGAAATACAATAGGCGAGACAGTAAAATTTCCACGTCCAGAATCGTATCTTATATGCTGCTGAACAAATAATGTTTGCGCCATGTCTAAATCTGAACTGAGTAGTGTAGAAAATGATATCGTAGATGGTGGCATACCCCAATACGGAGTGAATGAGTCATCCGATTGTGCCTGTTGAGGCACATAATAGTCGGCGGTGCTATCCAAACCGTGTGATATACGATGTGTCGAGGTGGATGGACCTGCCTCATCTGCTACACTAGACATAAGTGGATAAGGAATGTCGTAAGATGTAGAAGCATGGCTAGTAAATACACTCAGTGTTGAGGTAGAGGGACCCGCATCATCTACTACTCTAGTACGCCTCCTCGTCCTCCTGGCTGTATCTTGTGGTGGTGGCACTGGTATATTTACAGCATCTTGTTGTCTACGAAATAGGCGTCTGAGATCATCAGTAGCATGTATAGCTTCACTCCTCAACTGCATAAGTGAAGCTATATCTTGTTCATTCGCGCCATCAGCACTGAGTCTAATCCTCTCAACCGCCATACTCTAAAATACGTGTAAAAAAAGAATAATATTAAAGAATATCATAAATATGATGCATACACATTATAAAAATTTTTATTAATGAATATCTTACCATAGCTTCCAAATCTGATATGTGTGAAGACTAGTACGCCTCTTCCATAGGCAAATGGGATGGTGATATCAGACGGCGTGTAATGCCATCGTACCAATCCATATAGCGAGACTCAGTACTATCGGACCTAGTAATGGGAGGGTTAACGATATTAAACTGATGTTTATTTGCCCACTGCAATACATACTCCCAGTGATATCGAGCCCAATCCTCTCTACTGCGTCCCTGCGGTCTACATTATGTAAAGTATGCTCATACGCTGGTATATCTGGTGGAATGTACTGGCGCATGACCCGCTCTGGGTGATGGAACTCCACGATAGCGTAGTTGATCAATGGACAACGAGATCTCCACAGTGGCGTATTACACATTGGACTCAACACTATAATATCCGGTGAACTCATATCATATGACTCCCATATAAACTACAATTATAAAATACATAAATTTGAATTATTTGTACATATATGAAAAGAAAAATCAAATCAAATTTAAACAAGTATTTTAAATTCTACTCACCTCTCTATCAGTCATCCTATTTAGTATATCCCTAATAATCCTGACTGAATGACTCGTTATACGCGTGAAGCTGTAATACTGCATCCACCTATATATATATAAAAACAATCATAAAATAATAATCATGAAACAATAATCACAAAATAATAGTGGAAGTATAAGCTTATTATCATTAGCGTTAATAAATGGGCTTATACCTTGCACCATATAGAGAAAGTGGAAGCTCATGATCATTAGCGCCGATGAGTGGACCCATATTTACTCGCGAACGTAATCGTCTTAGCACCAACGTGGTAATGCGAGACCATGTCCATATCTGCAAAAATATATATTAATCTATAATACAAGGTAAACATATTGATATAACATAAGAAAGTAACAACACTTATATAAAGTTTACCTGTATAAGCACTATCGCACCACCAATAACATTCTTGTCTTTATCCGATGCAGTACACAACTCACGATACATGAAAGACAGTACTGCACTGCCCTAACTAAAATAAACAACATCCTTAATCTGCTCCATACTCTGTAGATATAGCAACGACACTCCATTGCCTGATGAATCAGGACACATAATGCTATCGAGTAGAATCAATGCACAGCCGCGTGCATATCGCTCCAACTCATCATGGGGAGTGTCATCTGTCATTGGTTAGCCTCAAGATACCCCTCAAGACACTCAACAATATACGTCCACCCCTAAACTGCTGTGAAGTGGGTCGAAATCCTAAGTAATGGTGGCAATAATCCTGCAACTGCTCGGTAGATCTCCTCAGATCAACTCCAATAACAGGCTGACCATCTACTGGTAAACTCCAAATAACTGCAACATCTTGTAGTGTGACAGTCATCTCACCAATGCGAAAATAAAATGTATGAGTTTCAGGTCGCCATCTCTCGACTAGAGCAGTAATCAAATGAAAATCCATATCAAAGTGTCCACATCGGTAAACGCCATAGAATCCTATATCATACAGTATATGAACTATATGAGGATGTAATGCACCTTCCCACCATGAAGACTCCAAAATAGTGCGCCTGCGTGCCTAACTGTAAGTGTCCTATCAACCGCACCAGCAAATACACTCTCTAAACGGTGAGTAGCCTGTCGGGATAAAACTGTCGTATCCCGTGAACCATATACAAAAACAATATCCATCATGTTTACAAATGAATAACACCATGTATCAGGGATAAATTTTTTAATAGCATCATATGAATGTTTACATATAATATGAAATTTAACCATATGATTAACAATAATTAAACACAAATTTTAACATATAACATGAAATTGTACATACATCATTAACAACAGTTAACTATAACATCATTACAAAATTATTTCATACAAATAAGGAATATTACTCCCGCATAAAAGCAAATATTAATCTAACTGTAATGACATCATCTATGCTGGGAAGACGAAGCTGTTCCACGTTCTATTGCATTGACCCTATGCCTTGCTCGTGCTTGTTGTCTAGCACTTGTCTGAGGCCAATCCATCTCATTAGGAATTCCGAGTAGTAGTATTCCATCCACGATGATTCTGAATCCGCAATGCTGGATTATGCCACAACTCGAAAGGGGGCGCATCCCAATAAACTTCATCTGGCAAAGGCTCAAACTTCCCTTTGTAAGTATCTACATAAAAAGCAGTGCTATAGTACGATTTTATGAGTGTTGCTGGATTAACTCCAAAATGCCGACAAGTATGCATTGCATGTGAGCAAGGTATTCCAAATTGACTCTAATTACCGCATGAACACTCCATTGACCTCAGTTTCACGACGTGTGTAAAACTCCTGGATGATCCTGGTCAACGTGTTATGATAGACGCGGATTGATCTGTGTAATCAAACATGTATACCATATGCTCTATAGATAGGTTCTGCCAACTCTCATACTTTTGTAATATATTATCAGGCCATGGTTGGTTATTCTCCACCATTCGACGACCCTTGGATAGTCGATCGAGAAAATGTTTAATAGCATGATAGAACGTAATCTATACAATAGCAGTAACTGGGAGCCGTCATGCACCTTTCAACATTCCATTAATGCATTTTGACATATTTGTTAGCAGAATGCCACATTGCCATCCTCCATCATAAGCTAGAGTCCACTGACATTTATCTGTATTTTCCAAGTATGCATGTGCATCATCGTTAAAAGCCTTTATTTTTTCCATTTCCTTATCAAATTATCTGATTGTTAATTGTGAACCAGATATATAACACAAATCCCTTAATGCAATACTCTTGAACCGCTTGTTGAAGTTAGATAACACATGCCTTAAGCAAAAACGATGCACCCCACGAAGTGGCGTAAAATCAGGTATGTATTGAACAGCTCCAAGTAGGCCACTATGTCGGTCAGATATCAAACAGACACCCTCAACCCCCGTGGATAACATACAGACAACATATGCAAAAACCATCTCCAAGATGTAAATGTTTCTTCATCAACAATTGCAAAAGCCAGAGACAAAACCTGTTGATTTGCATCTATCCCACAGCAATCAACAACTTATGTTTGTACTTTGTGTAAAGATGTGTTCCATCAACACTTATACTTTACGATAATTTTGGAACCCATCGATACATGGCTTGAATACCCAGAATACGTATTTCAATATTTTCTTTTCTGCGAACTCGGTGTCGATGTGATGCCACTCCATAATTGTGTCTGGATTTTATTTTTGCAGAGCTCCCAAATACTTAGCCAATTTTCTAACTGAGCTCTCCCAAGTGCCATAAACATTTTTCCTTGCGCGTTTCAAACCATACCAGATCTTATGATATGAAATTTCATACTGATACTTCTCTTTCACATTTTGTTGGACATACTTAATCTCATAAGTCGGGTCATACTGAACTATATCAGTAAACAACCTTGCGATCATGTTTTTACATAGGTTGCGATGATTTACAGATACTGAATTCATAAGGCAGGTATGAGGTCCTCCCCACTTGGTGATTTTTCATAAACCGAGCTTTGCTTTCAATGATACTCGAAGCCTCCAATTACACCACGTGGTCGATGTACTATGGCTGCATTCCACTTTTCATAATTTTGGTGTACTCTCAACCACCCGATACTCACGTCTGACAACTCGTATAGAGTAATCTTAAACTGAAGTTTGGAGATTTTTTTTGTTTTTGAATACCAAACCCTTTTCAAGCTCTCCAATACTAGAGTCATAAAACTTTCCTCTATTTGGAATATCAATAGAATCAACAACTATTTCTGGGTAACATATTGTGAAGAATGGTATAGTATGATTAGAGTCATATTCATTTGTTGTTGAGGGCAATGAGGTATAAACTGACACTTGATGTTGGGATGAGTTGCCCTCATCATGTTGCTTATACATCTCTTCCAAATCATCAATTTCGACTCTATCACCACTATCATCACAATCATCTTCATCAGCAATTTCATCGAGTTCGGAATTAATATGTTCTTCAACACCTAAACTGTCAACAAGTGGGTTGGATAATTCACCAGTGTATGCATTATATGGCTTTATATTTGTACCTTGAAAATGCTCTTGACCAGCACTTGAAGTACCTGCATTAAACTCATTGATGCCAACACTTGTCATACCTTGCGTCACTGTAGTCATTTCAAACACACTATCATCTCTTAAAAATAATGCATACTGATAATACTCATTGCTTGTTGGTATCTCAGACACAATATTGTAAACAATTTATTCTGCCTCAACATAAAATTTTATAAATTAATTTTCTCTTCCCGGATCTAAGAAAAATTCCAATCCTTCGTCATCCGTTATTGATATTAGTTATGACACATTACTGCAACAGTACTTACCAAATAATTTCAATAAGAACTGTTTATCATCAACGCCCGTAATCTGATACACTTTCAATAGTAATTCAAAAAATCTTGTCCTACGAGACATTCTCCTCACTCCAATTGTAGGGCGATCATATGTCACTGAATTAGCATCTTGTATAATTTAACCACCAAAGTATACCAAAATATCAATATTGTTTCTATTTGCCATAACTACATCAAAAAAAGTATTAATATTTTAATTTTAAATAAAAATTTCAAAGACATAATATTTAATTAAGATTATCATAGTTGTGAAAAAGATTCTCTAAATAGTTCAATAATTTTAAACTCACATTTTCAAGTCAAATAACAAATAATAAATATAATATACAAAAAAAATATTATAAACATTAGCTTCTCCACATATAAAATATGCTATTAAAAATATACTTGCATGTATCATTATAAAAAATAATATTAATAACATTTCAATACAATCAAATCTATTTTTTCAATATAACAATACATTTAATTCACAATTATTACAATAATATATATATATATTATAATTGAAATATGATACCTGTAAGTCACACGCACAATATGATCTGCATCGTATTTTAATATATCGCGTACTAACCTGAACAAAAATATATAAATGTTAATTAGTAATTTTTTTTAATTAAAAAATTTCAAAAAATAATAACAATATTACTTACCAAAAGAAGTAAAAATAGACGGGAATGAGAGAATCCGAAAAATGAAAGAAAAAATTACGAAAAAAAATCAACAAAAAGTTTGAGTGAAAGGCCGAAAAAGAGAGAGAGAGAGAGAGAGAGAGAGAGAGAGAGAGAGAGAGAGAGAGAATGGGGGAAGTTGGTAGGTGGGGAAAATAGAGGAAGTGAGGAGGGGGGAAGGTGGAAGTTTAATAATGGTGGAATAGAGAGGAGGGGCGCGCCGGAGGGAGGGGGAATGGGGAGAGGAAGGAGGGGGGATGGGGAAAAGGGAGGGGAAGGGAAGAAAGGAGGGGATGGGTTCTGCAGTCAGAAGGCGCAGACAACGCGCTTTTAAAACACGCTTTCACTTATTTTTTTCATTCTACCGCCAACCACGGTATTTGTTTAATTATTTTTTAAATTTATTATTTTATATTAAATTCGTCAATATAAGATTCAATTGCCAATAGTAATGATCTTGAACATGTGAATTCACACAATTACATCAATTATCACGTTCGTCCCATAGTCGATTGAACATAGTAAAATTTGGTTATAAATAATTTACTCCAAAAATCAAAAGGAATATGAATGTAAATAAAATCTCTAATCAAACTATAAAGTGTTATTTTTTCAATTTTTAGTTTATATGAAATGAATTGACCCTTCAAAATATCAAAAAATGGTATCATGGAAAATCAACCCTAACTATAGAATGTAGAATACTTTTAAAGGTTGAAATCATATGGAATGAAAGAAGTTAAAGGTTGAAATCATATTGAATGAAAAATGTGAACGAATCAATAGCTAAGGGTTTTAAATGTCTTTATCATAAGAATTCACTACATTTATTTCTTTTTTACATACATCTAATGTAGATTTAAAAATAACTATATGAAATCAGTATTGCATGATTTATAGTACTATTGAGCAATGTAATATTGACCACATTTTTACAGATTTATCCTTCTTATATGGTGCTTGGACTAGCTTAATATTCTTAATAAGTATATGACAGTGTCAATATTATTGAGCAAGAAATAAATCATAACACAAAATCTCATCTTAACCTATATAAGTAATTTTACTAGTATATTCCAAATATGAGTACTTTTCTCAAATGTTCAAGAAAACCAAAAGGATTATATCCACGTCTTTTGATTCACCATAGACTGATGTTTTTTTTTTTTTTTTATTCATTCTCATGGGTTTTTGTAAAATTAGCATGGGACCAATAAACAAGTATTAGACATTCTCATCAAAGTTGATAAAGTAATTAGAAACTCACTATAATCAATCACATCCGTTTAAATCAATACTATTTCCTAATCTCTCTACTGATAAGAAAAGCAACATTAATGCTGCGAGTAAATACCTGCTTCAAATTTCTGTGATTATTTATGGCTAATATAAAATATGAAATAGAGGACATGAAAGGAGACTAAAAGTAAAGCTCCCAAGGCAGCTGAACATTCCCGCCGACCATTCCAACACAAGAAAGGAATGGAGTAAGGTGAAATAATTACTTCCCACAAACACATCACGAAAAACAAAGAATATCATGAGACTACTACTTTCTTGATCACTTTTTTTTTTTGGCTACTCCTTAATTCTGTTTCTAATTTATTATTCTGTCTTCCTGCTTCTGCAAATCCTAAATCTGCTCTTGAAACTACAGTCACTGATCATACAAAAGTAGCAAACGGCAATACCCTCATCTCAATTCATCCATCGGGTCGCAATCCTTTTGGCTGAGTATCATATGAAAACTAGTTGCCTTATCTGTCATCCCAACTTCCTTGAATGCCTCTAAGAGTTTATTACACATGGAGCCATTAAATTCTGTAGTTGCAGATTGCTTCCATTGGTCGATTATCTCGCCAACCTCTTTCAAATGCCCGAGCATCAGATACGAAGAAAGTATGGAGACATAGTTTCGTCCCGTCATCTTTTGCCTAGTCGTCCTCAAAGATTTCCAGATTTGATCAAGTTTATCCTTGTTCCCCAAGCCCCCATACAGAATAACAAGGAAGTCGTAAGATATCAGTTCTCTCTGCGTAATGCCTTTCTCACTTTCCACTAGGGAGCTGAAATCGGAATTCACTAGGTGACTAGAGGTAATGTATATTTTAGCAAGTTTCAGATATCTAATCCAAATTTCATCACAGCCTGAATCAATACTCATCTCATCAAGAATCCTTCTCACCTCATCCATGTTTAGAGCTGCAGCACACGAACTTACCCATAGATTATATGTAAACAGATCTGGTGCAACATTCTGGCGTTTCATTTCTTCAACAATTAAAGACACCTTTTCCAGCTGCCCTACTGACATGTACAAAGTCATTAGCTCATTGTAAGTGATGGCACCCAACGAAAGATTTGCTCCCTTGATTCTTTCATAGAGTTCCTCCGCCTTTTCAATCAGCTTTAACCCAGCATAAGAGTGAAGGAGAGCAGTGTATGTTTCATTTGTTTTTGCTGAGGAAGGCAGCCCTTCAAAGTAGCGTTCAGCAGCATCAATGCCAAAAACTTGAGTCATCAGGTTGATGCGGACAGCATAATCGGAGTCAGATAACTGATACTCATCATGACTAACCATCCACTCTGATATCTGCAAGTTCATAAAGTGCATAAAACAATTTTTACTGCAGTAGGTGACAAATCGATATATGAAACATTAGCAGAGATGTATAATCAACTTTTGTTATTCTAAACTTAAATAATTCCCAGAAAAAAAAAAAAAAAAAAAATCAATTCAGGAAGAAACTAAACATTGAATCCCAGCAGAAGTATTGGGCAATCTAGTAAGCAGTTACACTCCTGGACTTCTACGTCCAAAATACGAATTTCAGTAGACGATTCCAGCCACAAACAAATTGATCAATTTGAAAGCAGGAAGCAAGAATTAAAAAGTTAGATTTTCTTCTGATAGAAAGTATGCCCCATGTATCTGGCACCTCTCCATTTTCAGAATTCATCCACATATTGGAACCTGCTTTCACCCACAGTATGGACTTGACCAAGGAACAGAGCCTTGGGGTCTCCCGAATAAAGCTTGCCAATCGTGAAGTTGGGAATAAGAATATGTATAATGGCTAACACAAAGCAGGATGATTTACATGATCATTACTTATTCCACTATGAATGCATTTAGTTCCAATAATTACAACCGCATTTAAGCTTTGCCAAAGTCAGGAACAGAATTCTGCTGGAAAATGCCTGGTAAATCAACAATATTATCTCGAATATTCTACGGATGATAACAGCTTGTTTCATTTAACAAGTTGCAGCCTTCCCTTCAACCTTGAACTTAACATCCACCCCCACCCTTCCCCCAAACTCAACTTTCTCTGCAGCACCGATCCTCAAACTGTCTCAGATTGATTTTTTCTGAAAATCTTTTTCAGGTTTAAAAAGGAATGGAAAATTCAGTGTAAGGCTTGTTCCACTTCATAATTACCAAGCCTGGTCTGAGAAGATTATGATAATCAACTTTTCTTACATACAAGGTCCATAATGAGATTACTAAAGTGAAAACTCTCTTCCTCAACAATAAACTCTTCATCATTGCTGCACGCAAGCTTTGAAGCCCATGGTGGATAGGTTAGAAAAATTCTGTCAAGCTAACTAAGAGGGTGTTTGACTAAGTTTAGAAGCAATATCTTATAAGCTCTTAGAAACAAGTTGGCGTTACATAATGTTTTCGTGTTTTCAAGACGTTAGTTTTTATCCTAAAAACAAGTTGTTAATTTTTCGAAAAAAGTATTTCGTTGGTTAACAAAAGGATCTCATAAGACCTTAAATAATAAGTTGGGGTCTACTCACTTTAATCTGAGTCGTATCTTGTTCTTGGAGGTAAAGACAGAAGGTCAATTAAACAAGAAAGGGGAAAAGGATGGAACAACACCGCCAACATAGGTGGCAACATTTAAATTAGCTAGACATGAAGGTTTTGTGGTCGACTGCATTTTTCAACATGAACTGCACATGGATAGTGAGGTTCATATGCCACCACCTCTGTACATGTGCATAGGATGTTAAGGAAGAATGACCAATAGTGCACTTCTCTATTTGCAGTCCCCAAAAAGTTTCATCTTCAGCAAAAAGACAAGTATTGATTACAATAAGTTCCTCAGCAAATGAAAAGAAAATAGTGACATCTTTCATAAGGTTCGATGTCATAATTTCCAATTATTTGTCTCCGAGGAAATAGCTTGAAACAGGGCACAATGGGCATCAGATGAGTCAATATTTTCAAGGGCCAATGGAAGGCTGCCATTTCGGGAATGCAATGACATGGTATTTTTCTCAAGAACATCAAGGAAAAATGGGTTAATCACCTAGAGATGAAAAACACAGCCCCAAATTGACCATGAAATAGTAATTTAGGTTACGTTTAAATTGGTAACATAAAATAACTCTGAGGCTCCATGATATGATCATCCAATTTATACTTCCCTTCACCCTTACTCTTTTTCCTGTTAATTGAGCAGTGGAGAGCTCTTGTGAGGACAATCAAAACACTACTTTTGCAGGTTGGTCCATGTGCAAAGAGATCTAATAGGTTAAATCATGTTGCATGTTAAGAAGGATACAATGCTGGATTTGATCACAGACATCTGTGGTATACTGGTATTTTCCAAACAAAGACATGAATTCTTAATGCTAGCTAAATGGAGCAACAGGTTTCACCATGGTTCACTGCACGTGCTCAAATTGAAAGAACCTCATTAATGAAGCAACTAATACTTCACAAAACCAGGACAGAATTCCAATCTTTTCTTGACTTGATTATAAATAAAACCAAAGACCCACGCAGCAGATTAAGACTTTTCCTGTCCCATTTATTATATGAACCTATAATGCACCATAAATTGCAACAAGAGTCTTCAGCATGATTTTATCATAGCCTTCATAAACAAAAAAATGAAATTTATGCCAATCTTCTCAAATAGATGATGGGAACAATTTTCAAACCCAGATCAATAAATCAAATAAAACACAACGAATTACATACATAAAGATTCAGATTAATAGACACCCTTTCCAATATCCTAATAGAAAATCAAGAAGAAGAAGACCAAATAATTGTTAAAAACTAAAAAGGAATCATCTTTTCATACATCTGAAATTTTGCTCAATCCATGAAAACACAAATAAATTCGAAAATAAAAAGCAAAAATAAAAAAAGGAAATTTAACAGACCTCGAGGGCGTGCTTGTAGCGGTGCGATCTGCGGAGGTCTTTGGAGATGTTTCGGAGGTCAGAAACAGTAATTTTGTGGCCTTCGCTGACCCATTTCTGTAGAACATTAGTGACACTTCTTTTGGGGAGCCTGAGCCTGAATATTCTGCTCTTTAGATCATCATTTTCTTCTTCTGCAAATTCATCCATGCTTCCTTCATGTGTTCTCGTGATGGGTTCTTGTTTAACAGCTTCAATACTTGAAGAAATGGATCTAAACGGAATTTTTTTGTCCCTTCGTGCATTCCTACAGATACAAAAACCCAATTTAATTTTGCCAAAAATTAAGCAAGATCATGGATAGTTGAAAATATATGGTGGGAAAGGTGTACCGAGTGAGAGTGAGGAAGAGGGAGCGGGCGGCCATTGTAGCTGGATTTCTTCTCAGGTGTAGTAGCAGTACAGGTAAATTGATAAACAAGTAGTATTAGTGCACCCCCCCAAAAAAAAAGGGAAAATAAAACAAGCAGTATTAATTATTAAATGAAAAACGAAAATGGAAATTAAAAGTAATTTTCTTTCAAATAATTTGAAAAGAAAAAAGTAGAGAGAAAAATGTCAGAAGTGGGATTTGAACCCACGCCCTCTCACGAGGACCAGAACTTGAGTCTGGCGCCTTAGACCACTCGGCCATCCTGACAACTTATAAATTGTAGATGTAATTTTAATATAATTTACCTTTATTTAAATTTATTTAGCCTAGCTTAACAATAAGACTGTATTTGCTTTGGGTAATGTAGAAAACGAATTAAGTATTTTTTGTTACTTTTTTAGAGGAAAAATATTTTACAATTCCGACAGCTAATTCTTTAAAATTTACATAAACTTGGCCATGGCGAAACAATTTTTAATTTCTATTTTCAAGAAAAACTCACAAATATTTGGCTGTTGAAAATGGTGTACTTCTATTTGATTCAAGTTTTAAACATTTTTTTCTTAATCCTACTTTAAGGATCCCATTATCTTATTTCTTTAACTGATTCTCTTTTACTCCTTATGCTATACATTTCCCCTGTTTTTTTTTTTTTTTAATCGAGTAAGAAAAACAATTTAGTGATTACAGAAGAAATAGTGTATTGCAATTGTGATATTATTTAAGTGTGGGGAAGCGCGGCCCAATCCGTTTGGGCCGTACATCTACTTGTGTGCAACATTTGATCTAATTCAGTGACATCTGCAATCACTAATTTTTAATTTTAGCCAAAATAAAGTAAGTTTTAGTATTTTTAAATACCAATTACTGGTTTTGCTTCTATTTAATTTCATTAGAATTTCAAAGTAGAGGGAGTGGAGTGTTTTGCTTCTCTAAAAGTGATTCTGGTATTTTTGTAAATAAATAGAAGCTTATTTTGATATTTTTACTATCAAAATTTTTGCATATTCCACCATTTTATTGAAAAGTTCATGTGAAACTGATTTTTTTTTTTTTTACACCAAATACTCTAATTTTAATTTTTTTTTTTTACTTTTCACTTCACTTCTTTTTCCAAGTACTAACTACTTTTATTTATTTCCCACTTCTCAACAATTTCTAGATTTATAACTTTTTTAAAAGCAGAAGTTAACACTGCCTAAAAGTAATTAGAGAATTAAAGTTTATTGAAATAGATATAGTGCAAATAATTTTTTTGAAGATCGCCATTCATTTATCCAATACGAAAAGCCTCATTGAGATCTTGTGAATACAATCCAATGGCCGAGCCGGAATTCTGAAATAGCAGAGTCATTGACAACCCAACAACTGGCCCATCTCACCTACTAAATGGGTTGTTTGTCAGTCACCCAAATTGGGCTTCTAAACAGCCCACAAACCGGAAAATGCCTTGCGGTTTAAAAGGAGAGAAAAAAAAAACAAAAAAACAATTATTTGTGCGCAAAAATTGTTCATAAATAAGTTGTCACATTTTTCTGATTTTTCTATGTGTAAATGGTCACGTTAATTTCATAATATAGTTCACATGCTAGAAAATGTTTGGTTTTGTGTTGAACGTTTTAGGGAAATATTTTGATGAAAGGTATTTTAAATGTATTGGAGAATGTGTAGTATGTTTTATTTTGTATTGAGAATGGTTGATTGATGTATTTAGTAAAAATTAGATGTAATCTTGTTTGACAAAATTTTTTTTGATTAATGTGACACAATTAATTTTTTTACTGTTTAATGTTATTTTTATATTAATGTAAACATTAGATGATATAAACATATATATGACCGGAAGATATAATGTGTGTGTATAAATATATTATTGATGTAATAATTTGAATATGCATAAACATATATATATATATATATTATGTATAATAATCGAACTATATTATTGATGTAATGATTTGAATATGTATAAATATATGTATATATTTATATTATGTATAATAATTGAACTACATATATATATACATACACACACACATACATAAAGTAATAATCAAAATGATTGAAAATATTTTGGTGATTGAGGTCAGATGTTCAAATTTTAACCCTCTACTCATCATATTTTAGGGACGATTTTTTTTTTTTTTAAATATATATGTATGTATGTATGTATGTATATCTTAAGCTTCTATTCCATAGATGTCGTCATCGTGGAATTTGATTCCTTTGGGAACTGAATTTCAACGGTTATTTCTCCTTACAGTTTGTGAAAGCGTGACAAAAGACCAACATACAAGTTGTTGGTCGGAGCTAGAAATTATAGAACAGGGGGTCGGAATTTTGTTGGCATTACAAGAAATCTTAAAAATAATCATCACGTTTCAAATGATGATTTTTATTAATATCTCCAAATTATGATTTAAATCAAGATCTCTCCAGTGCCATTGTTTACCAGAAACCCCTTTGTCATAAAGTCAGCTTGAAAGGTAATTACACTCAGAAATAGAGGGAGGAACACGTCATTAGTTCTAGAATATAAGTACTCAGTAAATCAAACTTTCCTCAACAACGTGGGAAGAACGGAGCAAGACACGGAGTTGAAAAATGGATACCGAAAAGGTGAGATTTATTTTTTTCTTAAAAACAGCGTATAAAAATGAGTTTTGAAATTTTTAAGGTATGTAAATTTTTAAAATTTAATAATTTTATATATAAAATTTATACTAATTTAAAAAAAAAAAATGAGTTGAAGGGGTCACCCAATCCCGACCAGTCCCTAACTCCGTCTCTAAATATAGTGATAATGTACCTTTTTTTGTTACCTTTGATAAATAAAAGGTAAACATTTGTGCATTGTCTTGACTCTTGAATTTACTTTTACTCTTATCAAGTTTCTAGAGTTTTTTATGTTCTCCCCCTAAAATGTTATTATGAAAAAAAAAAAAAATCTCATTTTGGTTACATTTCTAAACTCTTTTCAGACCTTTTAGTTTCATATACTGGTTTTTGGAGAATCCATAGATATTGACTGCTCCTAATACCACTCAACTCACCCATGGTTTCTCCTTTATTAAAATATTTTTTAAACTATATATATAGTTGAATGTAGGTTCTAACAACCCAAACTTTGGATTCATTTATGCCCATTTTTGTTTACGAAATTCTATAACATGTTTAAAGTTTGTTATGCATAATTTATCCTTAAGACACAAATTTGACTTAATTAACATTTAATTTCCAAGAATATTCTAATGTTCACACTTGGTCAATAATTTATTTCATTAAGATGGTAAAATTTCCAACTGTTACTGTATGCGCCGTAGAATAAACTACCCATGCTAATGATACATAGCTAACTTTAATGTGTTGAAAAAACAGAAAATTGAGTTGAAAATAAGGAATGTGGTAGAATTTAGTCTTTCACGTTTTGTGTTGTTCTCATTAAATCTTAGATTATAACGTAGCATCAAAGGCGAAAAACCTGAAATAATAATACGACAACGAATGTAATTACGCTTCACACTTTGGTATCTTTTTATTAATGTTAATGGTTAGTAAAAATATGTGATGCAAAAAATCTATTTTATGAGTATGTTATGATTTTTTATTTTTTTTAATAAAAAACTTCAATGAATAGACTAAGAATAAAGCCCGATTTGTTTTGTCATTTAAAGTGTGTATGATATTTTATCACTCACGAAATATGTTAATTTTTTTTTGCATGTATTAATGGATTGTTATAGTTGTAAGTATAGCTTCTTTAATTTTGAGATAATTATTGAATAAAAATAGACATTTTTATGGATGATTAGAATTCTAATCATTTAGTAGCTTTCGGTAATCACTTAATATGAGTATTAATCAAACAATAAGTTTCAATTAGATACCAAGTTTTTAAAAGTAATTTCTTCGAATTCACAATTAAATTAAAAAATAAATTAGATAAAAAAAATTATTTTATTTTACATACGTATGTGTACTATTAAGACATCACAGACATTTCTACTAAACTTTGGCCTATGCTTCATATTCCCATTACAAAGACTTAAAGTCTATTCACATTGTCTACTTTGTCCTAATTAAAGTGAAGTCCTAAACTTACCTTTGTCTTCACGACGCAATGGCAAGTCCATGTAGTTGACTACTCAACTCAGTTTAACCAATAAAATTTAGTCCTCTTGTCATTTTTTGAAAATATTGATTCGTGTAAGAAAATTCATTTTTATATATTTTTTTCTTTCTACATGCATTTTTTTTTAATTTCTTCTAAATTAATTATTTCCGCAAAAAATCAAGAATATAAGTATCAAATGTAGGTTGTTAAAGGACTCGAAAGTTGAAATTTGTAATCGAGATAAATTTTCGTCGTGTCGTGTCATGCTTAAGAATAATTACATTGCCTATAAGTCTTAATTAAAATTTCCAATTTGTCAGACCAAAAATCTAATCATCCGAATACAACAGTTTTTATTTTTTATTTTTTTGGCTAATTAGATAAATTGTCTTCAACATGTGGTTAAAATTGGCGACGCTAATATTTTTGGGCCCTCAAAATTATATGTAATGCCATTTTCATTGATCCTCCAACAACCAAACATGAAGTAAAATAAATGCTTTCCCACCTGTTTTTCCTTATTGACATATCAATATATCATAATATGATACTTTCGTGAATCTTAGAAATTTTAGAGTCACGTGGAGTGGAAAAATATCGGTCTCATTAAAAAGTGCAAGAAAAAAAAAAAAAAGGTCGCCTTACATTTATAGTGAGATTATTGTGTTTTTACTTTTTAGGTAAAAATCGAATCCAAAAAAATATATATTTAATTCTCTAAATTTATTTTTTTATAATTTTTGGAGCTCGTAACATCTTTAAAAGAAATAAATTTAGATATACTTTCACTAAATTTAGTAGTGCAATTAAAAAATAAAACAGCTACTCGATATTCAATTAGATATTAAATGCTAAAAATTTCGATTTTGAGGTGAATATTTTCTAGTATAATGACTGTTGGTTTGTATTTAAGAAAGAAAGACAAAGAAGTATATTTTGCACCAAAAGAAAAAAGAATGTTAGTGAGAAAATCAAAATTATCACTATTTATATATATATTTAGTAACAAAAAATTTAATTCTATTGCAATAATAATTTTCACAAGTTTAATAATGGTAAAAATTATATCTAAATTGTCACTTTTAAAAAAAATTGATGAAAAAATTATGTATAAATTGTCACCATTGACAACTAATAATACATATACAAAGATAATTCAATAACAATAAAAATCGCCACATGATTTGCAATAATATTTGTTATGCCATTAAATTATCACATGTGTCATTAATTGCACAATTTATATATAATTATTGTTATTATTAAATATGTAAAAAATATTAGAATGATAAAATAAAATTTAATATTACTTAATATATATATAAATATATATCATGAATCATAATTTTAATATTGACACTGACATTAATATTGTTTTTTCTCTGTTTAAAAAAGAAAAAGGTTGCTTTTGTTTTGGACAAAAAGTAAGCGATCGAGGAAATGATTGTTTGAGTGGTTCCAAATACACGTCAAGGATTGTAAAATGGGAAGGTTTCTAGAATGTGTTATGTGTGATTATGACATATGCCTTCTAGAATGTGTTATGTGTGATTATGACACATGGCATATCTATAGCACAATAACAATACATGTAATTATAAATGTGACACAATATAAATCCATTTTGGCCTATAATTTGCTTATAAACAAATCGCATAAATACTTGTTCTTTCAATGGGACCTCTAAATATTAGAATCTTTAAACTCCAACTTTTATCACTTCACGCAGGCAACATTGATTTCTCGACAGACAATTCATATTTTTTTTTTAATTTTTTAATTTATTTTTCGCCCACACCCACTCAAGCTACTTTAAATAAATATTATTTATATTTTTTTGAATTTTTTTTTTCAATGCAAGTAATAGTACCACCAAGCCAAATGATTGGCATACAAAATACTGGTATAAAATGTGTAATGTGTCCATTATTAATGTTCAATCATTAAACACCTACCACACTTATTTAAAACAAAAACAGAAGGGTTGATACCCCTCTTTTTTTCAGTGGTTCCAAAAATTTACACAAACCTGATTGTCGGATATGCGAGCAGACACGGTAGAGCCCAGTTCTAACAAACCCAACTTTAAATTATTGCATCAGTTTATCGTGTGTACAAGAAACTTATAATGTATACCCCTCTTGTTTGTTTGCACTTGGATACATCCTGGAAATTTGTCGATGATTCCATCTATTATTCATTCAATAAATTGATTTAGAAAAACAAAAGATTTGAACCACGATGTTATGGGCATATGTTCCTGTCGTTTACCCATCTGTGAGAGAATATAAAGACATACCATTGGAAATGATTTTTAAGACAGAGTACAAAATTTATTTCATAATATTTCCAACATAAACCAAACTCTAAGCTATGTTGAAACATAGCAGGATTATTATCATCATCTTAATAACTGGCAATTACACATGTATAGTAATCTTTTGAAGAACAGATAATAAGTAGGACATTGATTCAGTCATCCTGGATCTTGATGCAATCCAAGTTGGTTTTGCCCAGAAGTCGATTGCTCAGCATTGTTTCCACATATTCGATAAATTTCATCGGGTGATAAAATGCGCGGCCATCACGTTCAACCAGCGGGGGAGCTGGGGCAACAATGGCATCCGGTGCTGCACCGTTGGCCAAGACAACGGATATCCTAGTCGCCTCAGTGTTCACCACGGCTCTATGCCTCACACTCTTATATCTCCCGTTGCTGAATATCTGGTAACCCAAAATATATATAAGCAGTTGAGCCATAACCAAAAATTGAACATGTGCAGACATTTTGATGTTAAGTTTACCTCAAGATGATCGGCGGTGTTGACCAGAATAGAATTGGGAGGGGAATTGGTGTTGAACCACTCTCCATTATGTTGTATTTGTAGCCCAGCAACTCCATTGTGTATGAGAAATGTCAAAAGGCCATGATCAGTATGCGCTGGGATGCCGATTGCTTGATCAGGCTGAGGGCAAGGAGGATAGAAATTTGCAGCATACAGTTGAAAACACGAGTCCAGCTTCAAAGCTTCATCGATGTAGCCTTCTTCCAATCCCAGGTTTTCAGCGATTGCCTGGAGTAACTTTCTTGCCACTGGTCGAGTTCTTTCAGAAAACTCAAACACAATGTCCCTAAAGTAACAATATTCAGAGAATCACTCTATTCAATCACCAGTAAATTGTTTTAAGACCTTTCAGGACATATATAATAGAATATTAAAATGTGGGACTGGACTTAAGTTTGTTATACCTTAAAATTTGAGGTTTATCTGGACAGTGAAATTCCGGGTGAACATAGGACTTGACAAAATCCCTCCACAGGTGAACCCTGTGGTTTGCAGTATTGATGAGGCTGCCACTTCCAGACTTGATGGGATCTGAAGCACTCTTCGCCTCGTACCGCCGCTTATCCTCCTCCGGCAGCTCAAAATACTCCAAACTCGCATCTATTATGGCCTTCAGGAGAGTTTCCGGGACTCCATGATTCACCAGCTGCAAATATCAAAGCAGTTAGTCTATCTTTTTTCACACAACATTGAATCCAAATTGTGGTTAATTTCACGTATTGCTTACCACAAAGAATCCCCATTCTTCACAAGCTTTGGCAAGGTCCTGGAGAACTTTGGCACGTTGATCAGGATTGGGAGAGGTGAGCAGAGAAAAATCAATGATGGGAAGAGAATCCGGGTTGGAGCCTCTGGAATCATTGGCGAAAGTGAATTGGGAAGGGATAGATTTGAGATTGGAAGACTCGGCCAGCGCTTTAACGAATGATATATCAGTGATGTTGGATGGTTCCGTGGAAGTTGGTGGTGGTGGATGAGGGAGCTGGGAAGCTGTTGCTGCCATTTCTATGTATTTCTCTGCGTATGTGGTGTGGAGAGAGAGAGAATAGGAATACAGATGAGTTTATTACAATTTTTGTATGGAATCAGTACCTATATATAGAGAAAAGGTAAAAGTATAAGTGAACAATCTGTGTACTTGTGTTGACTGCAGCAAGCATAAGACAAGGAAAGGTAAATGCTTATGGCCAAATAAACTTAAGCATGGAAATTTTGACTATGAGAACCTGCAGTCGTTATCGAATTAGCAGGCTTAGCTGGTGATTCGCAATGTTTTCTTTTTTATTATTCCAATCGTAAGTTTTACCCCAAGACATTTGGTAGGTAGGAGGTATGTAAATTTGATTTCTGTATTTTGGTTTTATCAAAATATGCGTCATAACTGAGGATCCTCAGGTAAGCACTGCATTTGTTTTGTGTATTTTCACTCAATTAAAATATTATGTGGGGGTGATTAATTTTTATAGTCAAGCTCAATAAAATATTACGCTGATGTTCCTTCTATTATAAATTTTCATGTAATTATTCACGTTTAACACAACCACTAGCTTAGAAAATTACTACATGGTAATTGTTGGTGTTGGTAAGACTTTAGTACAAAAGTTTGTAAAGCCTTACTAATATGAATGCTTATCTTATGAAAAAATACATGAGTTTCATGTGATACAAATATTGAATTTTATTTATATACGATTATTATACGAGGTCAGGAGTTTGAAATTTGTTCTTCTAATTCTTTTTATGTTTCATGGTCTGAATTTAAATATATATATATATATATATATATATAAAACACATGAGTTTTATGTGATACGAACATTGTATTGTATTCATATGCAATTATCATATGAGGTTAGGAGTTTGAAATTTGTCCTTCTAATTCTTTTCATGTTTTACTGTACAAATGAATGAATCGTATATGTTGTACTTGTATATTCAAAAATTTTACCATTAATATATATACTTGCTTTTGACAACATAAATTTCTTAGCAAAGTAAAATTACAGTATGTAAAGGCATGCACATATTATAAAAAATATATCATCTTTCCATAAACGGAAACTCCATATAAATTTCCAACTGTACGCAAACCATATAATTTGATTCCAAAGTGTATTAATCGTAAATTTAGAACATGTGTAGTGACTATAAAATTTTCTCATTTTGGTACATATACACACAAATATTGTTTACTAATGATTTAACTTATAATGGTTATCATGATTCTAACATTGTCTTAATTGTATTTGACTCAAATCTGAAATTAATTTCAGTATAATACACTCTGTACCGTACAGGAATACTCTCAAATACTCTATCACATAATTTTTTCAATTTTTTTTTAAATTTATTTGTGTATAAGCTTTCTTAGTTTTAAAAATTGATGGAGCTTATGAATTTACAAATAATAAATGAGAGTCCGAGTGGAGCTTAAACTATTGTAAATTATTAACAGTGAGCTTGTTAAGACAGATGTGACAAATTTAGAAGAAAAAAATTAAAACATAATAGTAAAATACATTATAGGAGTTATACATAGGCTTGTGCTTTAAAATAAAATGTTTCAAAATAACAAGCAGGACCTATGGAGTCAAATAGTTCATGCCATGCTTGTGAAACTTGTTAATATGTGATACCAATAAAAAAACTACTTTCACATGTCTTTTAAATTATTTAATCTACAACATTATTGATTGATTTCAAATTATATATTAAAGTATACATTCGAACGAATGCATACAATCTTGTGTCTGTTTCACGTTCAAAATGTGAACATGATTTTCTATTCTGTTCTTATTCAATAGATGTTACGGGTTCAAGTTTCATTAATATGCCCTAATAGACCATACATTGTACCATGCTCGTAAGGGCACAATAGTTAACTTAATCAGGAGCAACTTAAGCCCAGCTCAAGAGTCGAGGGGGACTTTCTTTAATACATGCACCCTGGCACACGAGATAACATAGTTCATTTTGACCTTCTAGATATCCCATTTTCTCTCATTTTTTGTAATTTCCCTATTCGTTTGCATATTTGATCTCTTAGCTTTTTAAGATAATCTTTTAAGTTTGTAGGAATTTGTCAATGCCTATAATAATTTATTTTTGTCAGAAGCAAGAAGCCATCATCTCAACTAAAAGAGCTTGCCGGTGGGAAGATCACCAAATAAATGCCAATCCTTTAGTTTTTGTTAATTTGTAAGTAGATTCATTTGGTGGAAGGTAGTTGTACATGAGGTTTACTTTGAATGGATATCAAAGTGAGACTTTATTTAATACAACCATGGATGTTTGAGTTTCTAATATAATCATATCAATGAATAATAATAGAGAGAGAGTGAATTTGGGAAAACTTGAAATGCAGAGTATGTACAAGTTTTTTTCAACTATGATCGGCTTTGTAAATGCTTGAAGTCTTGTATTTTGCCAATAAGTCTTAAAGTTGTTTCAGTTCAAAGTTCTATTTGTTGTGCCTGACACATGAACATAGATGTTAGTTTCAAAAACTTGACAAAAGAAACCATTTTTGGACTGTTTGAAAATGAAAGCTCATAAATACTGGCAATGAATCCAGTTAGCATGCATCATACAAAAAATATCACTTGATTTGTAATAGAAGGTAACCAATGTTCACTACAGGGATCCTAGTTAGTCTCATCTCTTATAAATGTGAGGTTAGTATTTCAAAATCATGCTCTTCTTTTTTTCTTTTTCCACGTTTCGGGGTTCAAATTTGAAGGGAAAACAATTCTCATATTTCAAGGTTTGAATCTAAAAATAAAAGAGAGAACCATAAATCCGACTGTAATTGAACTTTTCTAGATATCTTATGTATAATGTATTCTTAATTTTGAGGATATCTTTTAATATATTCTAATAATTGTAAACAATATATACTATTCAGACACACACACACACACACACACACATATATATATATATATTTGTATAAATGCATATTTTACGAGGGAGTCGGAAAATCCAATAATTTGACTTATTTGTTCCTCCTGTTAATTACACAATTATAACATAATTAGTTCAGATATAGTTGACAAGTGGAATCAGGTTAGCCGCAAAGAATAATGTTCCTTTCTTTTCATCAGGCAAACACATGCATTTAGAAATATGTACAATATTTTTATCACTCATGAAATATGTTAAAATTCTGTGCCCATATCAGTGATTATTATAATTATAATTTATTTTGAGATAATTATTGAATAAAAGCATATATATATATATATATAGTATCTATGACTAGAATCAATATTTTCTAAAAGTTTTTCTTCAAAACGAAACAAAGTTAAGATGCAACATGTATAGTACAAGTATTACATGATTAATTAAATGGTACAATTTTTACTATTAAATAAAAATATATGAGATATAAACAAATTATTTTAATTTACATAAAGTGTACTATTAAGACATCACAGACATTTTTACTTAACAATGCTCTAAGCTTCATATTTCCCATTACATAATAGACTTCGAAGTCTATTACATTGTCTACTTTGTCCTATTTAGGGTCAATTGCTAAACTTACCTTTGCCTTCACCATCACGACGCAATGGCAAGTCAAACAATGGACTCTTCGTATTCTATCTTCCAACACTGTTCCTCTCCATTTGACGTAAGCCTTAGAGGAACAGGCCCTTGTCAATTTTCTCGAAAATTGATTCGTGTAGCAATTCATTTTTATATCTTTTCTTTTTTGTTCTACTCGTACAATTTTTATTTCTTGTTGATTAATTTTTTATTTTGCAAAAATAATCTTCACCGTGTCTAGATGTGAGGTGTGGCCGTGCAGGTGGTGATCACCCAGGATATATGGGCTAGCGCCCTTGACACGCACTCTAGAACTTGCCAACGCTCCTACAAGTTAAGAACAAATATTAATTATATTATTTAAGGCCAAATATCCGTCAAAATGTAAATCTTGAAAGGATTGAAAGTTGAAATTTGTATGTCCAAAACCTCTGGTTCAGACAAATTTTCGTTGTGTCCCGTCATACTTAAGAATAATTAATTACATTGCCTATAAGTCTTAATTAAAATTTCCATTGTCAGACCAAAAATCTAATCACTTAGATAAATTGCCTTCATGTGGTTAAAGTCGCCAAGCCATAAATTTGGGCCCTCGAAATTGTATTCAAATTTCATTTTCATTTATCCTCCAACAAGCAAACATGAAGAAAAAGACTTGCTTTCCCACATTTTTTCCTTATTTTGGGCTGTAGGCGATATCCGACACACATAATATGATACTTCCCTGCTCCTTAGAAGTTTTGGAGTCACGTTAAAAGAGAAAAACTCGGTCTCAATTATAAAATAAAATAAAATAAAGAGTCTCCTTATATTTATGACGGGATCAAAAAATTATTCTCTAAAATTTTTTCATATTCTTGGAGCTCGTAAAATGTTTAATAAAAAATTTAGATACACATCACCATATTTAGTAGTGGGTATTAGAAAATGAATTTGTACTTGATACTCAATTTAAGTTCAATCGCAAAAAAACTAATTCGACCTTATAATAAATATTTTTTAGTATGATGACTCTAGTAAATAAATTGTACCTAAAAAAATATATTTTTTAGTAAAAGAAAAAAGATTATTAGTCATAAAATGTCAAATGAAATTTTAAAATTATCATTATTTATGTGTATCTAATGATATAAATTTTGGTTTTATTATAACAATAATTTTCCAAATATAATAGGTCGTAATAATTTTGTATTAGACAAAAAGTACGCGATAAAGGAAAGGGCTGTTTGAGTTGTTCTAAACCAGCGTCATGAGTTGTAAAGTGGCCTGATTTTTAGAATTCGTAATGTGTGGCAATTATCTACCACACAATAACAACAAATGGAATTATATTTATCTTATTGTTCATCATTTTATTTAAAGTGAAACACAATATAAATTCATTTTGGCCTATGATTAGCTTGTACACAAATCAAATACGGACTGAAAAATTCCTGCCCTGCACAATTATACCTTGTGTTTCAATACAAGTTCACTGTTTCTGATTTCCTCTCTGTAGTTTTTGAATTTTTTCAATGGCCTTTGCAAGATTTAAAAAAAAAACAACAACAACATAGTAATTGGAAACAACTGATTGTTTCTGGTTTTAAGTAATTTTGTCTGTAAGATAAGGTTTTAATTAGTTGGATTCTGTTCTTACCTTTTGTTTAAATGAAATGATTAAGATGAAACACACTGTTACGTCAAGATAATAATCAATAATTAATTAAATAACTTAAAATAATTATTTACCAAATTTATGTAAGAAATTAGTAACAAGTCAGACAAAAACTTGTACTGCCTCTTAACATTAGAATCTTTAAACTCCAATTTTTATCATTTCAGGGAGGCAACATTGACTTCTCAAACTACTTATAGACAGACTATTCATATCTAATATATAATGAGTCCATTAATAATGTTCAATCATTAAACACCTATCCCACTTATTTAAAGCAAAAAACAGAAGTGTTTAAACTATTTTTTTTTTTTTTTTTTTTGGTACTATTTTTTTTTTTTTTGGTGGTTCCAAAGATGTAGACAAGTCTGATTGTCGGATATGCGAGCAGGCACGGTAGAGCCCAGCAGTTCTAACAAACCCAACTTTAAATTATTGCACCAGTTTATCGTGTATACAAGAAATTTAATATGTATATATCCCTTTTTGTTTGTTTAACTTGGATAGATCCTGGAAATTCTGTCGATGATGCCATGTATTATTTAATAAATTGAGTGAAAAACAAAAGATTTGTAACACGATATTTTTGACATATGTTCCTGTCGATTACCCATCTCTGATTTTCGGCAAAGAATACAAAGACTAGAGTAAAATTCATTTCATATTCTTTCGAACATACCAAACACTAAGCTATGATGAAACATAGCAAAATTATTATAATCATCATCTTACTAACTATGGCAATCACACATGTATGGTAATATTTTGAAGAACAGATTATAAGAAGGTCATTGGTTCAGTCATCCTGGATCTTGATGCAATCCAAGTTGGTTTTGCCCAGAAGCCGATTGCTCAGCATTGTTTCAACATATTCGATAAATTTCATCGGGTGATACAATGCACGGCCATCACGTTCAACCAGCGGGGGAGCTGGGGCAACAATGGCATCCGGTGCTGCACCGTTGGCCAAGACAACGGATATCCTAGTCGCCTCAGTGTTCACCACGGCTCTATGCCTCACACTCTTATATCTCCCGTTGCTGAATATCTGGTAACCCAAAATATATATAAGCAGTTGAGCCATAACCAAAAATTGAACATGTGCAGACATTTTGATGTTAAGTTTACCTCAAGATGATCGGCGGTGTTGACCAGAATAGAATTGGGAGGGGAATTGGTGTTGAACCACTCTCCATTATGTTGTATTTGTAGCCCAGCAACTCCATTGTGTATGAGAAATGTCAAAAGGCCATGATCAGTATGCGCTGGGATGCCGATTGCTTGATCAGGCTGAGGGCAAGGAGGATAGAAATTTGCAGCATACAGTTGAAAACACGAGTCCAGCTTCAAAGTTTCATCGATGTAGCCTTCTTCCAATCCCAGGTTTTCAGCGATTGCCTGGAGTAATTTTCTTGCCACTGGTCGAGTTCTTTCAGAAAACTCAAACACAATGTCCCTAAAGTAACAATATTCAGAGAATCACTCTATTCAATCACCAGTAAATTGTTTTAAGACCTTTCAGGACATATATAATAGAATATTAAAATGTGGGACTGGACTTAAGTTTGTTATACCTTAAAATTTGAGGTTTATCTGGACAGTGAAATTCCGGGTGAACATAGGACTTGACAAAATCCCTCCACAGGTGAACCCTGTGGTTTGCAGTATTGATGAGGCTGCCACTTCCAGACTTGATGGGATCTGAAGCACTCTTCGCCTCGTACCGCCGCTTATCCTCCTCCGGCAGCTCAAAATACTCCAAACTCGCATCTATTATGGCCTTCAGGAGAGTTTCCGGGACTCCATGATTCACCAGCTGCAAATATCAAAGCAGTTAGTCTATCTTTTTTCACACAACATTGAATCCAAATTGTGGTTAATTTCACGTATTGCTTACCACAAAGAATCCCCATTCTTCACAAGCTTTGGCAAGGTCCTGGAGAACTTTGGCACGTTGATCAGGATTGGGAGAGGTGAGCAGAGAAAAATCAATGATGGGAAGAGAATCCGGGTTGGAGCCTCTGGAATCATTGGCGAAAGTGAATTGGGAAGGGATAGATTTGAGATTGGAAGACTCGGCCAGCGCTTTAACGAATGATTTATCAGTGATGTTGGATGGTTCCGTGGAAGTTGGTGGTGGTGGATGAGGGACCTGGGAAGCTGTTGCTGCCATTTCTATGTATTTCTCTGCGCGTGTGTGTGGAGAGAGAGAGAGAAAAGGAAGACAGATGAGTTTATTACAATTGTTGTATGGAATGAGGTCCTATATATAGAGAAAAAGGAAAGTATTTTCTGATTATCTATTTCTATTTTAGGTACTTGTGATTAAAATTAGTCTCAGTTTTCAACTTTAAAATATAATACTTTGAATTTTCTATTTCATTTGATATTCAACTTCACAGAAATACATATGTTAAATATATATTTAAAAAATATTTTATATATTTAATATATTTAAAATACAAAATAAGTGAAATATCAGTTCTGCCCATAAATGGAAAAAGTATGTACTTTTGTTGGCTGCCGCAGGCTTAAGATAAGAAGGGGAGTAATGCTTTAATGATGGCAAAAAAACTTTAGCATGGAAATTTTGACTATGAGAACTTGCTGTTGGGATAGAAGTATGGTAGGTAGGTATGTAAATTTGATTTCTCAATTTTGGTTTTATCAAAACATGTCCACCATGACTAAGGAAGGTAAGTACTACCTTTGATTGTTGGATGTGGTTTTATGTAAACTAAGATTTTTAAACTGTAGTTTTTGCTCAATTAAAACATAATATGGCGGTAATTAATTTTTTATAGTCAAGTCCAACAAAAATATTATCTCGTCTTTCCATTATAACTTTTTAAATAATTATTCACATTTAACACAACCATACACACCTAAAAAATGAGCACGCATTGATATTGGTGAAGTCTTACCAATATCAATAATTAGCATGTGCCACCAAAGAATAGAACTAAGAGTACATTTGTTGTATGTCATACAAACATTGGATTGCTGACTAAATCTAGGAGACCGTAGATTTGTCAAAACTTAGAATCGTCTATTAAAAATTTAAGAATTTGAACCCAGATTTATCCAAAATTTATAGAGTTTGGATTAGATTCGCTGAATCTCTTAAATTTATTTTATAATTTTAAAAATATTAATTTTTTTAAAAATAATATTACATAAATATATATAAATTATTTTCCAAGACTACAAGATTTTCTCATTTTGGTATATGTACACATAGATAGTATTTAAATTAACTTGTAATGCTTATCATGATTCCTAACCTTGTCTTTTTTTTTTTTTTTTTTTTGTTTTTGGTGTTTTATTCAAATTTGAAACTAATTCCAGTATAACATACTCTGTACTGCAGAGGAATACTCTTAAATAATCTATTACGCATTTTTTTCAAAAAGTATATTTTGAAAATTTACTTGTGTATTAGTTCAAAATTTATAGATTGATGCAGATTTTATTTAACTTTACAAAATCACATTCATTTTTATTTCTTAAAAAAAAATCAAACAGTATACTCCTCAACTACAATAAAACAACTACAAAATATTCTAAAAATGTCGGTGTAATTAGGGTTTAAAATAATATGTATGATTATATTTTGGTTATAAGTATTTACAAATAATAAATGAGAATCCCAACGGCCCTTAACCTATTGCAAATTATTAAACTTATGGAGACATACTTAGAAGTAGTGTATTACATATAAATGTTGGACCCAATTATTCATAAATAAATCATGCTTAAGACATGGTATTCATTTTTACACTTCAATTTTCACTCGTGTATTACACCCCACTTTTTTGTTATTCGAATGACTGAATTGCCCTTTCTTAAAAAATGTAATAAATAGAAGATAAGCATCATAATTAGAAATTAAAGCCAGGAAAAAAAAATTATTAACACAGAGGTGAGAAATTTATAGTACACAAATCCAAAACATAATAATAGTATACACGCACCGACCTTACCTATGGAGTCAAGTAGTTCATACCATGCTTGTGAAACTTGTCAATGTGTGTACCCATAAAAACTCTATTATTTTGCAAGGAACTTTCACGTGTCGTTTGAATTATTTCATCTAGAAAATTGTTGATTTCAAATTAATTATTAAAGTACACATTTGAATGAATACATACGATTTTGTGTTTGTTTCACTTTCAAAATGTGCACAAGATTTTCTTGATTCTAGTTTAAATTTTAGACAATTGGCCGATGAGGTCTTATTTCAATAATCGGAAAAATTTTATGTTGATGTTGAAAATTTATTTCAATTATTTTAAGTTATCGCAAGCGAAAACTTGTTATATTATTTAAATAGTCAAAAGAAATTTACCGATTATGATAATGGGAAGTTCACCACGTTAATTTTAGGGGATTGATATTTTTACTTTTCTTGAATATCCCCAAAATGAATTCTTGTTTTTCCAATATACATATATCCCAATCATTATAAGAATAAAATAATATTTATATGTATATCTTACAATCATCTTCATAATATCAATATATGTTTTCAATTATTATTTTAATATAATAACAAAATATATAAAATACTATCAAAGTTTGATATGACACCAACTAACGAGACCAAGTCCTTCATTTCAGAATAATTAATCCAAATACATTTATATTTTTCATATATTTTTTAATTTCATTCCCAAAAGACATTTCTCCAAAATATTTCTATCAAAATAGTCAAAAATAACACCAAGCATAACAAAAAAAATTCCATGTGAATACAAATATGAATGTTTGAGAGAGAGAGAGAGAGAGTTTTGGAAGACTTGAAGTGCAGAGTATGTACAAGTTTTTTTCAAGTATGATCAGCTTTGTAAATGCTTAAAGTCTTTTATTTTGCAAAAAGTCTTAAGTTGTTTCAGTTCAAAGTTCTACTTGTTGTGCCTGAGACATGAATAATAGATGCTAGTTTCCAAACATTGACAACAAAGACAATTTTTGGACCGTTTGAAAATGAAACCTAATACATGGTAGTAATGATGCAACTAGTCAACATCCTGTACAAAATATCTCACTTGATTTGTGATATCCCTAGCATTGTTTGGAAATTCGAATGGGATCGAACAGTGCAATTAAGAATCAGAGTTTGGTCCGATTCGATTAATGATATAAAATTAAAAATTTGAAATTGGTCAAATCGAGTTTGACCGGTTTTATTTTGTTTATTTTTTCAGAAAAAAATTAAATTTGATATTTTATTATATTTATATGGTTATTAGAATTTTGTATTTTGTTAGATGTTTTTTTAGATAGTTATTTATATTTTTTTATATTTAAAATATATTAAATAAAAATTAGTATTATATTATTATTTTACATAATATAATAAAAATATATATTTAATTTTTATTAAATTAGTCCAACCGTCGATTAAACCGATTCGACCGTTTGAATCGCTAATCATTAGTAAGATCGATTTGATCATCGATCTATTTATGAAAAAACTGATCACTATGCGTGATTATTTGGTTGAAATCGAATCAAATCAAAATTTCGATTAATCAGAATTTTAATTGGTCAAAACTTTAAATTAAAAATCGAACCAAATTAATTAGTTCAGTTTGGTTATACCTGAATTTGCTTTTGATTTTTCAGTTCAATTTTTGGTTAATCGATTTTTTATTAAAAAAATAACATAAATAGATAAAAATCAAAAAATAGAGCTAGAAATATATTTTTTATTTTTTATTTTATAGTTTAGATGAGAAAAACACAAAAAATAGTATAAAAAAATAAGTATATAATAAATATATATATGTATAAATAATAAATCGATTTTCAGTTCGATTCGGTTAACCAAAATTAAATACTAAAATTGAACTGAAATCGAATTTTTGAAAAATGAAAAATCAATAATCGAAATGAAATTTTCGATTGTGCAAACTGAAATTTCAATTTCGATTCGAATCACCGTTTAACCGAATTATGAAAGTGGTTGATTTTTAAATAATCAAAATGAATTTACTCGTGCTATGATTAAACCATCCTCTTCGGATAATATCCATAAACCCGACGGTAATTAAAAAATTTCGGATATCTTATGTATATTTTACTTTGGAGGAGATTAGAATGGAATCATGGATCAGCCACTCAGCTTCAAATTTCATTAGCTGATGAAGAATGTTCTCAATTTCACCATACAGATATAATATAGTTATTCCGAACTAGATGGTAACATAATGTCGGAAAAACAAAGAAAAATTTGACTGAAAAAATTATCTTATAAGCTCATAAATCTTATATTTATTTTCTATTTGAAGTATAAGAAAATATGTATACTTTCATCGCTATAATTAATTCAAAAATATGTTAAATAATAGTATTGACTATAAAAAAATTTCCTAATATATTATAATAATAGTAAACAATATATCTATAACTACTTACACATAAATAAATATATATATATATATTTATATATTTGGTTATTTCACGAAGGAGCTAGAAAGTCCAATAGTTGGACTTTGTCTCTTAATTGCAGAAATTAAACAAAAGTAGTTCAGATATAGTTGACCAGTGGAATCTAATGTCTCCTTCTTTTGGTGTTCTCATATTTGAATTGGTTTCAAATCATTTTTTTTGGTGGTTACTAGTCGGATTAGTTCAACGATTGATATTGAAAATTAATTATTTTTTATTATATTATATATAAATAATAATATAATAAATTAATTATTATATATTATATTTTAAAAATTAAAATAAATAATTAATTAATTAAAAAAAATATAATAGAATCCAAAATTCAAATAATCAGATACATATAATCAAATATCAAAATTAAATTTTTTAAAAATAAAATAAAAAAAAATACTCATCAATTTTTTATCAATTTTTTATTATTTATAGTCAAACGATCCGAACCGATCATCGATTTTCAATTGAAATAATTGATCCGATTTTAAAAATAAATGAAAGGACCCATGCATTTATAAATTAAATCAATATTTGTCTTCTTTCTCTGTGTAAAAGGTCGTATTGAGGAAGAAAAAGTGAGAAAGCAATTTTCTTTCTTTCTTTATTATTATTATTATTATTTTAATTTTCTCATGTCCGGTTGTAGGATACTGGAGTACTAAGAATAACCTCAAAAATAATTTTGTGGGCATAAAAGATTTGTTCTAGTTAATGAATTCCACATCAATTTGGAAATGAAAAAACAATGAATAATTAGTCAATGATATATAATATTTTTTGCGGATAAAATTATAACCGGCTGTGCCAATTCTAATCTAAAACTAATGCACACGCACATCCTTTTTCAACTGTCATTTTCTTTTAATTTAATCACAACATAAAATTATTCTGAGAAATGTAATTAATCGTGTGATAAACAAGTGGCCTAATGAAACAAAAGGGAAAATATATAAATAGAATTAAAATATATAAAGTCAAGGGTTAAAAATAAGATTACCCTTCAACATATGACATGTGTCATAATTCTCATCGTATTATATCTTGTATTATATAAATAATATATTGTTAAGATAAAATATTTACAATTTATCTCATAACCCCTTTTTGACCACTATAATTTAATATGTCCAATTATTCACTTTTCTTTACATCTTGGTGGGATCCATTAAAAGTTAAGTGAAATTGCGTCACGATTTACGCGTTAGGAAATATTAAGGACTAAGGAGTACGCGAAGTTTGGTAGGTAGTTCACCTACTTAACATACGTCAATCTGATTGCTGTGATTGGGATTTACGTCAATTTTCCTGACATTTTTTCATTGAGTATATTAAATAAATGGCACAATCTTCTCTCGTCATTCCAATTAATTACTGTTTTTAATAATTCAAAGGTGAATCTTTCAAGTTTCTTAAAAAATCAACAATGGGAAAAGCGATCGATAATATTATGAATTAATATTTTATTTTTTATTATAAAATATTTTTTAAAATAAATAGTTGATTATGAATCACATAATCTTAACATGATTCGTAAAATATAATACTTAATGAAATACAAATTAAAAACAAACTAGCTATGGAGGGTACACGGCAACCTTATTCTCAAATCATGTTACTATAAAATATATTTATCAAATTGATACTGAAATACAGATAACTCTTGAGATGCAAAAACCATTATTAGGAAACTGATCTACTCGTCCTGGATCTTCAGGCATTCCAAGTTGGCTTTGCCTTGAAGCCGATTACTTAGCATTGTTTCGACGTATTCGATAAATTTCATTGGGCGATATAATGCACGGCCATCACGCTCGACCAATGGGGCGGCCGGGCTGACGATGGCATCCGGTGCTGCACCGTTCGCCATGACTACGGATATCCTAGTCGCCTGGTTATTCACAACGGCTCTATGCTTCACACTCTTGTATCTTCCATTACTGAATATCTGGTGAACCAAAATACAGAAACAGTTGAGCCATAATCAATTTCAATTTTGATCCCTTCAAAACTAAACATGTGCAGACAATTTTGATGTTAATTTACCTCAAGATGATCGGCAGTGTTGACCAAGATAGAATTCTGAGGGGAGTTGGTGTTGAACCACTCTCCATTGTGTTGTATTTGAAGCCCTGCAACTCCATTGTGTATGAGAAATGTCAAAAGGCCATGATCAGTATGTGGTGGGATGCCAATTGCTTGATCAGGTTGAGGGCAGGGCGGATAGAAATTCGCAGCATACAGTTGAAAACACGAGTCGAGCTTCAAAGCTTCATCGATGTAGCCTTCTTCCAATCCCAGGTTTTCTGAGATTCCCTGGAGTAATTTTCTTGCCACTGATCGAGTTCTTTCAGAAAACTCAAACAAAATGTCCCTACAATAAAAGTCACAGAATTCCTCTGTTCAATAACCAGTAATTTTTGTTTTTTTTTTTTCATCTAATGAAGCAACTTTTAGGACAGAGAAATAAATACGTGAGACCTGAGTTGTAAAAGTTTTACCTTAAAATTTGAGGTTTTTCAGGACAGTGAAATTCGGGGTGGACATAGGACTTCACGAAATCCCTCCACAGGTGGATTCTGTGGTTTGAATTGTTGATGACGCTTCCGCTGCCAGACTTGATGGGATCCGACGCAGTCTTGGCCTCGTACCGCCGCTTCTCCTCATCCGGCAACTCGAAAAACTCCAAACTTGCATCTATTATGTCCTTCAGTAGTGTTTCTGGGATCCCATGATTTATCAGCTGCAAGAAATCAAATCAACTTAGTCAGTGAGTTCAATAATATAATTGTTGTGCTCTTTGTAACTCTCTCTCTTTCTGGGCTGACAGTGTCAAAGACAAGTTCCCAAATATCACTGTGCAATCTTGCATGCCAATTCAAGGCATGCCTACGGCAAATTAGGGAAGAAAAATAGAACGCAGCGAACTTTCTGGACTAGCTAAAAGTAAAGTTTTTTTGGTGTCATGAGTTGACTGATTTTGCTTACCACAAAGAATCCCCATTCTTCACAGGCTTTGGCAAGATCCTGGTGGGCTTTGGAGCGTTGATGAGGATTTGCAGATGTGAGTTGGGAAAAATCAATGATGGGAATTGAATCAGAATATGAACCTTTGGAGTCGTTGGCATAAGTAAACTGAGAAGGGACTGATTTGAGAGCGGAAGATTGTGCCAGCACTTTGACGCATGAATCAGTAGCAATGTCAATGTGAGCTGATTGTTGGGGGACCTCGGAAGCTGTTGCTGCCATTTCGAACTCTCTCAGTGTGTGTGTTTGTGCGTGAAATGTGTGTTTGTGGAGGAAAGTAATCGAGGGGAGATGAGTTTATTCCAATTTCGTGGAAATGGAGTCATATATAGAGAGACTGGAGAGGTTCGTTCAGGCCTCCATGGGTCCCAAATTGTTGCTCCTGTTCTTTTCTTTTCTTTTCGTGGTCTATGATTTAATTTTCTTAAATTATTTTATTTTAAAAAAAAACACTCAATAACATGAAATAATAAATTTATAATCATTAATTACCAATCACTATTATTAAAAAAATAATATAAGTATATTAATATTTTCATTTTCTCAATTATCAATTCCATATCAACTTTCTTATATAAAAGTCTGAACAATTGCATATATAAAGTCCATATAAAATCAGAACGGCATAGAATAGGGATAGATTCAATGTCAACTTTCTCATCCAAACATGTGGACAACAAAAATATAAGTACTCAATCTAGGTGGGACCACTCACTAAAAAAATAATTTATGTGGGGGACACAAATTTTAATGATCAAAATCAAGTGAAAAAAGAGAGGAAAAGTTGGATCCCTCGATTTGGTTCTATTGTAAAAGACTCAATAATTTTGGCCACTTTTAAATTGGTTTTATCACTTTGCAAATTTGCGATTAGGGCTAGGAAGTAAGTATGGTAGGGGGATTCGATTCCTTGACTTGGTTATATTCTTAAATTATACAAAAAAAAATTATTTTTTTTTTATAGTCATGCTACAGTTTACTACATCTAGTGACTTGATTTTTTTCCCAGAAGAATCCAGCTTGGATTATTCTTTTCTTTGGTGGAGGATATAAATTGACAAAGAATCAAGAACAACATAACTTATTACTCCTTTTATTTAGAATTTGTTACTCTTTTTTCCTTTTTGAAATGTTACAAAATAAGACACATTTTCCAGAATAAATATTTTGCTCGGAAAATACCATATCATTTAAAAATTATGACTGGACCCCACTAATTCTTAATTATTATTTTAAAAACAATAATATAAAATTATATCTTACATTTCTTCATTCTGTACACATGACTTTTAGTTTCAACTACCATAATACCTTGATATATCTTGTCCCGCAATTTAGCATTTTCATTATTAGTGTTGCCCATTATGGTCATTGTCAAATTAGAGAGTCAACTTCAACGTGTTCAAGAAATTTTCAGTGGGTTATGTGAACTTGATTCCCAAAGAAAGAAAAACTAGTCGAAAATTAGAATAATCTCGTTGAGATTGTTAGTTTAGGATTTAGGGTTTAAGGTTTAGCGTAGTAGAAACGTTTTAATGATAAATTTAAAAAAATAATAATTTTTGAAAATATCATAAAAATAAGAATTACTAAAAGTGAAATATAATTATTGAGTAATTAAGGTCAATGAGTCCGTTCCAAAAAAAATATAGATATATTATGATGATTAAATTAGTGAAATTTGTGAATTCTAAAAATGTCAGAAAAAATAAGAGCAACACAGCTGTTGAAATCCAAATAGCAATTATCGGGTATTAATAATGATAGATCATGTGAGCCAATCAAATCCATGCTATAATTGAGATATCTAATGGGAACTAGTCTAAAATTAATGTAGGGAGTTGGAATGTTTGAAAAAAAGGATTTAGTGGTTGGAAGGGTGATGCCGTCCATGGTATGAAAAAATAATGTTGAAAGAGATAGATTGGTGTGGCGAGAGCTTCTTGTCAAGCTCGTTTGAGTAAAAGTTTCAATATGTGGAATCAATTGTTTTATTTTATGTCATAGAAGAAAAAGTTGGGGCGTCAGGGGTGGTGGCTGTTTCACAACTTTTTTGCAACCAAAATTAATGGCCAACAAATCACCCAAAAAGTGCTAACCTAAATTTTATAAAGTGGTTATTAATAAATTATTTTATTTCATCACATACCATATATATATATATATATATATATATATTACTCTCATTTTTTTTTAGAAATAAAGAAAAAATTAATATTATTAAGAATCTCACGTGTGTAAATGTGAAAATATGTAGATTTGAAAAAGAGAATATATATATATATATATGATTGAATAAAATTTAAAAAATTTATATAATAAAAATATTTGAGTAAATGGTGGGGCCCATCAACAAATATTTGATGAATTCTTGTCAGAATTGGTGGGATCCACTTTCATTAAAATCATGTGGCAATTTTGGAATAACTAGATACCTAATGGGGCCATGATTTGAGGTTATAAAAGAGGGAGGGGGGGAGGTTGGGTTTTTAATAATGTGACTTGACCCAGATTTCATAGTGAATAGTGTGGTGATAGAGTAGTAATCCAATTAGGTTTTAAATATAAGTTTGAAAATGAGTAAATAGGGTAGGAGAGTGGAAGTAGAAGATGTGGAAATGAATATTTTCCAATAAGATTGAATAAAAAATATGATTTTGAATTTTTAAATAATATAGAATGTGAAAATAACCTTTAGAAATGGGAACAAACAAGGTGATCCCATAATAAAGAGTACTCCAATGTACTATAAATTGATAATAATAAAGGACAACCATATATTCTTAATAGATAAAATGTAAAGTAATTAAGTTCACATGTGAGCAATAGTTTAGGCACATGTGAGTGTTTTGTTTTGTTTTTTATTTTTTATTTTTTGTTTTTTGATTTTTTTAACCTACCTCCAGTTAAAAATAATTTAACAAAATCATGTACCCATATAAGAATGCGGTCAAGGTCGACTGCTACTAATTAGTAAACAAGCTCCTTAATTTCCTTACTTTTTCAAGAGAAACAATTGATATGAAAGATTCAAGTACTAATTAAATACAATAAATAATTATGAATTAAAACAGGCAAAATATTATTATTAAAAATAAATTAATACACAAACATAAGTGTGATTCGAACCCAAAAATATTATTAATTGGGAAGTTTTGAAACTTTAATTTTATTATTCAAATAATATCTCTTTAATGACTCCTTAATTCATTTTATTCACAATTTAAAATTAATTCAATATTAAAGAGCACGGTGAATGCTATTATTAAAAATAAATTAATACACACACATAAGTGAGATTCGAACCCAAAAATATTACTAATTGTAAAATTTTGAAATTTCAAACTTTACTATTAGAATAATATCTCTTTAATGACTCTTTAATTCATTTTATTCATAATTTAAAATTAATTTAATATTAAAGGGCATGGTGAAAAATAATAATATCATTCAATCATCAATAATCATACAATTACAATTTCAGGGAGATCAATGATCAAATGCTTGGAGCCTCTAACAATAGATTGTCAAGAGAAAGAGGCCTAGGAAATCCCAACAGGAAGAAACACTGCTAGGATTTCAAAGTTTGAGTTTAGTTTCTAAATATTTTCAAGCTTAACTTGAAGCTTATTTAAAAACTTCGGAGTGCTCAAGCTAGATCTCGATCTAAATCTAGACTCATTTACAATTAAATCTATTCAATTCAAAATCAATCTTACCTGTATTAAAAAAAAATTCTAATACTTGAATTAATGAGAATTATATTTTCTAATTATTTTAAATATAATTTTTGATATTATTGACTATCCCTAATATTTTTCTTATTCTTATTATTGGAAATTGAGTCTGATTTATAACCCTTCACCAATTGATATACATATTTGAGTTGAATATTATCTTCATAATTTATGTGTGATTGAATTTTTTAGTTGGATTGTAATTTTTTATTGAGTAGGAATATATATTTCTTATCATTATCGAATGAATGAAGGTATTCTTCCAAAATCTCTCTTCATATTCTATCAATTCTTTTCTCTCTCATTGTTCCTTGGAGCATCACCGTAAACTTCAAATATTTGAGGTATGTAAGAGTGAACAGTTCTAGTAGTTATTTACCACCAACGAGAAAGATATATTTGTAGTTCGATCAAAAAAAAACTGGTAGACGAGCTTGATTCGAGATACATGGATCGATAATCTGTTGCGTATGGTAAAACTCGGTCTATTTATATTTATATGAATATGTGATTCATATTATTATTGTTAATTTACTTACAGTGGTATCAGAACTCATTGATTATGAAAAAGTATGTCCAAATTTTATAATAAGCCTATTCTTAGCTTAACGTGTGAACTGTTAGAAGGTATGTTGGAAAGTGACTTCTGATTACGTGCAGCGTATTTATAGAAAAATTGTCAAATTCAAATTGATTAGCATGAGAGGTTAAAAAATAACTAAGTTGGTAACACACTTATGTTTTATTGTTCATAGCCTAAGAGACTGTGTCGAAATGTGGTTGACTAGTTATGTACATAGATACATATTTGATGGGTCGAGTATGCTCTATTTATTTGGCATAAGAGGTCGAGCAAGAATTAAGTTGGTAACACACTTATATTCTATGATTCATAGCCTGAGCGACTATGTCGAAATATATTTGACTAGTCATGAACATAGATACATATTTGAAGGAGTCGAGTATGCTCTATTTATTTTAGGGTTAAATACACTTTACTCCCTGTACTATTAATTTTGTATCAAATACCACCTTCTACTAATAAAACTTTCAAATACCCCACTAAATCAATACAAATTATATTGATGGACCAAAATACCCCTCAATCAAGTAAAATGTTAAATTCACTTTGCCCATTTATTATGAACTATATGGTATTTTGCCCCCTTTATAATTAAATGTCATTCAATTTGATTTCAAAGTTTATTCAATACTAATTTTTAAAATAGAGTAATTTTCAATCAAATTTAAAATAATTAAATAGCCAAATACAACTTTAATATTATAGAGAAGACACAATAAATTTAAAAAAATGATATCACTTAAATTTCTATTACTATCATTTTAGATATATAGCTTTAATAAGTAAGTGTTACATTTAGAGATAATTAAATTGATATTACTTAATAGTGTAAATAATTTTATTATGTAAGTTATGCATGTGTAATTCAAATATATTAACCAATCTAAGTTTAATGTGTAGTTATTTATTAAAGTCTAAGAGATGCTTTTTAAAAAATATTATTTTTTAAATTTAATATGTTTATTAATTTGATCCAAAACTTTAATATTTACTTATTAAAGCAATATATAAATGGTAGTAATATAAATCTATAGGATATATATTTTAAAAAACTAATATTTGTTCTTTATACTAAATTTACATTTGCTATTAATTTATTTTAGATTTACTTATAGGTTTATTTATTTAATAAAACTAGAGTTAAGTAAAATATGAAATTAAATTAATTAAAATTTAATTTTAGAAGGGGCAAATTATGAGATTTAATATTTTATTTACTTTAAGAATATTTTTGTCCATTAATATATTTTTATTGGTTTAAAGGGGTATTTGAAGATTTCATTTGTACAGGGGGTATTTGATACAAAATCAATAGTATAAGGGGGTAAAATATATTTAATCATTTATTTTATTAATAGATCTACAGATGTTTAATTGAGTGCGACCACTTGGTTTGGGGTACATAACGAACTATTGAGTTGTAAAATTATAATAATTTGGTGATAACTTAATATAACTCTCCTCACCAATGCTTTCTCGCTTGGTCGCACACCTCATTTATGGATATGAATGGAATGACGTAAGATTCAGAAATTATATAATGATGAGATTTAAGGAGATCAAGTCAAATTTATTTGAGTGGGAGATGTTGAGAATTGGATCGGGTTTAGGACCCTTAATCCAATTGACATCCATATTTGAGTTGGATGTAATCTCCACAATTTGGGTGGGATTGAGTTTTCCAACTGGAGTGTAATTGTTCATTGAGTAGGAATATATATCACTTCTCTCAATCCAACTTGAGAGGTGAATGTATTCTCCCAAAATATCTTATTATATTCTTTCAATTCTTTTTCTCTCTCAGGGTTCCTTATAGCATTACTGTAGATTTCAAAGATTTGGGGTGGACGACTGAGTTAATAACTCTTGTAGTCATTCACCACCAACGAGATATATTTGTGGTTCGATTAAAAGAAAGTTGATAGACAAGCTTGCTTCAAGATACATGAATTGACAATACACTGCGTATGCTAAAACCCGATCCAATTGTATTTATATGAATGTGTGATTCATATTATTATTGTTAATTTACTTACACTTATATTATCATATAAAAGTAAAATCATGAATACTAGGTTTATTATTATATGGAATTATGATAATAAGATATAATCATCATTATGTTGTTCTTTAATAAATATATTATTCGTATTATCATTAGTTAAATTATACTATATTTTAAACTCCAATAACAATTAAAAGGTAAAAACTCAGGAGCTAGTTCATGAGCTTTTAAACACCTATAATTGAGCTCGAACTTGACTCAAGCCAATTCGCTTATCTTATGAGTCCACTTATGAATAAATTGGAATGAAAATAAACAAGGATAAAGAAAAAAACTACCTAATTCAAGAAATTCTATTCCAAATCCATTTGTACGTCCTCACCTGATTAAATCATTTATAGAAGAAGTAAATTTATAATTGCATGCAGGGTGTTTGATTTGTATATGTGATAAATTGGGTGTAGAGCCAAATTCTATTGATACTACAATTTACCAGTTGCATATAAATAAATTGTACCAAAAAATAAAATAAAATAAAAAATTGTATTTTGCGCACATAAAAATCTAACACGAAATAAAAGGAGGCATGCTTGTGTGCTTCTACATGTAAAAATTAACCGAAAACAGGGAGCAAATTTAATGGTAAACTAGATCGCCATAGTTGGCTTTAGCAATTATTGGATAATCAATAAAAGTAAAACTCAAATTAAAACATGTTCTTATACAATATTCTCTCGAATAAACCATAAGGGCATGACAATCATCTTCTAAATAAATAACTTGCTGATGCAATAGGTGCATAAAATTGCACAACTGAACACAAATTGTAGCACTTTATTTTAACTGCATCGTCATCAACATTGGCATTATCTATTTTTTGATTGGCGTAAATTGTTTGTCTAATTAGCAATTTGGTGGTCGTCCTGAATCATCTGTTGTTCCAAGAGGGATTTGCCATTGACACGGCTTTTTGTCAGCTGCGACTCCACATACTCAACATATTTCATTGGATGATACAACGCGCGGCCATCCTTTTGCACAAGCGGCGAAGCAGGGCCGACGATCGCCTCCCTGGACGGACCGTTGGCCACAACAATGGAAATTCTTTCTCTTTCGATATTCACAACGGCTCTATGTTTCACACTCTTGCATCTCCCGTTGGTAAAAATCTGGCCAAGCAATAAAAGTGGAAAATATATATAATATTTTTTTTTTCAAAAAAAGAAAATCACAATATATGTGGCAGAAGTTATAGAGATTTTCCCTATACATGTAAAAAGGCCATGATTATTTTAATTACCTCAAGTTGGTCAGCAGCGTTAACCAAAATAGAATTCTGTGGAGAATCGGCGTTGAACCACTGGCCATCGTGTTCAATTTGTAACCCAGCCACTCCATTATGTATCAGAAAGGTGAAAAAACCTGGATCAGTATGTGCTGGGATGCCAATTGCTTGATCAGGTTGAGGGCAAGGTGGATAGAAATTTGTAGCAAATAGTTGAAAACTGGAGTCGAGGTTTAAAACTTCATCCACATAGTGTTCTTCCAATTCTAGGGAATCTGATACGGCTTTCAGTAGTTTCCTAGCCAGTTTTCGAGTTCTTTCGCTGTATTCCGACACAACTTCCCTGCACTCGTACATAAAAACGGTGATCAGGCTATCCAGAGGGTGTTGCTATTGAGTTTGTGACTTTCATGAAAAAATCTCTTTCAAATTATTTTCTTTTTTTTTTTCAAGTTTTTTTTTTCTTTTTTCTTTCTATGTGGTCTGGTTTGACTCTATATGAAATTTTATATTAGAGTTAATAAAGCGTAATTTTTATGTATTATTGTCCCTGGGGAAAAGTGGTTCATATTAGCAGTGACATAAAACAATTGAGATAATTTTTAAAAAAAAATCCCATTCTAAGAAATTAAATGAGGGAAAGAGTAAATGTCACTACAATTACCTTAAGAGTTGGGGTTTGAGGGGGCAGTGAAATTCAGGGTGGACGTAGAGCTTAAGGTAATCCCTCCATAAGGTGAAGCTCTGGTTTGAAGTAGTTGCCACGTTGAAATTCCCACACTTTATGGGATCTGAAGCACTCTTCGCTTCGTACTGCTTCTTCTCACTCTCTGGCAAACCGAAAAATTCCCTGGTTGCTGTAAACAGTGCATTCATCAATTCCTCAGGTATCCCATGATTCACAAGCTGCACTCACAGACAACCAAATAAACCAACAATACTTTATCAGGGCCAGAAAAAAATGTCTTGACTTGATTAAAAAGACTAAAAAATGGGGAAGAAATGTTGATTATTGATCTTACAATGAAGAAGCCCCATTCTTGACATGCTTTGGTGAGGTCGTGGATGGCTTTTGACCGTCTGTCAGGATCTCCAGAGGTCAGGGCAGAGAAATCAATGATAGGGATTGAATCAGAAGTTAAAGCAGTGGGCTCATTGGTGAAGTTAAATTTAGAAGGAACAGCTTTGAGATTGGAAGAATCTGCCAAGACTTTGATGCCTGTATCATACTCAAATGGCTGAAAAGAATTGGATGAGGATTGCTGAGAAGCTGCAATTGATGCCATTTTTTATGTGTGGCTGAAAAGAATTGGACTACGGAGATTTTTTTGTTTTTGATAAGAGGGAATCTGGAGAATATTAATTGTATCAGATGTGTTTTTCTGCTGTACAATAGGGGGTGCTGGATGAGAGCATATATAGAGGAATTAGGAAAGGAGAAGTTGGGACCCTGTGCCCTCAAATATCTGCCAGGGCCCATTTTTTATGACCAAAAAGTATGTAGTGGGATGATGGAAGAAAAGAAAAGGAATCCATTGTGAGAATTATTATATTAGGAAAAAGAGCACATGTGATGACGGTGATGGGCTTTTTATTGTTGAAGGTTGTCAAACTCTTCTTATTATCACCTTCACTACAATAATGTACATGAAATTATTATTTTATAATTAAATCGATGAATAAATTAATTTTATTAAAATTAATTATTTAATTGATTGAATCAATTTAATTGATGGTCAGATCGATTTAATAAAAATTAATTATATTTTATTATTTTATAATAAAATAATAATATAATAGATTAATTATTATGTAATACATTTTAATTGTAAAAATAAATAAATAGTTACATAAAAATACATATAACAAAACACAAAATTCAAATAATTACATAAATATAACAAAATATCAAATTTAAACCTTTATAAAAATTAAAAACAAAAAATAAAAAAAAAACATTAAAACCAGTCAAACCGATTGTTGACCGATTCTGGACGATTGTTGACCGATTTGACTGATTATTGATCGATCAAATTGATTTTTGGGCCTAATCGGATCGATATTTGATTCTCGATTGGATCGATTGAACCGACCGATCCGATCAGATTTTGACAACATTGCCTGAAATAATGGTAGGCGGCAGAAGATTAACATTGTCCATTTTAGACTTGATGTCAAATTCTAGAGGAACGCCATTAAAATCCCAAAAAGAAGCAAGCAGCAATAGAAAAGAAGAGTAATGTGAAAAACAATTTCAATATCAGATTTAATATAGTATAAATTCAATTTGATCGAACTTAAATAAATGACAGGATGAATGCATTTATATGTATAAATGATTGAGTTCCAACAAAATTAGATCTGAAATTTCTCCTCTTAATAAATGTGGTGAAATTTAAATTTAAATTTAAATTTTCAAACTTTAAGATGTTCTCACTCTCTACCGACTCGATTAATTCAATTAATTAATCTATACTCCTTCATACCAAATTCTAGGTGCAAGCCCAATATTGTTAGCCATTAAATTGAATCAAAATCCTAACCAGAATTCAATTATTTCTCATTTTAAATAGTAGTATGAAAACATTAAAATCAAGTTCGATCATAATTCAGATGTGAATATAATACATCTTAATAATTAGCAGGCCTGGTCGCTGTATGAAAATCCATAGATGCATGTTTTTTTTAAAAATAAAAAATGCAAACTTCTGATGGTTGTGCTACAAATGGAAAAATACTAGTTAGAGATACATTACTAAAATAAAATGAAATATTATTGTTTTTCTGACAGTCAATTGCATTCATAATTTAATTAGATTATTAATTATTTTATGGAAGAAAATAATGATATTTAGTTAATTAATTTTAACTTGTCAACGAAAACAAAACCAAGAATCTACTACTCTATATTAGAAATTATTCACTTAGAGAGTGTTTCACTAAGCTCGTTTAAAACTCTTCTAAATATTTACTTTCTATAAAATATTTTTTTAAATATATATTTAAAATTAATTATATACACATAATATGTATATATTATATAAAATATAACATACAATATAAAATAAAATAGATGATATGAAATGCAAAATCGGGAGTTCATAGCCAACTTTCCTTCTCATCATCGTCACCAAGAAAGTGCAAACCTGAATTGCTGTTTTGTAGAAAAATTACCTAAATATATATATATACACACACACACACACACTATTATATAACAATTAATAAGAACAATAATCATGAAGCTACCAAATAAATTAGTTAGAATGATACTACCACATTATCAATAATTGGATATGAACAAAAAAAAATTCCATCTATTAACTCCTTGCCATTTCTTCAACTGTATACCATCTGTTAATTTCTACAGTACTTTTATCTCTTCTAATTTTATGGGAAACTATTGCAATTAAAACTATGGGCTTAATAATTTAATCATTTTCAATAAAAAATGTGAAAAAAATAATTATCCTGATAATATACAATAAATTTTTCAATACTTTTTGGTCGTTCATTTACATCATCGATTAATGATTCTATATATACTCTGTTTTTAAACAACTATCTATATGATTCTGATAAAGTTAGGAAATTAATAATATGCTAGTGTGAATTGATTGAAATGAACACTTAAAAACTATCTAATCTACCATAAAATATGACATGGCAGTTAATAATACTAAATCTGAAGGACAAATAATTAAATTTTTTATTATCTGAAATATATTGTTTACTCTTCTAACCAACGTTGCTTTGTCAATTAGTTCATAATAATTTGCTAAATAATGTCATCTCTATATATAATACTTAAAGTTGTATAGCAAAATAAATAGATTTATTGTTTCAAGAAGAATTTTACCACATGCAAATTCCAATTCCCTCGTGTTCTGATACACAAACATGCATACACATTTGTGTATATATTAATCTCGTTTTCCTAGAAAGAGAGAAAAAAAAATTAAGATTATTGCGAATCTTTGACTCAATAATAAAGAGTACTCCAATACACTATAATTTGATATTAATAAAAGGAAAATCATATGCTTAATTAGATAGAATATAAAATAATTTAATTTACACGTGAGAAATGTAGTTTAGGCATTTACATGTTGGTGTTTGTTTTTTTTTTTTTTTCTTCATTAAAAATAATTCAACATAAACATGCACCGACGTAAGCATGTGGTCAAGGGTTGAACGCTACCTAGTAAGTAAACGAACTTTTTAATTTCATTTTTTTTAAGAGAAATAATTAATTATATTTCAAATACTAATTAAATACAATCAATAATTATAAATTAAAAAAGACAACAAACTATTATTAAAGTAGACTGATACACACACAAATATGAGACTCGAACTATAGAATTTTGATATTCCAACCTTATTATTCGTATAACATCTTTTTGATGACTCCTTAATTCTTTCTATTCACAGTTAATTCTATATCAAAGGTTGGGCAAAGATGGATAATAATAATAACGTCGTTCAATCACCAAATAATCATGCAATTGCAATTTCATGAAGATCAAAAATCAAATGCTTGGACCTCTAACAATGGATTGTCTAGAGATAGAGGCCAGGAAATCTCAACATGAAGAGACACTACTAGGGATTTCAATTTCTAAATATTTTCAAGCTTAACCTGGAGCTTAATAAAAAATCTTGAGCTTGAGCTCAAACTTGTAAATTTGAACTCAAGTTCGATCTCGACTTAATTACAATTAAATATATTCAAGCTCAAAGTCAAGCTTATCAATATTGACAAAATAATTCTAATACTTGAGTCAATATGAATTATATTTTCTAATTATTTTAAATAAATTTTTTAATATTATCATAATTATATTACTGACTATCCCTAATATTTTTCTTATTCTTATGTTAGTATACAAAATTAAAATCATGAACACTGTGTTTATTATTATATGGAATTATGGTAATAATATATTATCATCATTATGTTATGAGTCCAAAATCCACTCATTTTGCAGTCCGTAAAAAGGTGTTATGCACAATTATAAATATATTGGAACGAAACCACACAAGCATATGTAGGATAAAGAAAAAAAAACTACCTAATTCAAGAAAATCTTCTTCGAATCCAATTTGCACGATCTTACATATTCAATCATTTATAGAGGAAGTAAATTTACAATTGTATGCAGGGTGTTTGATTTGTATATGTGATTAATTGGGTGTTTCGATTGATACGAAAATTTACCAGTTGCATATAAATAGATTGTGCCATGTCTGATTAAGTACAAAAAACAAGCTTTAATATGTAAAAATTAACTGAAAAAAAGGGAGTAAATTAATGGTAAACTAGATCGCCATATTTGGCTTTAGCAATTATTGGACAATCAATTAAAGTACATTTCAAATTACACGTTAACACAATGTTCCCTCAAATAAACCATAAAACATGGCAATCATTTTCCAATAAATAATTTTCTGATGCAAACTAAACACAAATTATAGCACTTTATTGTAACAGCATCATCAACGTTGGCATTATTTATTTTCTGACTGGCGTAACTTGTTTGTTTAATTAGCAACATGGTCATCCTGGATCATCTGTTGTTCCAAGATGGATTTGCCATTGACACGGGATTTTGTCAGCTGCGATTCCACGTACTCTATATATTTCATTTGATGATACAATGCACGACCATCTTTTTGCACAAGCGGCGCAGCAGGGCCAACGATTGCCTCCTTGGACGGACCGTTGGCCACAACAATAGAAATTCTTTCTCTTTCGTTATTCACAACGGCTCTATGCTTCACACTCTTGCATTTCCCGTTGGTAAAAATCTGGCCAAGTAATAACGTTGTAAAATTATGTGACACAAATTATAAAGATTTTTTTTCCCGTACTTGTAAAAAGGCCATGATTATTTTAATTACCTCAAGTTGGTCAGCAGCGTTAACCAAAATAGAATTCTGTGGAGAATCGGCGTTGAACCACTGGCCATCGTGTTCAATTTGTAACCCAGCCACTCCATTATGTATCAGAAAGGTGAAAAAACCTGGATCAGTATGTGCTGGGATGCCAATTGCTTGATCGGGCTGAGGGCAAGGTGGATAGAAATTTGTAGCAAATAGTTGAAAACTGGAGTCGGGGTTTAAGACTTCATCCACATAGTGTTCTTCCAATTCTAGGGAATCTGATACTGCTTTCAGTAGTTTCCTAGCCAGTTTCCGAGTTCTTTCGCTGTATTCGGACACAACTTCCCTGCACTCGTACATAAAAACGGTGATCAGGCTATAGAGAGGGTGTTGCTATTGAGTTTGTGACTTTCATGAAAAAATCTCTTTCAAAGTATTTTCTTTTTCTTTTTTTTTCAAGATTTTTTTTTTCTTTTTCTTTCTATGTGGTCTGGTTTGACTCTATATGAAATTTTATATTAGAGTTAATAAAGCGTAATTTTTTTGTATTATTGTCCCTGGGAAAAGTGGTTCATATTAGTAGTGACATAAAACAATTGAGATAATTTTTTTTAAAAAAATCCCATTCTAAGAAATTAAATGAGAGAAAGAGTAAATGTCACTACAATTACCTTAAGAGTTGGGGTTTGAGGGGGCAGTGAAATTCAGGGTGGACGTAGAGCTTAAGGTAATCCTCCATAAGGTGAAGCTCTGGTTTGAAGTAGTTGCCACGTTGAAATTTCCACACTTTATGGGATCTGAAGCACTCTTCGCTTCGTACTGCTTCTTCTCACTGTCTGGCAAACCGAAAAAATCCCTGGTTGTTGTGAACATTGCATTCATCAATTCCTCAGGTATCCCATGATTCACAAGCTGCACCAGACATAAACAAATAAACCAACAATACTTTATCAGGGCCAGAAAGAAATGTCATGATTTTTATTAAAAAGACTTGAAAATGGGGGGATGAAATGTTGATTATTGATCTTACAATGAAGAAGCCCCATTCTTGACATGCTTTGGTGAGGTCGTGGATGGCTTTGGACCGTCTGTCAGGATCTCCAGTGGTAAGGGCAGAGAAATCAATGATAGGGATTGAATCAGAAGTTAAAGCAGTGGGCTCATTGGTGAAGTTAAATTTAGAAGGGACAGCTTTGAGATTGGAAGAATCTGCCAAGACTTTGATGCCTGTATCATACTCAAATGGCAGAAAAGAATTGGATGATGATTGCTGAGAAGCTGCAATTGATGCCATTTTTTGTGTGTAAGAAAGGGACTATGGAGATTGATTGATTGTATCAGATGTGTTTTTCTGCTGTATAATGAGGAGTGCTGGATGAGAGTATATATAGAGGATTTAGGAGAGGAAAACCTGGGACCTTGTGGTGCCCTCAGCAGGACATGTGTAGGGTATTTGGTTGAAAAAGAGCACATTGATGCTGATGGGCTTTATTGTTGGACTGAAACTCTACCTACCTTGGCTAATCTAACAACTAAAGCAGTTGTCGCCTTCAACAGAGTGTACCTGAAGATATGGTTGTCCATTTGAGACTTAATGTGAAATTCTAGAACAACGCCATTAAAAAATAGCCGAAAGAACTAAGCAGCAATTAAAAATGCCGAGAAAAGATTGGTGGATTGATTGTCATTATCAAATTTACGGTAAATTCAATTTGGACGACTTAAGTGAATGACCTGATGAACGCATTTATATTTTGTGTTATTGATTTATTCTCTAAAAAGAATAGCAAATTACTTTTGTTATGTATATGCAATAGTATAAATCGGGTGTGCATCTTACTACAAATTCATATATAAATATATAAGTTGTATGTGTTTGTGTGTGAATGTGTCTTATTAAAATTTTTATTATGTTCCCATTTGTCTCGGCATGCTTTTCAAGAGGAAGAACAAGATTTTCAACAAAGGAAGTGAGGGTTCCAAGTGCATAATCACATTAAAACACCAGGACTGTGACGTAATTTTAAAGATGATTCATCTCTTACATGTTTTTTTTTGTCGCAACCAACAGTACTTAGTCAATTAGTTAATTATAAATTGCTAAATAATGTTTTCTATATATAACTTTTTTTTTATGAAATGTTTTCTATATATAATAACTAAAGTTGTATGACAAATTTAGGATTGAAAAATAAATATTCGAAATTGATTATTTGAGTTTGTTAACTTAACAAGTTAACTTTGAATACATTTTTTCGTTCGACCATATCTAAAACTCCAATCGATCTTTATTTGATTAGTAAAAAATAAAAATTATGTGAAAATATTATTTTTTTAAACTCGATTCGTATTTGATTCGATTAAAATAAATTTTAAGTTAATTCAATTAACTATAGAATAAATTCCAAATATAAATTTTGAAATACAATAAAAAATAAAGCAAAACTTAAACAATAAAGTATTTGATTGACTTTTATTTATTTATTTCCCTTTACAAAATAAATATATTATTGTCTCAAAAGGAATCTTCCACATGCACATTGCAATGCCCCCTCCTGTTCTGATACACAAACACATACATGTGTACATATTAATCTCGTTTTTATAGAAAGAGAGGAAAAATAATAAGATTATTAAGAATCTTTGACTCCATAATAAAGAGTGCTCCAATATACTTTAATTTGATACTAAAAAAGGCCAAGAATATATACCTAATTGATAGAATATAAATTAATTTAATTTACACGTGACCCCTTAGTTAACCAAAATTCAACATAATAATGCTCTGACATAAAGGGTTGAACGCTATCTCCTCAGTAAACAAACGCCTTAATTTTAATTTTTTTAAGAGAAACGATAATTATATTATTTGATATATGAAGATTCAAGGACTAATTAAATGCAATTGCTAAAGACTAATTAAATATAATTAATAATTTTGAATTAAAGTAGAAAATAAAATATTATCAATTTACCCTAATACATGCATAGAAGTGGCACTCGAATTTAAAATATATTACTAATTATAGAGTTTTGAAATATCAATTTTACTTAAATAAAATTTCCTCGACTGCTCGTTAATTCATTCTATTCCTAATTTCTACTTAACTCTATGTCAACGAGTAGAGTGAATAATAGTAAGTCATTCAATCACCAATAATCATACAGTTACAATTTTAGAAAGATTAATATTCAAATGCCTAAGCCTCAACAAATGAATAGGCGCAGGAAATCCCAAAAGGAAGAAAGATTACTAGGATTACAGACGAGTTGAGTTTGAGTTTAATTTCTAAACATTTTCAAGCTTAACATGAAATTATTTTAAAAAAATTTAAGTTTGAGCTCAAACCTGTAAATTTAAGTTTGAAATCGAACTCTGTCTAAGTTCTTTTACAATTAAATATATTCAAGTTTGAACTTTAATTTATCTATACTAAAAAAGATAATTCTGATACTTGAATTAATGTGAATTATATTACCAAAAATAACATTATTGATTATCCTTATTATTTTCTTATTATTATATTCTCATATAAAAGTAAAATTATTAATATAATATTTATTATATAATATAGAATTATTATGAAAATATAAATATATTATTATCATTATGTTGTTATTTTATAATTGTATTATTGTTATCACTATCATTATTAGTGAAATAATACTATAATCAATTTAAAATCCAAATATATTAATAACAAAAAGGCATGCGCCAGCTCTTGATCTTTTAGACACCCACAATTGACTCGAGCTTCACTGAAACTAGTTCACTAAACTCGTGAATCGACCCGACTCATCTTGCGGCCCGTAAAGTCAATATGGATCTAATATAATCAAGATACATAACTAACGTAGTAACAACAGACAACACTAACCAAAAAATTGGTTAAGTTATGAGGAAAAAAAGTGATTCACAATTATAAATAAATTGGAATGAAAGCATACAAGAATATGTAAGAGAAAGAAAAAAACTACCTAATTGAAGAAACTTCATTTCAAATCCTTACCCAATTAAATTGTTTATAAAGGAAGTAAAATTTACAATTGTAGCATGTTTGATTTACAATAATAACATTTACGGAGTGATTAATATGAATGAATGAAATTAAAAAGGAATGAATGAATTTAGGATATCAATGATAATGAGAAATAAATGAGTATAGCATTTTCTATGCTTAATATATCCAATGAATGAGAAAATAATGAATTGTCATTCCTTATTCGATTTCAATCCCATAATTAGTAATTAAAATGAGTGTTAGGAATTGAATATATTTATTTTAATGATCATATTAACTTTTAGTAGAAAATTTTTAAAATAAAATTATTATTCAACATATTATACATAATGGGTCTATTATGGTTATACAAATATAGTCACAATCTCATTTTGATATAATTTTTTTTAATGAAAAAAATCAAGACCCAACAAATAAATTTACCATACTCCCTCATTTGTCACTGATAAGTGGAAATTATACCCATTAATTGAGCACCATTTGCTTAATTTTTTAATTAGTTCTCGAGATTTTTATATTTTTTATTATTTTTTTTAGCGTTTATTTTGCAAAGTTGAAGATAAAAGAAAAATATCATTAAATGCACGAAAATCTATATTTTTCTCAAAAAAAAAAAAAAATCGTCCGATAAACAGTAGCTACAGCGTCTAGTGAAGGCAGCATTTAGGTGTTGCCAATCAGCACCAGACGGGGTTGTAAAGGTAAAATGGGCATTTTGCCCTATTTAGGACATCCCAATCAAATTTTTAGGATCCCAAGAGCTTACAAACGAGGGGAGGGAGGGAGATTAGAGACAAAAAGGGAGAGAGAAAATTTTGGAAAAGGAGAACAAGATAAGAGAAAAGAAATTTGGGGAAGATGGGGAAAATTCTTCTAAACTTGAAGAAAGATATCTACAAGAAAAGAAAAGTTCATCCTCTTTTAAGTTTGATTTTATTTTCATCTTTTCATTTGAATATATGTATGAATATTGTTAAGATATTTCTCATTTTCACCATGAACTAATTTTCTTTTCTAGGGTTTTGATGTAATCTAATTAGGATATGTTGAATATTTTTATCAATTCAATTCTCAATTTATCTTCAAGTTGAGTTTTCTACATTATTCTTAATATTTTTAATTATTTGGCCACTAATGGAATGATTTGCTAATCATATTGACCCAAGATGTGATATATGTGTCTAGTTCTATGTATAGAGAACCATAAATTGCATGTAGGATAAGAATATACTTTCATAGTTTATGTAGTTTTGTTGGAGATCCATAAAACTAAATGAATTATTGATTGTTGTAATTCACATAAAAATATAGTGAGTTATCAATTAATGGTATTTTCATTACACATTGAGAGAGGCTAGTGAATAATTTAGGGATTCTCGACTATTACTTGAGAGGTAAGTTGAAATTGATAAGATATATTATTCAACTTAAACTAATTATGATAAAATTATAATTTTAGGTCTTTATAATCATTGATATTTGTTTTTATTCGATTTTGCGCATAATTTTTTAGAGTAATTTAAATTCATTTGCATTAATTACAACTCAATTTCGTTTGTTCAAATAAAATTTAAATTGACAAAATTTCGATATTTAGTAACTCAATAGTTTTTATTGGGAACGATAATCTACTCATTATTTTATTACTTGTAATGATAACGTGACTTGCGTTCACGAATTTTTGCAACAGTCATAATATATTATTTTTTAGTCGCTTGGGGTGGGTTTTCAAATGAAAAAAGAATCTCATGACGGATCCGAGCTTTAGTTTTTAGACCTGAACAAAATTCATAAAAATATTATATATATATATATATATATATATATATGTGTGTGTGTGTGTGTGTGTGTGTGAAAAGATGTTTATGTTACATATACACTCACATATAAAATATTACTCTTATAAATTAATTTTTCAAAAGTTAAACATGTTCATATAAATTTATAGATAATAAGTTCTTTTTAAACAACATTACATTTTCATATTTAAAAAGTTATGGTGATATTTTTTTTTATGAATATTTTTATAATTGTAAAGCGGGTTTAACAAGTCTAAAATATTGGTTCTCGGGTTCAAGACAGGTTTGAATCAAAGTCTATAAAATTGTGATGAGTTGGGCCTTGAGTTTTGACAAATATGCCGCAAAATTGACTTGTTGTCATCCTTAAATTTTATTAAATACTTTCGATAAATTTAGAAGTATAATTTTATTAAAAATAAATATAAATTTATTTCTGACTGATTGAGAATGATTAAACTTAAAGAAAAGTGGATGAATGAATGAGATTCCTACAACAACGAGGATTATGAACACTAAATTATTTCATACATATATTTAGAAGTGAATTTAGGAATGTCCATTCCCTAGGTGTATAACCAAATCCTACTTACACTAAAATTTTCCAATTGCATATAAATAAATTGTACCACATGTGGTTAATTATGAACAAGTTTTAATAATCTTGAAAAAAAAAAAATTCCGCACCAAAAATCTAACTCTTAAGTAAAAGAAGACGAGCTTGCGTGCTTCTATATGTAAAAATTAACCGAACAAAAGGAAGCAAATAAATGGTAAACTAGACCATCATAGTTGGTTTTAGCAATTATTGGACAATTAATAAAAGTAAATCTCAAATTGCACGTTAATAAACCATAAAACATGACAATCAGTTTCTCAATAAATAATTTTCTAATGCAGTAGCTGCATAAATTTGCACAACTAAACACAAATTGTTTGTTTTTTGATCGGCGTAAATTGTTTGTCTAATTAAGAATTTGATCGTCCTGGATCATCTGTTGTTCCAAGAGGGATTTGCCATTGACACGACTTTTTGTCAGTTGCGACTCCACGTACTCCACATATTTCATTGAATGATACAAAGCACGGCCATCCTTTTGCACAAGCGGCGCAGCAGGGCCGACGATCGCCTCCCCGGACGGACCGTTGGCCACAACAATGGAAATTCTTTCTCTTTCATTATTCACGACGGCTCTATGCTTCACACTCTTGCATCTCCCGTTGGTAAAAATCTGGTGTAAAAGATTTTTTTTTTAAAAGAAAATAAAATACCAACATATGTGACTAAAAATTATAGAGATTTTTCCCATACATGTAACAAAGCGATTATTAATTACCTCAAGCTGGTCAGCAGCGTTAACTAAAATCAAATTCTGTGGAGAATCTGCGTTAAACCACTGGCCATCGTGTTCAATTTGTAATCCAGCCACTCCATTATGTATCAAAAAGATGAAGAAACCTGGATCAGTATGTGGTGGGATGCCAATTGCTTGATCAGGTTGAGGGCAAGGTGGATAGAAATTTGCAGCAAATAGTTGAAAACTCTGAGTCGAGCTTTAAAACGTCCTCCACATAGTTTTCTTCCAATTCCAGGGTATCTGATACTGCTTCCACTAGTTTCCTAGCCAATTTCCGTGTTCTTTCGCTGTATTCCAGCACAACTTCCCTACATTCACCAAAATCCCTAACTTTGTAAATCATCAAGGAGTGAACAACAAAATGAGACCAGTAGTCTTATATATAATAGTGTTGTTTTATTAGTTTTGAATGTTTGTGGAATTGAGAGTTTTTTTTGTAATATCTTAAATTTTAATAAAAATTTTGTTGTGTTTTCAATTTTAAAGTGAATTTATTTTTTAAAAGATAAAATTTAGAATCATATATTATAAATTTTTCTAACAAATAATGTCATTCAATCGCCTATAATTATACAATTACAATTTCAGGAAGATCTATACTCAAATCCTTAGAGCCTCTAACAATGGATTTTCAGGAGAAAGAGGCGCATGAAATCCCAACAGGAAGACTGCTAGGATTACAACAAATGGGCTTCGAATCCAGTTTTTAAATATATTATTTTCAAGTTTAAACTCAAGTTACTTTAAAAAATTTGAGCTTGAACTCACACTTGTAAATTTCGACTGTCGGTCAAGCTCAATCTCAACTCCTTTACAATTTAAACTACTCGAAATCAAATTTACCTATACTAAAAAAATTTCTAATATTTGAATTAATATAAATTATATTATCTAATTATTTTAAATATAATTACTAGTACTATTCATTGTCCTTAATAATATAAAGTTCCTATTGTCATTTTTATGTTTTTATTTAATAATTATATCTTATCATCACTATTATTCATTGTTAAATAACATATAATTTAAAATACAAAAATAATAAAAATATAAGCCAACTCATGCGCTTCTAAAACTTGAATTGAGCTTCAGTCAGCTCAATTCACAAAACTCGTAAGTCGACTCAACTCATATTGCAGTCCGTAAAAACCAAAATTGATCTAATTGAATCGAGATACATGAACTTAACCTACAAACAACAGACAACACTAATCATAAAATGGGAGTGAAGGTATGAGGAAAGAAGGTATTATACATAGTTATAATTAAATTGGAATGAAAGCATACAAGCATATGTAGGATAAAGAAACAAAGTATTGTAATTTAGTTTTGAGTTATGCTCGTTAGTTTTTAGTCTGTAAATCTTTCTATTGTCCCTGTAGGCATAGCGCACCGGTAAGATATAAGAGGAGAAAATGTGAGAATCGTGGGTTCAAATCTCTTTTGTGGTAGGAACGTATCGTGTTGTATTCGACCCTCCGATGGTCCCTTGTCGCGATGTAGATGGGTCCAGAGGAAAGGAAAACGTCCAACCTGAGTGTGTATACGCTGCATCACTGTATTTACTCAAAAAGCAAACTATGGGGAAGACTGTCATCTTTCATAATTAGTTGGGCGAAGTTGGGTTATAAAAAATATATATATAACAATTCAAGAAATTCTATTCCGAATCCAATTTGTAGGTTCTCATCTCATTAATTCATTTAAAGGAAGTAAATTTGATTTAAACTTAATGGAGAACCACCAATTGTAACACTTTATATGTGACTAATTAGGTGTATAGCCACATCCTATTGATACTAAAATTTTCCAATTCCATATAAATAAATTGTAACGTGTCTGGTTAAATATGGACAAACTGTAATAATCTTTAAAAAAAAAAAAACATTTTATGCACCAAAATCTAGCACTCGATTGTGACAACATCATCAACATTGGCACTATTTATTCGTCTAATTTGCAAATTGGTCGTCCTAGATTATCAACTGTTGCAAAAGGGATTTGCCATTGAAATTCTCTCACTTTTGGTTATTTACAACGGCTCTATGCTTCACACTCTTGCATCTCCCTTTCGGCTCTATGTTTCACACTTTTGCATCTCCCTTACGTTGCTAAAAATCTAGCCAAGTAATAACATTGTAAAATAATGTTAGGATCATAATTGATTGTAATTGGCATTGGCAATTAGTTATTTTGCACTTTAATTGATTTACTATTTATGAATTAATAATCTTGTTTGATTTTTGTAAATTTTATAGGATTGTGTTTATGGAAAGATTTGGATATTTGATTATAAGACAAGATTTATTTACCAATAACGAAAGAATCTTGAAATATCTTGTGTAATTTATGCAGTATTATCAACAAAATTTTGGATAAAAATATTCAAAAAATATCTTGATGATTTTGATTGATAAATTTAACAACTCAAAATATTATAAAATTCCCGTAGTAGTTCGTTTAATATAAGTTTTAGGTCATAATAAAAAGGAGTTAATATTAAAAAGAAAAATCATTTTTAGTGATGAAATTTCCAGTGACTATAATATCATCATATTAAGCTATTTTTTTATAAGTGGTGATCATTAGTGACAATTTATCTTTTGTCACTAATATTGGAGCCATTTTATACTATATGCGGGGAAAAGAAGTTGTAATTAATAATTCAATATTTAAAGTCATCATTCTTTATCTATTAAAATGGGGACAACATTAATTGTTATCACTTTATATAGTATATATTTTTATTGTCAACATGAGCTTGTCACTGAAAAGTTGATAGCATAAATGACCAAAAAATACTTAAATGCAAAAGCATATCAAAGAATTAAAGAGAAAAAAGACGAGGTAAAAGAAAGCTACGGTTTCTTATTGTAATATGATGAGTGGATTTTATACTCATTAATTAAGTACTATTTGTTTAATTTTTTAATTAGTTTTTGAGAGTTTATAATATTTTTATTGCATTCAAGTTGAAATTTTATAAGCAATGACAAAACAAGAATAAAATGAAAAGAAATTTATAATTTGGTTAAATTTTAGAAAAACCCTCTTTATAGTGCAATTATGAGTAGTATTCGTATTTCAATCATAACTCTTTACTTGAATATTATTTTGACTTGATTCTTAAACCATTAGAACGATAAGAGATTTATCTATAACTTTTATGTTTACCATAAAATCCAGTTCGTTTTATTTCAATAAGAAAAATCAGATTAAAGAATTTATACTTGATTAAAACTTTCTAGTATGACACATCTTACTCTTTTAGCCATAACTCTTTCCAAAGATTTCATATCAAGTTGATTTAAATGAAAATGGAAAGATAAGACACAGAGCTACAATTCATTAGAAGATATTAAAAGCCAATTTAACTTATAAAGATGTCAAAAATAAGTTTAAAGGAGTCAAATACTGTCAGGGAAGGAGGAAAAGTGCAGCAACGGCGTCTAGGCGCCAAACAAAACAAAGAGCACGGCGCCTAAGCACCAAAACAGTGCGCCTAGATGCTGAAAACAGAATGTGCAGTGCCTATGCATTATAAGTCAGCGCTGCCAAGCGGATAACCAATGCTAAAATAGGCATTTTACCCTTTTTAGGTCATTCCAATCAGATTTTTAATATTCCAAGAGCCTCCAAATGAAAAGGGAGAAGGAGACTTTGAGACAAAAGAGAAGATAGAAGAGAGTGAAAAAAGAAAGAACAAGACAAGAAAAAAGAATTTTGGGAAAAATGAGAGAATTCTTTTAAGTTTGAAGAAAGTTATCTACAAGAAAAGAAAATCTCATCATCTTTTAAATTAGATTTTATTTTCATCTTTTCATTTCAATATGTGTATGAATATTGTTAAAATATTTCTCATTTTCACCATGAACTAATTTTTATTTCTAGGGTTGTGATGTAATCTAATTAGTATGTGTTGAATATTTTTATCAAGTCAATTCTTGATTTATCTATCAAGTTGAGTATTCTACATTGTTCTTAATACTTTCAATTATTTAGCCACTAATTGAATGATTTGCTAATCATATTGATCCGGAAGGTGATACATGTGTCTAGTTCTAGGTGTATAGAATCATAAATTGCATGTGAAATATGAATATACTTTCATGGTTTGTGTAGTTTTGTTAGAAATCCATAAAACTAAATGAATTATTGTTTGTTATAATTCACATAGAAATATAGTGAGTTAGCAATTGATAGTATTTTCATTAGACCTTGGGAAAGACTAATGCATAATTTAGGGATTTTCGACTATCACTTGAAAAATAAATTGAAATTGATGAGATAAATTATTCAATTCAAACTAATTATGATGAAATCATAACCCTAGGTCTTTATAATCATTCATATTCATTTTTATTTGATTTTGTGCATCATTTTGTAGTATAATTTAAATTTATTTGCATTAATTGTCACTCGCTTTCGTTTGTTCAAATAAATTAGAGTTGACAAAATTTCGGTATTTAGTAATTTAATAGTACTCGTGGGAACAATGATCTACTCATTATTTTATTACTTATAACGATAACATGTACTTGCGTTCACGAATTTTCGTAACATAATGCTTTAAAAGGGAAATTAAAATCATATGTACAATAAAAGGTTTAAAAAACTAGGTTTACATATTAAATTATAAAAAGACTAATATACCTTTATTAATATGCAAATGAAATAAAATATCATAAATAACCTCCGACATGCATCCTCCCACAAACTCACCGTGCAGCTACAAGAAAGAATCGAGAGTTTGCCAATCAAAAAATAAAAAAGCGGAAGCGGGTGTGGCTTAGTAAAAAATTCTGCAATCTATAAGGAATAAAAATAGGAATGATAATGGAACAGTTCAAACGCGAACCCCCGTTTTGAGTGGCTTTTTATTATTGCAAACGGTTCAGGGTAGATCTTGAATTTTTATTTTGAACCCATCCTATTTAATTTTCTTGATTTTTTTTAATTCATTATATAGTTGTTTATGTAATGTTTTTTGAATATATATATATAGAAAATTTTAGTGTATTGTTCTTAAAAATATATTTTTAATATTTTAAAAATAATAAAATGACCAATCCCGTTGAGTCCAAGTCATAAAAATTTTTAACGGGTCGACATCAAATTTGGCTAAATCCACCATATTGGTATTCTCAAATAAAAAAACAAAGAGGCAAGTTATCAATGTCATGTTGAAAATGGTGGAAGAACTAACAAATACCATAAAGTATTAATACAAATGCAACAGGTGTACTAATTTATCTGAGGGATATGAACTGACGAACTAATGAATACAATAAGAGTACAGATACTAATCAATTTTGCAACGTGCTCTAGAATAAACCATAAAACATGACAATCATTTTCTTAATAAATAACTTTCGAATGCATAAATTTGCACTACTAAACACAAATTGCAGCCCTTTATTGTAATACATAATCAATATTGGCATTATTTATTTTTTGATTGGCGTAACTTGTTGGTCTAATTAGCAATTTGGTCGTCCTGGATCATCTGTTGTTCCAACAGGGATTTGCCATTGACACGGGATTTTGTCAGCTGCGATTCCACGTACTCTATATATTTCATTGGATGATACAATGAACGACCATCTTTTAGCACAAGTGGCGCAGCAGGGCCAACGATTGCCTCTTTGGACGGACCATTGGCCACAACAATCGAAATTCTCTCTCTCTCGATATTCACAACGGCTCTATGTTTCACACTCTTGCATCTCCCGTTGGTAAAAATCTGGACAAGCAATAATAGTGGAAAAGGATTTTTTACTTTTTTTTTTTAAATCACAATATATATATATATATATATATATATATATGCAATAGAGATTTTCCCTATACATGTAAAAAGGCCATGATTATTTTAATTACCTCAAGTTGGTCAGCAGCGTTAACCAAAATAGAATTCTGTGGAGAATCGGCGTTGAACCACTGGCCATCGTGTTCAATTTGTAACCCAGCCACTCCATTATGTATCAGAAAGGTGAAAAAAACCTGGATCAGTATGTGCTGGGATGCCAATTGCTTGATCAGGTTGAGGGCAAGGTGGATAGAAATTTGTAGCAAATAGTTGAAAACTGGAGTCGAGGTTTAAAACTTCATCCACATAGTGTTCTTCCAATTCTAGGGAATCTGATACGGCTTTCAGTAGTTTCCTAGCCAGTTTTCGAGTTCTTTCGCTGTATTCCAACACAACTTCCCTGCACTCGTACATAAAAACGGTGATCAGGCTATCCAGAGGGTGTTGCTATTGAGTTTGTGACTTTCATGAAAAAATCACTTTCAAATTATTTTCTTTTTCTTTTTTTTTTCAAGTTTTCTTTTTCTTTTTCTTTCTATGTGGTCTGGTTTGACTCTATATGAAATTTTATATTAGAGTTAATAAAGCGTAATTTTTATGTATTATTGTCCCTGGGGAAAAGTGGTTCATATTAGCAGTGACATAAAACAATTGAGATAATTTTTAAAAAAAATCCCATTCTAAGAAATATTTTAAATCTTTACTTTCTATAAAATATTTTTTTAAATACATATTTAAAATTAATTATATACACATGACATGTATATATTATATAAAATATAATATAAAATAAAAGTAGATGATCTGAAATGCAAAATCCGGAGTTCATAGCCAACTTTCCTTCTCATCTTCGTCACAAGAAAGTGCAAACCTGAATTGCTGTTTTGTATAAAAATTACCTAAATATATATATATATATATATATAGACACACACACACACTATTATATAACAATTAATAAGAACAATAATCATGAAGATACCAAATAAATTAATTAGAATGATACTACCACATTATCAATAATTGGATATGAACAAAAAAAAATTCCATCTATTAACTCCTTGCCATTTCTTCAACTGTATACCATCTGTTAATTTCTACAGTTCTTTTATCTCTTCTAATTTTATGAGAAACTATTGCAATTAAAACTGTAATGGACTTACTAATTTAGTCATTTTCAATAAAAAATGTGAAAAAAAATAATTATCCCGATAATATACAATAAATATTTCAACACTTTTTTCGTCGTTCATTTACATTAACGATTAATGATTTTATACTCTGTATCTAATACAACTATCTATATGGTTCTGATAAAGTTAGGAGATATATAATATGCTAGTGTGAATTAATTGAAATAAATACTTAAAAACTATCTAATCTACCATAAAATATGACATGGCAGTTAATAATACTAAATCTGAAGGACAAATAATTAATTTTTTTATTATCTGAAATATATTGTTTACTCTTCTAACCAACGTTGCTTTGTCAATTAGTTCATAATAATTTGCTAAATAATGTCATCTCTATATATAATACCTAAAGTTGTACAGCAAAATAAATAGATTTATTGTTTCAAGAAGGATTTTACCACGTGCAAATTGCAATGCCCTCGTGTTCTGATATACAAACATGCATACACATTTGTGTATATATTAATCTCGTTTTCCTAGAAAGAGATAAAAAAAAAATTAAGATTATTGAGAATCTTTGACTCAATAATAAAGAGTACTCCAATACACTATAATTTGATACTAATAAAAGGAAAATCATATGCTTAATTAGATAGAATATAAAATAATTTAATTTACACGTGAGAAATGTAGTTTAGGCATTTACATGTTAGTGTTTTTTTTTTTTTTCTTCATTAAAAATAATTCAACCTAAACATGCACCGACATAAGCATGTGGTCAAGGGTTGAACGCTACCTAGTAAGTAAACGAACTTTTTAATTTCATTCTTTTTTAAGAGAAATAATTAATTATATTTCAAATACTAATTAAATACAATCAATAATTATGAATTAAAAAAGACAACAAACTATTATTAAAGTAGACTGATACACACACAAATATGAGACTCGAACTATGGAATTTTGATATTCCAACCTTATTATTCCTATAAGATCTCTTTGATGACTCCTTAATTCTTTATATTCACAGTTAATTCTATATCAAAGGTTGGGCAAAGATGGATAATAATAATAACGTCGTTCAATCACCAAATAATCATACAATTGCAATTTCATGAAGATAAAAAATCAAATGAACAATGGATTGTCTAGAGATAGAGGCCAGGAAATCTCAACATGAAGAGACACTACTAGGGATTTCAATTTCTAAATATTTTCAAGCTTAACCTGGAGCTTAATAAAAAATCTTGAGCTCGAGCTCAAATTTTTAAATTTGAACTCCAGCTCGATCTCGACTTAATTACAATTAAATATATTCAAGCTCAAAGTCAAGCTTATCAATATTGACAAAATAATTCTAATACTTGAGTCAATATGAATTATATTTTCTAATTATTTTAAATAATTTTTTTAATATTATCATAATTATATTACTGACTATCCCTAATATTTTTCTTATTCTTATGTTAGTATACAAAATTAAAATCATGAACACTGTGTTTATTATTATATGGAATTATGGTAATAATATATTATCATCATTATGTTATGAGTCCAAAATCCACTCATTTTGCAGTCCGTAAAAAGGTGTTATGCACAATTATAAATATATTGGAACGAAACCACACAAGCATATGTAGGATAAAGAAAAAAAGAACTACCTAATTCAAGAAATTCTTCTTCGAATCCAATTTGTACGATCTTACATATTCAATCATTTGTAGAGGAAGCAAATTTACAATTGTATGCAGGGTGTTTGATTTGTATATGTGATTAATTGGGTGTTTCGATTGATACGAAAATTTACCAGTTGCATATAAATAGATTGTGCCATGTCTGATTAAGTATAAAAAACAAGCTGTAATATGTAAAAATTAACTGAAAAAAAGGGAGTAAATTAATGGTAAACTAGATCGCCATAGTTGGCTTTAGCAATTATTGGACAATCAATTAAAGGTAATTTCAAATTACACGTTAACACAATGTTCCCTCAAATAAACTATAAAACATGACAATCATTTTCTCAATAAATAACTTTCTAATGCAATAGGTGCATAAATTTGCACGACTAAACACAAATTATAGCACTTTATTGTAACAGCATCATCAACATTGGCATTATTTATTTTCTGACTAGCGAAACTTGTTTGTTTAATTAGCAACGTGGTCGTCCTGGATCATCTGTTGTTCCAAGATGGACTTGCCATTGACACGGGATTTTGTCAGCTGCGATTCCACGTACTCTATATATTTCATTTGATGATACAATGCACGACCATCTTTTTGCACAAGCGGCGCAGCAGGGCCAACGATTGCCTCCTTGGACGGACCATTGGCCACAACAATAGAAATTCTTTCTCTTTCGTTATTCACAACGGCTCTATGCTTCACACTCTTGCATTTCCCGTTGGTAAAAATCTGGCCAAGTAACAACGTTGTAAAATAATGTGACACAAATTATAAAGATTTTTTTTCCCGTACTTGTAAAAAGGCCATGATTATTTTAATTACCTCAAGTTGGTCAGCAGCGTTAACCAAAATAGAATTCTGTGGAGAATCGGCGTTGAACCACTGGCCATCGTGTTCAATTTGTAACCCAGCCACTCCATTATGTATCAGAAAGGTGAAAAAACCTGGATCAGTGTGTGCTGGGATGCCAATTGCTTGATCAGGTTGAGGGCAAGGTGGATAGAAATTTGTAGCAAATAGTTGAAAACTGGAGTCGAGGTTTAAGACTTCATCCACATAGTGTTCTTCCAATTCTAGGGAATCTGATACGGCTTTCAGTAGTTTCCTAGCCAGTTTCCGAGTTCTTTCGCTGTATTCCGACACAACTTCCCTGCACTCGTACATAAAAACGGTGATCAGGCTATAGAGAGGGTGTTGCTATTGAGTTTGTGACTTTCATGAAAAAATCTCTTTCAAAGTATTTTCCTTTTCTTTTTTTCTTTTTCTTTCTATGTGGTCTAGTTTGACTGAATATGAAATTTTATATTAGAGTTAATAAAGCGTAATTTTTTTGTTTTATTGTCCCCGAGGAAAAGTGGTTCATATTAGCAGTGGCATAAAACAATTGAGATATTTTTTTTAAAAAAATCCCATTCTAAGAAATTAAATGAGAGAAAGAGTAAATGTCACTACAATTACCTTAAGAGTTGGGGTTTGAGGGGGCAGTGAAATTCAGGGTGGACGTAGAGCTTAAGGTAATCCCTCCATAAGGTGAAGCTCTGGTTTGAAGTAGTTGCCACGTTGAAATTCCCACACTTTATGGGATCTGAAGCACTCTTCGCTTCGTACTGCTTCTTCTCACTCTCTGGCAAACCGAAAAATTCCCTGGTTGCTGTAAACAGTGCATTCATCAATTCCTCAGGTATCCCATGATTCACAAGCTGCACCAGACATAATCAAATAAACCAACAATACTTTATCAGGGCCAGAAAGAAATGTCATGATTTTTATTAAAAAGACTAAAAAATGGGGGGATGAAATGTTGATTATTGATCTTACAATGAAGAAGCCCCATTCTTGACATGCTTTGGTGAGGTCGTGGATGGCTTTGGACCGTCTGTCAGGATCTCCAGTGGTAAGGGCAGAGAAATCAATGATAGGGATTGAATCCGAAGTTAAAGCAGTGGGCTCATTGGTGAAGTTAAATTTAGAAGGGACAGCTTTGAGATTGGAAGAATCTGCCAAGACTTTGATGCCTGTATCATACTCAAATGGCTGAAAAGAATTGGATGAGGATTGCTGAGAAGCTGCTATGGATGCCATTTTTTCTGTGTAAGAAAGGAAGATTGATTGATTTTATCAGATGTTTTTCTGCTGTGCAATGGGGAGTCCTGGATCAGAGTATATATAGAGGAATTAGGAAAGGAGAACTTGGGACCCTGTGCCCTCAGCAGGACATGTGTATGGTATCTATCTACCAAGGCCCATTTTTCATGACCAAGAAGTACGTAGAATGATGCAAGTTTTGAAAATCAATTACCATATTTAGCAGGAGTTGAAATTGTGGGGAGGAAAGTAAATTCAATTGAAAGTATTTCCCCTCCAGAGGACAAATTTTCAACTATGTATTATTTCACTTTGCATAATGACAATGCTACAATATTTTCTCACTTTTGTTTTGTTTTTACTTTATACTTTTTTGTGGAGTGTCTTATAGAAGTTTACATTTGTGATTAAAAAAAAAAAAAAAAAAAGTTTACATTTGTGATGTTCGAACCCCTCCAACACGGTGGATAAATACTTTTGCTGATCATAAGCTCCTAAACAACCAATCAAATAATTTTGCTTATTGTAAAACTAACATGATCTTTGATTCTTGAATTTCCGCAAAGGTAATATTAAATTATTATTTTTTTGGTTTTAAATGATAATACTTTATATTTTAATTTATTTTTATTATCTTTTTATCCCCAAAATTCAGGTTCACGCATGTCGGATTTACCATATATATATATATATAAAAAGGGTTCCTTTGTCACTATTAAATTAGGAAAAAAAATAAGCTTTATTGTTGAAGGTTGTGAAACTCTAATGTTGTTGATCTAAATAGCGTACCAGAAGAATATTGGTAGAGGACAGAAAAATAACATTGTCCACGCAAGACTTCTAGAAGAACGCCATTAAAATAGCAAAATAATTGAGCAAAAAAAAAAAACAAAAAAGAAGATTAGATTGGTAAAATGTGGAAAACAAACCTCTACCTTAAATTTTCTAGTCCAAATTATGATCGAACTTAGAGGACTAATGCGTATACACGAATTGTATAATTGGTTCACCATGGAAGAATATTAGCAAAGTACACTTTCCATTAAAATACAAGAGAATTTATCCTTTTAATATATTCTTTTTCTTATAATAAAGAAAGAATATCTTATTTAAAGAATTATTATATTCTCCTTTTTCTTGGCATGCTTTCCAAGAGGAAGAAAAAGACTTGCAATAACGAAATGGAGCGTTCAAGTTCATCATCATATTAAAACACGATATCTCCAATGTAATTTTAAAAATTAATTCACCCCTTATAGCATATCTGCCTCTAACCTAACTTAGGTGAACAACAACTCATACAACTTAAATTCTAGAAGTACTAGTTGGAGGATTCTTTAAGTTATTCATTTTTCCAAAGTAAAGAGATAAATACCCGTAAATTTTTTGATAGAATTTAAATACAGAACTCTAAATTAGCAGAATTTTAAACGGCTCCCACTTTTACAAATTTAAAATTCTCTATGAATGCATAGATTTGGGTACTGTTATTCTCAAATTTACTCCACATCAACTCGTTTATTAATTAGTACGACACTCGTTCATACCAAATTTTAGGTATAAGCCCAAAATTATTGGGCATCAAATTAAATCAAAATCCTAACCTATATATTTAGGAACCAAGTCGAATTAAAATCCTAGTAAATAATACGGCTTCTAGTTCAAGCCTTTGCTTAGCAAACTAAAATTCAATTATTCTCCATTTAAAATAGTAGTATGAATAATTTAAATAAGCTGGATAATAATTCAGATCTGTATATAATACATCTTAATAATCAGCATGCATGTTTACGTTAAATGATGTAAACAGACAGTGCATGTGGATGTAAAAAAATTCCATAGGTGCATGTTTGTTCTAAAATTGTAAAAATGCAACTTCTGAAAACTGATGGTTTATGCTACAAATAGAAAATACCAATTCTATTTTCTTCTTCTTTCCCAGGAACCAAACAGCTAGTTAGAGATACATTATTAAAACAAAATTAAAAGTGTGTTCATCTCGTGCCCACTAAGGAGTCATTAAGTACTATTGTTTTATACATATATATATATAGTGAATTACACTCATAATTTAATTAGATTTTAATAATTTTATGGAATAAAAAATTGATATTTGATTAATTATTTTTAAATTTTCAACTTTTTATTTAGCTTTGTCTAATTCCATATCCAAAATGAATCCAGAGAATGAACATAAACAAGACCAAGAATCTACTCTATATTAGAAAGTATTACTATGCGTTCATTTGAAAGATCTTATAAATTTCTATTTTTTATTAGATATCTTTGATATCTTTTGAAACTTAATTTTTTAAAGTGTCCAGATAAAATAATATCATGGAATATCTAAAATATAAGTCATTAAAATTTTGTAAATAATATTGTTAAAACTAAAAAAACTTTATTAAGATATAAAAAAAAAAAAATATTTATGTTTGTTAAATGAATTTATAAGATCCTAATTAATATCTTATAAGTTCATCTTCTAAAACTTAAATTTAAGATAATTTAAAAAAATATTTAAAAAAAAATTGAATCTTATAAACTCATCTTTTAAAATTTAAATTTAAATAATTTATAAAATATTTTAAAAAATGTATAAACTCAATCGAAACCTTCTTAACCAATCAAATAACAAATGGTGCCCAATGAGTCCACGACAGCTTCCTCGATCTGCCTTAGCTCCCCGGATTTGACCATCGTTTTAGTATTTAAAGTGTAATAAGGTAGTCAAATTGGATGTAATTAGTCGGAATGGAATTAGCACTCTGCCAGTCATTGAACTTTATGAGTAAAGCTTGAAGCGGATGTGTTTTGATCGATAAAAATTCAAACAAAAGTAATTTACGTGTTTTAACTTAAAATAATCATAATTTTGAATTTGATTTAAAAGAAATTTTTGGACAAATTTATATATATATATATATATATATATATATATATATATATGTTTTCGTGAGAGGAACTTAACCCCTCATTAATGTCATAAAAGGTTTGTCAACGAACTGGAAATTCTATTGTTTCAGTATCAATTCGTGTTTTTTTCGTTTTAAATTTTCAATCATTTAAGTATTTTCTTTGTCTGCGATTGTCTTTTGGGCTCTATAGTCAATTTTTTCTTTTGGTCAGAGTATTTTTTAGCTAAATTTTGTAATTTTCTGAATTCACTTGAACAATCGAATAATAAATTTCGTTTGATCTAAATTTGATTGTTTTATTAAATACAGACTCTTTTCATCATTATTATCCTTTTTTTGAATAAAATTACTGCATTATCTCGAATCCTTTTGAAGATTTGTGCTAGATGAGTATTTTAGATTTTTTTTTTTTTTTTAAAAATGCATCACTTTTGCTATCACTTTATGGGTCGATTTCTCTCTTTTGTTAAACTTATTTGTTTTCCTATTTAAGTTGATTGTATTCCTTCATCCTAGCAAACTTGTCGATAAATTAGACGAATTTGATCGCAAATTTTGAAGTTCTTTGAAATTTGATGGCGTAAATATTGAAATTCTATGGGATTGAGTTTCTAATATCCCCCCCCAGAAAAAGAAAATCACTTGATCTATTTTGGCACTGCATTTATCGAAATACTAAGAACATCAAATATTTTTTTTAAAGAAAAACAAAAAAAAAACTAATTCAATTTGCTTTGATTGTCTATTGAATTGACTGCGGGACCATAACAAATTTGTTAGTGGCTGCCTAGTATTCTTTTTTCTATGCTTGACGATAAAGGTTATCCTTTCTTGTGACGTCCAATTCGTTTTATAGAAGTATAAGAGTTGCTGCTGAATATTACTTTTTATCTTTATTGAGTTTATTGGAATATATTGGGGTTGAACTATTTCCGAATTTAGTTAAACTAAGTTTGCCGAAAATTCCTTTCTTTTTTTTTTTTTTTTTTTTTTTGGGAGTTATTTAGAATATTTTGGGTTGAACTATTTGCGAATTTAATTAAACTAATTGCGACAGTTGCAAGGATTATAAAGGGGCTGGGCAAACTCAATGTAAGCAATTGGAAAAATTGAAATTGGAATGGGAATTCTCTTATGAATCTTATAGGTGAATTTGAAAAATAGCGTCGAAGGGAGATTTTGGTATGAAGCTTTTAAGTTGATTGGAATCTTGTACATAATATCTGAATTTTGATGGGATTTTAATTTTGATACAATTATCTCTTTCTTTTTGCAATATAATTCAGCCACTTTTACCGTTGAAAGTTGCTCCTGGACCGAGCAGGTTTTAGTTTCGGGCTGTAGATTGAAGACAATAATACAGGACGTCGTTTTATTAGTAATATGTAAAAACATGATATTTACAGGACCTGGAAAGTGAATGAAAATGCAAGGTAAACATTTTCTTAACTTGCTTATATAGCATAATACATGACTCCAATCAAATTTAACTAAAACATAATCATATCAAAGAGAACTTTACTACTAGTCTTGAATCTGAACTCGTTTCAAGATGGCTTTCCCGTTGAGCTGGTTATTCTGTTGTGAAAATAGGTAATCCTCGTACTTCATTGGAACATATGCTGGTACACAGCCTTCGGTTTGCACGAGCTGTGAAGCAGGGCAAACAACTGTGTCGGGCGAAGGGCCGTTGGCCATGGCAATGGAAATCCTTGTCTTTTGATTATTCACAACAGCTCTGTGCAATGCACTCTTGTACTTCCCGTTGCTGAATATCTGAAGAAAAGAGAGGATCACAAAACACTATTAGTTGTATAGCATAAATCATTTCAAATTTGAAGCGATTTCATTTATTAGACAAGTATGTTGAATAAAGTTGTATAATAGTCAAGAAAACAAAAACATTAATTTTACCTCAAGATGATCACCAGTGTTAACCAAAATGGAGTTGGGAAGAGCATTCACATTAACCCACCTCCCCTTATGCTGTATCTGAAGCCCTCCCACTTCATTCTCTATGAGAAGTGTCAAAAGGCCATGGTCTGAATGTGGTGGCATGCCCAGGGCAACATCAGGATTCGGGCAGCGCGGGTAAAAATTTGCAATAAAAATCTGTAAACTTGAGCCCAAGTCCAAGGCCTTCTCCATTTCACTTTCTCCAAGCCCCAGGCTTTCTGATAAACCTTTCAACAATTTGCTCGCCACATCTCGAGTTTTTTCACAGTATTCCGGTAATAGGTCTCTACAATTTACATTTAGCGAATAAATAATACTGTTGTTCTTGTTAATAGCTAAATTTTATGGGAAAAAGGTCCACAAACTCGTGTTTTTTGGTTTAGAGATATTTGTTGCATTCAAATGCACTTAATTTTTGTTGCATTTCATGTAAAATTGAGCAGAACAATTTATCTGCTGATTGAGTCCAGACAGGACCTAATTTAGATGCTTTAAATGGTACTCATGTCCAAACAGAACCAAGTAATGAAATCAGACACGGCAGTACCATATACTTTATCAATAATTGAAGATAAGTGCGATTAATAGACCCTACCAGTCCACTTTCTACTTAGCCGGCCCATCAGTGTTGTCATTGTTACATAAAAAGACTATCTCAAATCAGCACAATGCAATGAATTATTAGAATCACAAAGGGAAAGAAAGCTATAAGACAGATCAAGATGCAGGAGGAAAGAAGACAGGATTTGTTGACTATCTAACACTTTTCAGGGAGTTGAGCAAAAGCTAAGATAAATAGACTTATAAATTTGCAAGAAAAATAAAAAGCTAGTGTTCATTTGGTGAGCCTTGTTAGATTATCAGAAATCATTTTTTGACAAGATGGTATGGATCAATATGATGCTTGAGCCTTATTTTTCACTATAACTCATTTACAACTACAATGTTTTTCAGACAAAAAAACAAAAAAGAGTTAATTGTACTGGATAAGAACTAAAATATTAAGAAGCTATTCATCACAAAGTCTTTCTAGTATTTGAAAAAAAAAAAAAAATGACTTGGAACGCATCAGATTTTGTAGGGAGAGCAATTTTGAGCCAGCATAATTTGTGAACAGAGAATCCATCTGAAGTAATCCCATGTCAGGCCATCAGGGAATCACCCACTAAAATCTATGAGACTTGAGAAAATTTGATGGAAATGAAGTGCAGACTCTGTAATTTTCTAACTGTAAATTCTTTTAGATGGCAGTATGGAGCAATCTTGAGTAGCATTCATTTTTAGTGGAGGGGTTTTGGATTAGAAAATTAAATTATTGGACTAAAAGAATCCGTGAAAAGTCACTACACATGAGATTTCTTTAATCCGAAAGGGTGTATAAGAATTTTCTAATTTCTTTACCTGAGAGATTCTGGTTTATCAGGACAATGAAACTCAGGATGCACAAAAACCTTCAAGAAATCCCTCCAGCAGAAGATCTTCTCTTTTGCAGTATTGAAGCTGGTGCCATACCTAATGGGGTCTAAAACATTTTTAGGCTGGAACTCTGGCTTTTCTTCCTCCGGCAGATTGAAAAATTCACTAGTCACCTCAAGCATAGCTCTCATCAACGCTTCTGGTATGCCATGATTTACTACCTAGAGTAAAAAAGAAACATGATTTTTTTGTTTTGAAGTAGTAACAACTTTCAGTGGTATAATTGTTATGCTACTTACCATGAAGAAGCCCCATTCTTGACAGGCTTTGTCCAGGTCCTGGATGGCTTTGGACTTATGATCGGGGTTGTCGGAGTTGAGAAGCGAAAGATCGATAGTGGGAATAGAATCATCGAGGTCTGAAGCAGTGGTTTCATTGGGATTGGTGTAGTAGGCGTAGTTAGAAGGGATGGAGTTGAGATTAGGTGATTCTGCAAGATTTTTGACGCATGTAATGCTGGGTGGTGGCACAGGAGTTGCGGCTGAGTGCTGGCGGAGTACTGGAGCTGTTGCTGCCATCTTTCTCTGTGTCCGTGTGTGTGTGCTTGAGAGAGAGCTTTTTTGCAACTTTATCCCTTCTTGAATTGTTGGGTGTATATGTATGTATTTATACGGTAGAGAGTAGAAATAATACAAGTTGGACACCAGTTGATGGATTTTGGTATGTACTTATATAAAAATGTCGATGATAATCCACTTATCATTCATTAAAGTTCAATAATTGTCAACAACTATGAATACCATTCATATTTGCATGCACATAAAAAACAATGTTCATATCAACCACAGTAACATCTGCCAAAACAATTGATTATGTCTTGAAATTTATATGGGTTTTCTGTTTTGAATTTGTTTTGCTCATTGACAATTTTTTCCCCCTATTTGACGGAGCCAATCGTTCATATTATAGGATTATATGTGTAATTTGATACTTAGATTTTCAATAATCAATTAAGTTTAGTATCCCCTCTTATAATTTGATAGTTAGATTTCAATAATAGTTAGAAATTATAGTGTTGCTTATGAATAATTAAAGAATTGTTGGTCCCTAGCCTTAACCCTAATTTACAATGCCAATAAAAGATAAAAGAATCCTAATGTAAATAGAAAATCTTTGTAATCAATTTCAATTAGGAGAGGAAAAAAATTGGAAAGATCAGAAAAGGAAGCATTTCAATGTTTCATTATAACTGAAATCCTGTCAGAAGACCAAGTGAATCAGCTTCATGAAGATTTTGATTGTTGGTTGGAATAAAACCAGGCCTAGCCTGTCAATATTTCCAAGAATTCAGCAGGGATTATGCCGATTATTTAAAACATTGTCTCAACCGTGAACTTGGACTGCAAATTGGATCTTTCATCTGTAGCGCTCAAAGCCTGAAGTACAGAATATAATTGTGATGAGCGCACGAAGCCCAAAATGCAGAATACAACTGTTATGAGGATCACAGAGCCCGAAACACTGCCCTGCTTTTTGCTTCTTGGCAGATGGTGTGTAGCGGAGCAAAGACTGAAAAAGAGTCCAAGATTGCTACCAGGAAGCAAGCTCGGGTTCCATGTCAATTTTAGTGGTTTCAAGATTTTGGAGCCTCTTGTGATGTTAAGTTCCCTATCAGATTGGAGGCTTTGATGTGCAGCCATGGAATGTATTCAACTTATGAACCCGAGATATTTCCTGGCCTAATACACAGGATGAAGAATCCACATAATTGAGTACCCTGTCCTTAACAATGCAAAAGAATCCAGCATTAACTTCAATCAATCAAAAAAAGCAGCAGCACTACTGGATTGCAGTTTTCAGATCATAGATAGAATTGGACTCAACTTAGAACCAGTGGATTTTTTCTGAAATTGGAGAAGGAATAAGGTCAAAAAGGATTTTAGTAACTCAACTAGAAGTATCAAGTAAACCTTTTTTTTTTCTCTTTCCTGGTCTGCATTTGCTCGTAATGTAAGGAAACTGATCTATCTCCATTTGCTTGCTGCCTGCTGGTGCTTGTGTATAAAATTGTACTGACTTATTGGGATCTTTTCTTGTTCTGGCGACGTTGCAAAAACAATTGCCAGTTCCTGCAATCTAAAGTTCCCCTTCAGTGGCCATGGATTGATTAGAGGAATCAAATTGAAAACTTGTGGATTTGCATCTTTGACAGTAGAGAAGGATGATAATATGTATATTCTGGTATTAGGCATAGGAACAAGAACATATGTTGATGTTTTGCTGTTCCATGAGCTCATAATTTTAAAAAACTTATGAGTTTAGTAGCCAACAGCAGTTGCTCTATTTCAAAGGCAACACTGCCTGAAGGGATTTTTTTCCTTTTTTTAGCATGATAAAACGCCGGTGTAGAATTATGTTCTACAGGTAGTGAATTAAGAATTGCATCATATGGTATTCAATTGATTATTGTAGTTCTGTTCAGATCAAAACTTGGTTTATGCATACTCAAGAGGATGTCAGAGGTACTTAAATTCACTTCATTCAAGCATAGAGCATTTACTATTAGACTCAAGATTATCTTTTAGTCGAAAGTTTAAATTGCTTTCCTTATCCTTTCAAAATTATTCCCAAAATCTCTATTTATTGCTGCAGAGAACATATATCTAATTATAAAGATCTTAGAATAGCAAAGGTATACAAATAATAATCTGCTACTATCCTGGAAGTACTGCAGGCTAAAACTAGTAATAGAACCCCAACTGCCTCTCTAAGAGAAATACTAAAGCTGCAAGAATCGGAAATTAATGACTTCATTCACTGAAAAGCTCTTGTAATGGCTATGAGATCAGGAAGATGCATGAAATTTGAGAAACCCCAATTAACTAGAAGGTAGAAACTCAGAGCAATATGTCACAGTGCAATTTAGCAAACCACTTAAGTTACATTTGAGGAAAAAAAAAGTATGCTTGATCAGATCAGATAGCCTTTGTTTAGCAAAGAAATCAAATGTAAAAGTATGATGGCATCATGAACATCACCATTTTATCAGAACAATTTCAAAAATTTTACTTACATTTTCTTGCTGATTGATAACCAGGCACCTATGACACTCAGATAACTTTTGAGAGGCCTATTCTTCGATTAGGCATCCCAATTTTTTTACATAATCATCATTCTACTTATTTGGGTGCAAAATTAAGGTGGGGTGGGTTCAAAAACTCATCTTGTTGAGAGTTCTTGAGAAATCAAACTTCGGAGATATCTGACTTGAAGATTTATTGAGGAATAACTGAGTTCCCGTTCCTGCTGCTATGCCTTGATAGCAATACTTTTGCACTACAAGAAAGTGACCTCTTCATAGAAGAAGACCCTGTTTGCATAGACCTTTCAATTGAAGGGCTTCCAACTAATCTTAACAAGCTTTGATTAAGTCCAACTCTCTTGGCAATAACTCCAACTGTGGGCTCTTTCACTTCATCCAATTGATTATCTGAACTTCTATCAGATTCTCCTGGAAAAGCTTTGGCAATGGCAGCACTGATCATTGATGCAGATAAAGAATCCACTGACACTGATCTTCTCATAGGTTGTACCCCATCTAATCCACTTGTATCACTGTTTTCCTCCTCTCCTCTGAGATTTTCATTGATTTTGAGTCCAATTTGAGCCCGGGGTTCCCCATCTTCCTCAATCCTAATCCTCAACTCAGAAGGCTCATTTTCTGATTCCCTTCCAACTTCCCGGTTACTCCCTGAGATTCCCTCTCGGGTTTCTTCCACCAGGCCCGAATTCTGAACAATTAGCTCTTGTGATGGCAACGCTGCTGTGTTGTTCACAATTCCGGCCCGACACATGGGGCAGTTAGTGTGTGATCTGAGCCAAGTATCAATACAAGGTATGTGAAAAGCATGATTGCACTTAGGCAACAATCTAAGAGTCTCATCTTCTTGAAACTCATTCAAACAAACAGAGCAGTCCGTGACTTCAATAAGGCCATCTCCCCTCTTGTACTTAACAATTGTGATCGCACTGATGACAGATGGTTGCAGGCCTACTGTTCTGATGTACCATATGGGATGGTCAACCACGGGCCCGTGATCTTCATCAAGAAAATCATCAGGGCCGCCATCTTCTTCAAGCTGGCGCCGTTGTGATGGCCTCCTCCTGGAATTATACCAATTGCAATAGAACTTGTAGATGGTATAGCAAGTAAAGAAAAAGAAAGTGGTGGCTAGGATGGCTAGGGAGATGGTGAGCAAAAGAGAGAGCCTGTGAGGTTTGTCTGGTGGACTGTTGAAATCGGGGACAGGTGGCGCTGGCGGTGGTGGTGAGAAATAAAAGAGTGGAGTGTTACAAGCAGAAGGGCACAACTCTGAACATGTAACTGGACAGATGCCATCCGGGTTTTTTCTGCCATCACAAAATGGTTCACATAATTTAGCTATACTTGGATCAACGGCAGAATCATTCAGCAGTTTTCTATGATGAAAGGCCATCAGAAGAGAGTTAAATGGAAGATATTGGGGGCGTTGGTTTTGTGCAAATGGAGAGAGAGAGAGAGAAAGAGAGACTCATTCAGGTTTTTGTTTATTGTGAAACCAGCCAAATTCTTGACGATAATGGTGAGGTTGAGGCTGTACTGGTTTTTTTCTTTGTTTGCACAATTTTTCTTGTTGACTTTTCTGTGTGGTCTTAAAGTCTCTGGCGGCTGACAGTTTCGGGCTAGGACTGGACCGCCATTATTAGGCCGGCCCTTACTGGCCAAATCTTTGTGTAATTAGATTTTTCCTTTCCTTTTTTTTTTTTTTTTTGGTCATTAAATCCAAAGACACGTCTTTATTGCGCACTTAATATCTTCAAACCTAACTTTCTTTTGGTTTCATGTCATTTTTCTAAATTTCCGACAAGATCGAGATCCTGACCTATTTAAATTCGAGGATGATCATGGGTTATGGCTACAAATTAAACTTGAAGTTCACTTGAAGCATTCCTGATTAAGACTAGAGTTCTATAGAACAAATTTTAATGATTTTAATATTCATTCGCATGATATCCATGGAATTTGAAATGAATTTATAAAAAAAAAATAAAATTTGGATTGTCAATTGCATTCACTAAACTCTTTAGAATTGTTTTATTATTTTAAGAATATTAAAAAATTTAAAAAATAATATAATAATTTTTTTATAAAACATCACAGAAATATATATAATATTTTTTAAAAAAAATAAAAAAATTTAATTTGGTCCATTCAGAGAGAGGCAAATTTAAAAATAGAAAATTAAAATTCATTTCAAACACATTTATTATAGTAAAATCCACTTAAGAGATGAACGAATTTGAATTTAAACTTATTTCTTTGGTATTCTTAAATATTTAATACTAATTATGGCCAAAAAAAAAAGTACATAGACACAAGATGTATTTATTTTGGTGCGTGAAATGTCATACCATATACGGAGCCATGTGGCCTAATCCTGTGGGTAGCAGTATGGTAGTATCAGGCATCAATGAACGATACTTGATACTTTGGAACTCTGGTGAGGATAAAACTGCTAGACGTCAATCTTATCTTATTTTAACAATACATTTTAGTATTGGTGATATTTATGTGAATATGGATTTTACTACTAATTTCCCTCATGATGACTATTTCTTAAGGATGATATTTAAAACTCTTGACCCTCTTGACACTGCACATTTATACTTGTGTTAACAACATTAATCTTTTGTAGTAATATAATAAGTTCCTGGACAAGTATTTTATTGAATGCCTTAAGTTTGGGCCCTCAGAACAGGTGCAGTTAGGTCAACAGAAAGAAACTAAAAGGTATTTGTTTTCACACATATTCATTGGTTTCGTTAAAAAACGTTTGCGTACATGACCAGGTGGACATGAATTTATACAGTGCATAAACATAATATGAAGCTAAAAACAATAAAAAAGACCAAAAAAAAAAAAAAAGAAGGAAAAGTCCATCACTCATGAATTGGATTAGGAAGACAGTTACCAAGTATGGCTCACGATAGTTCCTCAAGTTAGGAATTTCTTTGCTTTTGGTTGTCTACGGGGATGAATTTAGTTTGGAGAGTGAAATGAAGTCAAGAAATGAGAGACAAAACTGATGCAAATATTTCATAAAAATATTTATTTCAGGGAATGTGTCGAAATAATCTTACATGTAATAATTAAAATAAGTTTAATTGATCTAACGGGTTATCAAACTTATGAAACTTATATGAGTTCGATTCAAATTCGAAATAGTTAAAGCTCTTGTAGAGCTTCAATTGGGTCGCTCGTGAGTCAATTCAACTCCTTTTACACCCCTAATAACTTTGAGAAAAAAAAATAATTTTACAAACCCAAGAAATAAATGGCAAAGAAAGAAAAAGTCACAGCACTATTAAAAATTCCATTTAATACAAAATGAAATAGTTCTAGGAGCATTGTTTTAAATGATAAATGAAATTACCCATATTTAATCTCCATGAAATTCATAACAGAAAAGGGAGAGAAAGAAAGAAGGCCGACAGAGTTTGCAGTTTAAACTTGCAAGGAACAGGTGACTTGTTGTAGCTATTTTGATGAGATCAAATAAAAATAAATCTTTGGCTTAAAGTGTGACCATTTAAACTCAGCCACATCATTTCTTGGCGTGTTAGGATCATTTCTAGGCATTTTTAGTTTGTAGCAAATGCAAACATTTTGTTGGCGTAATTGAAAAGGTAGGATTGGCTTCAATCACCCTCAGACTTGTGTATCAAATTTCTTTCTTACTTGTTATTAAATAGTTCGGACAGGCTTTCTGCAATTGTGCCTTTTCTAATTTTTCCTAGGACACAATATTTGTTCAACATGGCTGCAAGAAATTCACCATCCTCATACAAATTCCAGACTTTGGTCACTCTGCTTTGCCGGTACAGAGTTATATCTGGTGGTTCATGGCGGGGCCACCAGACCCACCACCGCGATCCGCCACCATATAAGTTGGGATGTGGCGGTTCTGTGGATCAAGGCCTAAGGTTCATAAGTGTCACCTCCTGGTCACAAAGTCAACCCAAGTTGGGAATGTGAATATAATTACTGTATTCTTGAATTACCATTCATTTTTTCCTCTGTATGATACTTTGTTTTACTGATAAAAGTATGTTGCATTTCTTGAAGGGAAAAGGAACAAATTGAAGAGGTACAAGTACAATCAGCATTACCAGCTCCTCCCAAGTTTGGATTCTCAATTGGTACCAATTTCTTTCACAATTATTCTATGTACCAAAGCCAATATTGTACTTAATACGAATGCATACAACATTGACAGACAACAAATGAGCAGCAGGAAATGTTTTTGTACGTTGCTGCAGGTTCCCATGACATGGAAACATCATTAATTCATTAAAATGTGACATGAGAAAATTTCAGAACAGTAATCGGAATTGAGTGCAATTATATCTGATCTATCTGCAAAATTTGTCAAAAACCAAAGCTAACAAATTATTATTATTATTATTATTTTCTTTCATAATCGTGGAAATCACAATCACTATCCTTTTGGGGGTGTACTGATAAATTTATCGAGCACACACAATAGCCCACAAACTATGCTTGCCAAGTAAACACACATAGAGTGTATCTAATCATGTTCCTCCTACGGTCAAGGAGGCAAATTGGCTCTTTGACCAATGACCATCAGGCCAAACTCTAAGGGAACAGCGAACACATTATTCAAATATCGATGAAGTTGATTTAACCATATTTGTGTTGACATCTTCTTGGAATTACTAAAGGAAATTTCATTTTGTACAGGGTGAAATGGCTTTTGGGATCTTTACTTTCAATGCTGGTACCATTTTGGAAGAACAAATGGGATAACTTGCTAACATTGGAAGGTAACAGAGAACAAATTTTCCAACTGTAACATAATGTAAAGGACAATTAATTTGCAACATCACACAAACCTTTTGCCCTGGAAGTTGAAAAGTGATCTACAAGGATTTATGTCGAGGCTAAGAACTGTTCAAAACAGATAAAACCTCTGTGCAAGTAGTACTATTCTCTTTCTCTATTTTTGGTGAACTCCAAGTTGAATTTGGATATCAGGGAAAGCGGAAAAAGTTGTGGAAGAGGTGGAAGTGGTGGCGGAAGTGGTAGAGAAGGTGGCAACCACCGCGGATAAGGCACTGGCCGAGATGGCAAATCAGCTTCCAGATAACAGTGAACTCAAGGAAGCAGCTCAAGTCATGGAACATGTATCTAGTATAGCTGCCCAGGATGCTCAGCTTATTGAAAATGTAATCCAAAAGGTATACTTTTGGAATTCTAAACAATTCTAAAATATTATCTTTCTTAAATAAGTTCTGTTTTACAGTAATTGTTCCTCTATTGGAGTTACAGGTTGGTGATGTGAAGCAAGATTTGGAAGACCTGGAGACAATGATTGAGCCAATTGTTGACAAGATCATAGAAAGGAAACACCCAAAAAATTAGCAGGAATTACAAGGAACCACCAATTGTGGTGGTAGTATTTGGTAACTGACCTGTAACACTGTAATCTTCTCCTTGACCTTGAGCAAATCACAAATAAATTGTAAATTAATAGCCTATATGCTTCTTTTTTTTTTTTTTCTTTGGAGAAATTGAAATAAAATTAAGAGACCCCGGATGGATGCAGTGGAACCACCTCATTCTTAAGTTCAAGTTAAGTTCATGCAAAAGAACAACATTAGCACATCTGATAATTTACGGGCCCAATGTTTAACCAATGCCACAAAGCCCAGAGGCCATTGGCCACTGAAAATTTAAGGGTCCGCTTTTAACCAATGGGACAAGAAAGCCCAGATGCAGTGGGGATCGAAAATTTAGGGGCCCATTATTTAACCAATACTTGTAAATAAAATATTTGCCAAAAGGCCCGAACAACATTAAAGTTTAAAGTATTGCCCTTTTTTGACAACACAAATTAAAGTTTTAACCTTTTTTTTTTTCAATAAAAGAAAAAGAACACAGAACATATTCTATTCCTATATATAATCCAATTTACACAATTGACCAAAAAAGAAAAAGAAATTCCAATTTATATTAGAGACAACAGCAATATGGGAACTTTCCGTCATCCCATGGGGCCAGAAGTTAAAAGAAGGCAAATTCTCAAGTTGTAATTACCGATAAAGCCAACTTAAAATTGTGTAAGATATTGCAACCTTGTTAAAAAGTAGGGGTCATAAGCGTCTTTTAGACCACTTTTGATCATCCTCCAAACAACTTTATCTCAATCTTAAGTCTTAATTTAGTGATTATACAACCATTAATGAATAATTATCAATTCAAAGTATCAAACAGGAATTCATAAGAAATTAACTCATAAAGGTACTGAAACAATAGATCAACAAATCCCAGACTGAAATAAATATGATAAAAAAACGTCAAATAACCGTCAAAAATAAAAAAGAATTAATATATCAGCTTAAACACAAGTATCCCTCTGTTCATAAAAAGAAAGACAATGGAAAGACTCAGTAAAGTACGAGAACGAAGCCAACTATCCGAGCGTTCACCCCACCAAAGCGACGGCGAAGAAACCAGCGGCGGCAGCTGCAAGCCCTAATCTGTTAAGAACGGCGCCGTTTGGAGAGGGCACTGGAGCGAAACTGGAGGAAGGAGGCAAGGCGACAGAAGGAGAGGGAGATGCGGTTGATGGCGGAGGAGATGGAGGCGACAAGAGGGCGACGGGAGAAGGAGAAGGAGACGAGGACGCTGGAGGAGGTGTGGTGGACTTCGCCGGGGCAGGGGTAGGGCTTGCAGATGGAGAGTGACTCGGCGGTTTTGACAGCGGAGAAGGCGCTAGTGCACCGGAACCCGGTGTTGTAGCGATAGGCGACGGCGATGGTGCGGAGGAAGGAGACTGCGCCAAGGCGCAGCCAAACAGCAGTGCCACCATCAACAGTGAGACAACCTTGGAAACTGCCATTGCAAACCTCGAAAGCTTAAAAAATACGCGGAATCAGAAAAAGGTGGAAAGAAATATATATATATAGAGAGAGAGAGAGAAGGTAGAGATTTAGAGAAAGAATATCTTTGGATGAGAGAGTACGAGGAAGGGGTGTGACATGCGGCTTTTATAGGAAGGAGGAAGAGTTTGCGAGGAGCCGTGAGTTGTGGGATTTTCTAATCATAGTCGCCGTTGGATTGAGATTTGTCTGAAAGCGAATCTTCGGGTTGGTTTTGGACGGTGGAGATATGATGAAAGGTGTTTTTTATTTGCGTGGGAATGTTTTCCTAGTATAGAAAAACACGGTTATTGAATTAAGCATAGAGCGCGTATGAGTCATCCCTTCCCCGGTAGGTTTAGTTCTAATTGATTTAGTGCTTCTCCACTAATTAATAATATAGGAAAAAATATTAGCACATAAATTAAAAAAAAAAAAAGATTAGGTGTTTGTTTTACATGTAAGCAATAAATAGGAGTATTATTTTTTGGCTAATTAAAAAAAAAAGATAAATTTTGGGTATTGAATTTAATGACATGTATTTCATATGTTAACTTGTCACAATGATGGCAATTTCGCATAAATAGAGATTATTATTATTATTATTATTATTATTATATGGTCCAGAACTTTTATGGTATTTAGCAAATTATAATCTTCACGATAATTCTAAATTTGTAATTTCTAGAAATTGATAAAGAGATTTTTTATCTTTAGTTAAAATATAGTAATATTATCAAATGATGTCGCATAATTACACGTCTTAATTTAGCAGAACAAGTTTTTCCTTGCTAATTTAGAATTTACACAAAAAAAAAAAAAACTAACTAACTTTAGTAATCTAATATCTACTATACAAATGCGTTGTTTATTCATCCTTGTAATATATTGGTTATAGATAATTGTATTGAGATTAATTGTTTCATTTTTTAAAAAAAAAAAACAGGCTTTATTAATTATTTATCAAGGAATAGTTGAAATATTTGCAATTCCACTTTTTCAAAAAAAGGAAAAAAAATATTGAGAAACGAAAATGAATTGGTAGGGTGGAAAACGGCAGTAGCTTGTTATTAGAAAGAAAATGAATGAATGGGGTGGTCCAATTTTGTTAATATAGAATAGGTTGGTGGTGATTGACGAAAATGAGGAAACCGCGTTGGTGGCGGCGACAGGCGAGGCGGTGGCTTCCTCCATCTCTGAACTGTCAAGTAACGTGCATTCAACTTAATAAGCCCTAACTTCCCTCACATTAATACTGGAGATTAGGACCCTAATTACTATGATTAACTGATCACTTGGCAGTTGCCATCTAATTAATTTGGAAATATTTAAGTCGTGAGAACTGAGAAACAATTAGTCTCTCGTTGTAGGTAGGGTGGGTTAGTTCCAATTCGGATATCTATTTTAATACGACGGTTTATTTTATATTTTAGATTATACATGCATATTAAGTATAGAAAATATTTTTTCAAATATACAAGTAGTATTAATCGTTTACATGTGATGTGTACAGAGAATTTAAAATGAGACGGGAGTTTGTATATGTTACATTCAAAATATTTTATTTTTAATAAAATAAGTTATTTGAAAATTATCCATGGTGCACTAAGTACAACATAAGATGCGTTGTATGCAGCATGAATGGTACAACTCATTCTTGATATTTTCATACTGTTTCCGTGAGATTGATGGGCCAATAATGAATAGGACATGCAAGTGAAATGCCCCTACATAAATGCTACAACAATTGTTCCTAAATTCTGACTTAACATGTTGCCTATTAGTCTTAGATGTTCTCATATTGAATTAGAAGTATTGGTGTCACTTTGTAGAATGATATTTTTTTGAAAACCTTTTCATGTGTGCATCTAGGATTTGACTTTTGAGAATCATAAATGCTTTCCTAATGGTTAGGAATTTAAGATCATCACAAAATTTGTATTTTTATAACTAATAAACTGAGAGCATTTGCCATTAATCAAACCTCAAATCATGGGAACTGGAACAAAAAAAATTATCACAAAGTAATCCTGATGGTGGGATGGATATTAAACACAAATCATATTTTCTGTCATAAAGGCTGAACCATAAATTTCAATTTTCCAGCAATTAACTTTTCACAATAAATTTCAATTGTCCAGCAATTCAAACAAGAATTAAGATCTTGCACAAGGAACTTCAACTGTTTCCTTGATTTCTAATGAAAAGCAAATTGAGACATTATATCCATAAGAATGTAGGAATTTCTACTCTTTCACGTCGGCAAGTTATACAGATTAGATAATGGAATAAGAAAATTGTTAAATCGAGAGAACAAATGATTATTTGGTGTATGTTACATTTCTGTGAGGCATGGCTTGCATAACTCTTGAGGGCTAACTAGTTTCTATCACAACCGAATGATCCACTTACAGGCAGTATACAACCAATCGAAAAGAATAAGAATGAACGAAGGAACAATCAATCACCTGAACTTTCTCCAGAAGAATCATATCCCATGATTTTGTAAAGAGTGCGAACAAATTAATACAAACTATGTGTTATTCCCATCTTAACTCGTATGACAATCAGATGATTTAACTGGAAGTACCAGATCTAGATTTATTCTCTTCAAGTCCAGCACATACCTCACTGCAAATAGAGTGTCCAGAACAGGGAAACACTTATGACTCGGATGTAACTGGACCATTGCCACTTGGTCGACCATTCTTGTTGCTGATGATGGCTGGATGGCCATTGACATCTAAGCCATAAACGTGGCCCATTTTGGCACGTTTTGTCTCCAAATATCTCTTGTTATCCTTTGTGATGGGAGTCACAAGGGGAACCCTGCCTGCAACAGCCAAACCGTAACCCTTGAGCCCAATGTACTTTGCAGGATTGTTTGTCATCAGCTTCATAGTTCTAACCCCAAGATCTCTCAGTATCTGCAGAAAGATTACACAAACCATAAGTAATCTGAAACTTCTTATGAATGGGGCCAGACCACATTTCCCAAAGGGAGGGGAGCAACCTAAATTCTCAAACCCAAGTTGTCAAATAGTAATAATACTCAATCCTATAACCAGAAGCCAAACAATCCAAACCTAAATTATAGATGTTGGGCAATGCCTTAAAAAGGCTCAAATATGCAGCTGTTCATGGCCAATAAGATGGGTAGACCATATGCCCAAAATCGATAAAGCACATGACATGGCTGCAAGACTAAGCAACACGGGCAGAAGCAAACTAACCCAGAAAATTTAAGCACCAGTCAAGGTGGAAATTAAAAAAGTCCTATTGGTTCACCCGCTTCAAATGATTTAAGGATTGCCAATGCCAAAGCAGAAGTTTTTGGTTTCATCAAAACTGTCAGTCTCTCATATTTTGCAATGATTTAATATGCTCATACAGGGCAAGATTATGGTGTTCCAGTATATTACAAAAGAGATAGTGACGCAAGCAGGAAGTAAATGAGAATAGTTAGATTAGTTTAAAGTAATTTAATAATGTCTCTTCACATGACAAAGTTTCCCTATACCCACAACAGAATACTCACGCATGATACTAATGCAAATCCCCAGCGCATATGTCTGTTTGACAGGGCATATTTTTCCTTTTTTCTCCTGCCTGCATTTTTTATTTTTTATTTAATTTGTTTGTGTTATTTTATTTTTTTTGGGTGGGGGGTTGTGGGGTGGGCGGGGAGTGGTGCTGTGGGGCTTCATGCAAATATATGAATGTTGAAATGAAGTTTATAGTAATTTAATGGTACCACATGATGTTGACCAGGAAATACCTGAGCACCAATCCCATACTCTCTTGAATCAACAGGCAAACCCAACTCCTCATTTGCCTCCACAGTGTCATGCCCATCATCTTGCAGATTGTAAGCTCGAAGTTTGTGTCCTAAACCAATTCCCCTTCCCTCATGACCACGGAGGTAAACTAAAACACCCCTGCCAGCAGCCTCAATCTGTTGCATTGCAAGTGCCAGCTGGTTTCCACAGTCACATCTGGCTGATCCAAATATATCTCCAGTGAGACATTCTGAGTGTACTCTGACAAGAATATCTAGTCCATCGCCAATATCACCCTGTTTAAACCATAAATGTCACTGAAAAGTTTTGAAAATCTGAAATTAATAAAGCTCAAAGCAGAAAGCTGCCACCTCAACACCTTGTACATGGTGCAGCATAGTTGCTCAGCAAAATAATTCCAAAGGATACCAATTACATAATGCATATATGAAACACATTTCCCTTAACCTCAAGCATCTGCAACCTATGCAAAAGTTGACAGTAATAGGTTGTACTAGAACTCCTTTATTGAAGCAACACTGCCTTTCCAGTTTCCCAACCAACCAAATAAGGCATCTGCCAGGAAAAGGGGTTGCTAGATACGAGTAAACATGGATGCATGGATAAGTGGGTCTTAGTGTATGCAATATATTGAACAATGGAAGTCTAGTAAGCTAAGACTACATCAGTGTGACATTAGGAAAATACATCAACAAGGATCAATGAACACAAGATTGCAATGAGTAACGGACTAGGAAAACCTCAAATCATAAAGCAAACATAAAATAAAGAAACTTGAAATATGCATTATTTTGTCAAAATCTCCCAGCTCACTCACCTTAACCATTGCAATATGTTCAATCCCATCCAAAATTGACCTATAACAATAGGCAGTGAATGGGCCCCACATAGTTGGTATACGAGCAGCAGATGCATGTTCCACTAATCTATCCCTCTTTCTCCTATATCTGCAAATCACTGCACATGTCAGGCCTTCTAAAAGAAGCTATGAACATGAAAATTCTGTGAGAAAACCAAATGCATGAGATTGTGACCAAGGAAACATGAAAAAGGGGAATTTAGAGCAAAATTAACTCAACTAAAATTAACTAAATCTTATCCCTCACTTATCGATGGTTGGCCAAATAAATCCTTTACTGCACTGCTTCATCAATTATCGGCATAATGACAGTTATGAAAAAAGAGAGTCATAAACTATAGATGCAGTGATTTGTGACTGCATTGTTCTCAGTGTATGGAACATTGTGTTACTGAAGTGAACCAATTCAAAATTCAGCAATTAAATCTAAATCAAATCTTAAACTGCACAATAAATAGTACCTAAATGAACCATGTACAGGTGGTAAAGGAATATGAAGTCTGAAGAACAATTAATAAGACATTATCATCATAATCAATACATATCCTTGTGTGTCTTAATTTAAATGGTTAATCCTAGAAAATAAAACAACGTCAAGTCTAAAATATGATGAGCATCGTTTGCTGATTATCCACAAACAAGAAACAGAATCATTTACTTGAGTCAGATGAAATGTTGTTGATGAAAACTTAGCAGTCTTTAGAGGCCAAGAATGACCAACTGAACATGAAAAACATACAAATTGACTCTTTTAGACTAGCCCTATAAGCTTCAAGCAACTGAATATAAGCCAAGTAAATAAACGTTTTACTCATATCAAGTTATGCGGTCACCATTGCAGTGACAATCTCCCTCTCGATATGTGAAGTCCAACAAATGAATGAGCTCAACCAATTGATAAAATTGTGACCATTGCCACTTCTTAAATAGAATAGCATGCTCTAACAAGTTCATTCTAGTTCCCATGAGTAAATAAGAGCCACATATAGTGGCCAAAGACACACTAAGAGGGGGTAGGAATATGAGAAGCTCCCACCCAATGCAGGGTTGAGGGAGATTCAGATGTGTGTAACCTCATCTTTGTTGGGAGAATATTCCTAAGAGATATTATGAACTACATGTAGTGGAAGACAACAAAGCAACATCATCATTGCAATCCCCCTCCCCCATCCTACCCCCAACTGCCCTCTGAGGTTTTAAGTTCAGTGAAAATAAACTACAATCACTTCGGAAATGTGGGCAGTTACTAAAAGAAACATTAAACTACCTTATTAAATCGGCAATGGATACAATTTTCAAGTTTTCTTGCTGAGCGAATTGTCGAAGCTTAGGTAATCGAGCCATAGAACCATCATCATCAACAATCTCACATAAAACTCCAGCAGGGTCTAATCCAGCTAGCATGGCAAGATCCACAGCAGCTTCTGTGTGCCCAGCTCTTTTCAGAACACCACCCTCCCTGTACTTTAATGGAAATATGTGTCCTGGGCGGTTGAAATCCTCAGGCTCTGAATCTTTGGATGCAAGAGCCATTACTGTAGTTGCCCTGTCACGTGCTGAGACACCCGTAGTTGTACCATGTTTTGCATCCTACAAAGATGTCATTGGTTATGCTACCTCAGAGATTTCTTTTCTGATTTTTGATCTAACAGAAGTTCCCAAGATATTATTTGTGTGTGTATGTGTACTTTCCAGAAATTTGTGTTTGATAGTATACACATTAAAAGATCAGTCCTTGACGGAAGAAAGAGTTTCAATAGAAAATTTTCGTCCTAAAGAATTTTCTACTCTATTAGAACAATCACATACTAAATAAGTGAACAGGAAAAAAATACAAATGGAGACAACAAGAACAAGCATATGTTTCAATTGTTTTGTAACCAAGAAACAACTTACCACTGAAACAGTGAATGCAGTACGAAGTTTCTCCTCGTTTTCCTTATGGTTTACCATCAAGGGGAGCTGCAACCTCTCCAAGTCTTCCTCTTTCATGCTCACACAAACTATTCCAGTTCCATGCTTCACAAAGAAAGCCATAGCCTCTGGTGTAACTTTTGATGCAGCCATTATGAGATCTCCTTCATTCTCTCTATCCTCATCATCTACAACCACGACCATCTACAATGTTGGTCCAAAACAATGGGTAAGAAACTATTTTAGCCTTCATAAAATCACGACATCAATGCAAAAACCAACCTTTCCTTTGCGAATGTCTTCAATGGCCTCCAAAATACATGAGAAACCTTCTGATGGCAGGTCCAAGTCAAATTCATCATTTTCAACAGGGAACCCACTAGTGGTAGGAGCCATATCAGCCGCAAGTGCTCCTAATACCACGGAATCAGACTGTACCTCAACTCCACCAGATACATCACTGATGAGAGCATTACTTGCAACATTAGAACCAGCAGAATGAGGAAGAAGGCCGTCTTCCCCAGAGAACAGAGCTGACTTAATTTTCCCACTAGCCTTCATACTTAAACCTACTTTCGCAATGGGCTGTTTGAAGGATTCTACACGATTCACATATTGCATATTTCCATAATGGAGACCATTGAACAGTCTGAAATTTTTAAATGCCCACAAAAGAAAAGTTAAGCTACAAATGTATAACAGAAAAGAGCATGTGGACAAAAAGCTTCAGCAATTTCAATATTTTTATCACATCAAACGCATGCAAACTATTTTCTGATTCCAGCAAACAGGACAATTACCATATCAAACTCATACAGCAGCTCAAATCATGCAACGCCAGGAATACTAGAATAATTTTAGATAAGCAGCACCATACACATAACTCAAATCATTGCAACCATCAACTTCACAAAACAAATTTTTTGGAGTTAAGGAAGCCTGCCTTTTCTATCTCCGCCTAAATACTAGAATAATTTTACAAATGACAAGCAACAATTGATAGGTATGAGATTCTTTTTTGCTCTTAGAACCAGGATCAATAAAAACCCTTCTAGTGAGACATCCAACATCAAGTAACAAAGAGAAATGAGATTTGAGCTTTGATCCTCAATAACCCACCGGAAATTCTACTTCTAAGCATAAGATAAATGAACCTGACAAACATAACGGGCCAAGAAAATTGAAGACATTAATAGACGGAGGTGAGCCCAAAAGTCGTTAAGAATCTACCAAGAGACAGTTAACACAAATCACATAAAGAGAAAAACACATAATAAGTGAGATTTAGTAGCTAAGTTCCCATGCTTTTGGATCTAAACAAAGTCAAGAAAACTCTCCCATTTTTATTTTATTCGATGATTCAAAAACGAAAGAAAGTAACTTCTTAAATCACACAGAAAGAAGAAGCAGAAGAAAGACCAACCCATATAGAATTTTACACAAAACCCACCATCTTTCCGCATTTATATAACCAACGAATGATCAAAATATTGCCTCTTTAGTCATAAAAACAAAAGAAACCAAATATATGAGAGAAAAGAGAGCCTAACCGAGAGCGAGCAAGGGAAGCCGAGGAGCAAGACAAATTAATGGAAGCCATCCTTTCTGTTTAAGGAACGTTGAAAATCTGCAGAAAAACAACCCAAAAATTTTGCCTGAATATTTTTGGAATATGGAATCTCCTGACTAAAAAAGAAGGTACAGGCAATAAGAAGATTGCAGAAGCGCTACGGAGGGGACTGGAAACAAGTAGGAAAGAGTTTGGGAAATTGCCGCAGAGGCGGGTGATATGTACTCTATCACCAGCCTAGCCAATAGGGGTTAGTAAGGGCAAGCTACTTTTCTTCAAAAAAGAAAAAAGAAAATGAAAAGTTTATTTGACAAATTACATTGTGACTTTTCATAGATTCTTGTTTGAGATTGTTTCAATTCTTTGTTAAGAATTTTATTTATTTATTTATTTTGGTACAAAATTCTTTGCTAATGATACGTGTAAAACATTTTAGATTAAAAATTTGAGCTGGTCGAGACTGCAATTGATTTTGTCAAAATAAATGTTTGCTTTGACGTTAGTTATTGAATTGTTACAATAAAATTAATTACAAATAATGATTGTTTTTTAGATAGAAATTTGATGTGTTAACAAAAATAAGGTTATAATAATTAAAATAATTTTATGCTAATAAACTAATGTTAGATAGGTTAATATAATTTTGAGCACTTGACCACATGAATTGTGAAAATTCTTACCCATTAATATTATAAAGGTTAGATGTTTAGCCATTAATAGTATTTAGGTGAAGTTTTTTTTTTTTTTTTTTTTTGGGTAAGGTGAGTATTTAGGTAAAGTTGGAAACCACATTTTTATAATTTTATTTCTTCATTTGCACCACTACAAATATTGATGATTTTGGTATTATACGAATAAAAAAAAATATTTTTAAATAATTGGATAAAATTTTCACAAGCCAACGGCTAACTTAAACTTAATGTTATAGTTCATGAATTTGAACATTTTATTTTTTAATTTACTCAAACTCGAACGAAGGATTTTGCATTGGTAACAAAGGATCAAAAATATAAAAATATGATCTCGATTTCAAGGGGGAAAAAAAAAGGACTATGGGCAAGATTGGTGTTAGAGTGCCTACCCACCATACCATACCTAGTGGTCACCTTATATGGATGCACCGCATGTGAGAATAGTTGTTGTGAGTAGGATCGGATAAATCCAAGGCATGGGGAAAAAGTGGTAAAAGTATAGAAAAATGGGCCAACAATTGCTATTGACCAACCAAAGGGACAGTTGGAGCTGAGGATGTTTCATCTCCATCCACTCAACCTGCTCTCCATATTTGACCGTTGGATCTTGACTTCTCCCCCATGTATTGTTCCAAGTCATTTCCTCGTTTTCGTGTCGCCAGCATCCCCCTTAGACCAAACAACTGTTGATGTTCATCTCTCACGTCATGTCCGAAAATCAAGTGAATTATTTTTACGTCATGATAATGTCTGTGAAAAAATATATTTGGATAAATTATTTTTTAATTAATATTTTTTTTACTGTAGATTATTTTTATATAAAATTTTATTTAATTAGTAGTGTAATATCAAACTTTTTATAGTATTTTTATGTTAAGCTAATAATTGAAAAATATAGATATTATATTGAGATTATGATTGGGAATAGAAGATATAATTATATATTATTTATTCTTATAATGGTTGGAATATACGTAAATGTATAATGATTAGAAAATATATAAAGATGAGAGAAGGGTTTTAAAGAAAATACAAATTAATTTTGAAAGATGTTAATATCTTTTGAAAAATGAAATCAAACATAACCTCAATTTTTTGACTTATCATTAGGTAATAAACATATTTGACAAAAGACATACTAAATATCTGTTTAAGAAATGATGAAACATATATGTTTTTAATTATTAATAATGTGTTGCTCAAATAGTAAAGTTCAAAATCTACAGTATATAAATATGAGGTTTGTATTTGTGTAATGATTCTCCCTTTGGATGTAGGCTTTGTCATGTAATTATTAATAGTATTAAAAAATAATTCATTGATATACGGATTTGAATTGCTTTAACCCTCAATATAAGAAGCATATATTTGTTGACTTTTGAAATGCTAAATCGATTTTTGGTCAAATTATACTGTTCGATGCATTTTACATAATTGGTACCAGCAACTAATACATTTCAATAATTAATTACTACTATCTAAATGGATAAACATCAAATTAATCAATTCATATGTGCAATTATTATAATATACGTAATCAATAGCCACTAACTATTTTCTGGAATTTTTTAGAATGAAGAATTAGTGGTGGGGTTTTAATATCATAGATGTGATCAAATTTGGATTCGGATGAAATAATTATAGAACACATTTATTGCCATCAAATTAACATCTGACATCTTAAATAATTATATCTTAATTTTCAAAATTTCTACTTCAAATTCAAAAAATTGACATTGGCCTCTCCATCTCTTCCCATCTTCATTCCTTACTATAAAATGACTAAGAAATAGAGGCGGCTGAGATGACTTTCTGGCAACCGCTATTAATAATATTTTGAATTTTTGACTCCAACTCTTGTAAACAATTCAAATTATAATTTAATCAAATATTTATTTTTACTGTCTTTATTTGTGGTGGGGGTGGGGGTGGGACACTGGGGGTTAATCTCATGTATTAACTTCTATTCTCTATTTTGGTAGGGGTAGGTTGGGGGGGGGGGGGGGTGCGGGGGGCTGCACTTTGCAGGGAGGGGCAACATTAAACTCAATTTGATACAAACTTGATCTTTGCTTATAGTAGAATTTCATACTTGACTTTAAATTGGCATAGTAGAATTTTAATAAGAGTACCATGACATATATACGACAACATATATTATAGTGTTAATAATCATGAACATGCTCCATTCGCATAGCATGTGCAAGGTCGTTTGGACTGTAGGTGAGATCAAGAGATGGATAATAATAACAACAAAAGCCCAACGCATAGCATGAATCAGCCTGTTACGTACCACAATTTACAGATAACATTAACAAAATGAACAGTAATTGTCTACTCCAACCCTGTATTTTTGAAGAAACTCAAACCAAAACAAAAGGCAGAAAATCATAACCACGGCAAGGCTCAGTAGGGGCGCTTCTTAAAGTCTTAAAAGAAAAACATTGGAATGGTTGCAATTGATCTTAACAGATACAATCATATAACTTAGGATTTGCTGAAAAAATCCCATTGGTATAAGTATATCAAATTCGAATTCCTGTTATCAAACACCATTTTAATAAAATCACTATTATTGTCACTCAAATAGCATTGTTGACTAGAAAAAGATTCACTACAAAGCACATTAAGAGGAGGCAACTACTGAAAAGAAAACTTAAAAAATGTAATTTCAGATTATGTCGTCATTAACGATAATAAACGGAAGCAACAATTCAAGGGGGTGTCTCAAGAAGAAACTCAATAATGCATTTCTTATTTGTTTGTTCCCAGAACAAAATAACTTCACCAAAATTCTGGTAACGGATGTTAGGCTTGATAAATTCTGACAAATAGCTCAAACTAAGTTGTCAGCTGAAATTTTTAACTGTTACCACACATGCTTCTCTTGGTTCCGTTAGGGAAGGTGGTTCCAAGTGTCCCTCATAATGAAGAGCACCATGTATCAGAGACCAAAAACTTACTTACACAAACATTTGATATTAGTACAGCCCCAAGAACTTCCACCAAAATGTCCCTACAACTCCCCAGATCACTGCATTAACAAGGGCCATGATGAATCCAAACCTGAAGACATCTGGAAGATCTACATAACCAGCTGTTGTCACAATCGAAAACACTAGTCAGTCAAAAAATTTAAGATCAGTCATCATTCAGATAGAGAAAGTTAAATCTAGTTTGATTCCTTTGTATTCAACAACCAGAGCTATAACAAAAAAAAAAATTATCTAATCACTGCACAAAAACAGCAAGCGGAAAAAAAAAAAAAAAAAAATTCGGTGCCTGACTATGATATGAAAGAGACAGCCCAACAAAAATCATGACAGAAGCAGGAGAGAGCAGCAGAAATCAAAATAGGACCAGAAAATAGCTGTACCTCCGAAATATACAGCCGCCTGACCACTGCTATAATGTGTCAAAGCACCAAATAGATTGGTATTGTAAGCGAGAGCCAGTGCTGCTAGCACACCTGGCACTCCAGATGCCAAATGCATGGCAAGAAATGCAGAGTACAATGCTCCCACATGGCCTGTTTGACTTGCAAATAGGTAGTGGATCAAGAAGTAAGCAGCTTGAAGTACACCAAAAGCAGCAGGCCAACTCAATGATAATGACTGCAGTGATTTGGCTACGCAATTAGACATCCAGCTTACAATGCCAAGGTTTGTCAACTGGCCAGCCATGCCCACTAGAACTGCAAACCATGCCAAAGTATCCCATGCTGATTTCTCACTTAAGCAGTCATCCCAATGTAGCACTCCCAACAACAAGAGTATAGATAACCCAAGCATGGCAGCAACAACACTTGCAATACCAAGAGCATCTCTGCATAATCATCTTAAATCAATTGATAGGGCACAGGAAAATCTATGAACAAGCATTGCAATGCTAAATAATATTAGCAAGAAGGACAAGGTTCCAGAAAATACAATATAATATTTAAACATGTTAATCAATTACAAACAATGTAATAATAAAAAAAGAAAAAGAAATCGGTAAAAAAGTGTAATCTGAAGAATCCCATCCACTTCAAGGGTTTCTAAAGCATATATAATGTGTCATAGAACTCTATTCTTGTATTGGAATCAATGAAACAATAATATGGTCAGCATTTTTCTTAATTGTAATAAATATACTGATAAACCACTTTCACTTTTTATATTCCACCCATGATCCTTTGGTTTAAACTAATCAGCAGTACTCCAGTACAAAATGGTGTGAAGGACAATTTCATAAAATTGTACGTACCCGAAAACCCACAAAGAAACTGCAAGAAGCATTGTACCAATCATAACCCATTCATTTTTTGTCACAGGACCCATAAGGTCCAATTTCTTCGCAGCCATTGCAGGGGCATCAGGTGTATCTTTGGTTTCAGGAGGATAAAGCTTGTACAAGATCAATGGTGTAGCTATAAGAGAAACAAAAGCAGGTAAACTTGCAGCCTTGAACCACGAAACCCATGGGTTTGAAATTACCACCCCAAGTTCCTCAGCTAGCTTGAGACATAGCAGATTTTGAGCTGCAGCAGTTAGGAAAAGAGCACTAGAGTTACCAGCAGACTGTCACACATCAAAAGAGCCATGCATGAGAGACAGGGAGAGAAGTCATAGGCAAGTCACATGCAATTAGATAATGCATCAACAAAGAAGCACTGTTCATGTGGAGCACAAAAAATTGATTATTTGAGGCATTTTCACAAACATGGATATAGAACCTCAAGGATGCCAAATAGATATCCCTGTCACAAAGTAGCCATACTAATGGTGGTTACAAAGTAAAAATTTGAGGCATTGATAATGAAATCATCACATTTTTTCTCCTCTCTCAATCTGAAAATGCATGTAAAGTCCAACTTGCAATAGCAATTCCAAAATCTGAGGGTCACAAAAGTACCAATCACCATTATTTTCATTATCACATGCCTAAAACGGGGAACGCTTTATGTACTCCTTCACACATTATTACATTCTTCACAAAACAAATGATTTAATCACATAATAAATGATCTGATGCTATTACAACATAGTTCTGATCCGACCACCAGATAAAATACAATAAATTAAGCGAGTCAAATTGGAAAAGGAGATAAAAACTACATAATAAGTATAGTCATAAAACAGACAAATCGGAAAAACAATAAACAGCACATCAATAAGATTTACTAGGTTCTGCTTCAAAAATTTACCTTGGTTCAGACTTTCAAACAATGATCTAAAGAAATTTATATACCAAAGCCCAGCATGAAACTTTGTCATCACACAAAAAACACTCAGCAATCAAATTGCAGAACTTTCCACTTCCAAGACATGTAACATAACCCACACCAACAGGCTACAGACAAAAAACCAATCATCACAATGCCAGCTACAAACCTGAAATTGAGACTGCACCAAATAAGAGCCAAGCTTCTTCTTGGAGGGCTCCCCAGGCTTACTCCCTGCCGACAACGACAATGACTTAATAATCGGCAAGAAAACACCTCCTGCCCTGGCAGTGGTGCTTGGCATTGCCGGCGCTATCAACGCCTCACTCAAAGTCAAACCGTAAGACAATCCGAGAGTACTCTTCCCCAACAACTTGACGAAATACGTGGCAATCCTATCCCCCAAGCCCGTCTTCACGAAACCCCGGGCAAAGAAAAAGGAGATGACAATCAGCCAAATAACTTCATTCGTGAACGCCGAGAAGGCGGTGGTAAAGGTGAGTGTTTTGGTGAGAATAGAGGTGGTGAGGCCGAGAAACGCCCACGCACCGACGGGAAGGGGACTGAGGACGAGGCCGGCGATGGTGGAGAGGAAAATGGAGAGCAATTGCCACGCTTGAGGGGTGACTTCGGGGGTTTGGGGATGAAGAAGCGGACAACGATGCCAATGGCGAGTGATATAATTAAGGGGATGGGTTTGGCGCCTTGTGGAGGAGGAGGAGGAGATGGGGTCTTTGATTCAGTGGGGGCCGGAGTATCGGAGGAGGCGGAGGCGATGATGATCTTTTTCTGGGTTTTGTGAATGGGGTGGAAGAGTGAGAGCTTGATGGGATTGTAGAGGAAAGGGAGTTTGTGGGTGGTGGGGTGGCGGAGAGAGAATTGAGAGGGCGGAGACGGGTGGAGGAAATGGAGGGGCGAGAGCGGAGACGAGGGACAGAGAGGCGGGAGAAGGAGGTGGTGGATGGAGAGTAGAGGGCGATGCTCTCCATGATTGGAGCGTAGAGAGAACGAGAATTCAGATCAAGTGTAGAGTTAGTGTGTGTAGTGTGTGTGAGCTTTTGGAGAAGAGGAGGGGCGGAAATCACAAAGGCCACACCACCACAGAGCGAAGAGGAGCAACGTTTTGTGCGTTTTTTGTTTGATTTCATATGATGATGAGGTGGACATGCAACAACTTGGATTTTCTTTTTTCTTTTTTTTTTATTTCTATCTTAACTATAATGATAGGTGATTCTTATTTTTATTTTTATTCATTTAATATTTGAAAAAATAAATAAATTAAGATGCACATATATCGAAACACTTAAAACTTCAAATATGCATGCTCCTATCATCCCCTTAATTTAACAAACTAATATATGTAATTTGCTAACACGAATAATTTGCATATAAATTTTTAAATGGATGTTAAAGCCCAAGGGGAATTGTATACATGAATGGCGAGAGGGTCAACTAATTTTTAAAGGAATTTTTATGATGCATTCATGAGAATGACTCGTTGAACTTTTCGGCTTAAACTTTGCACTGTCATTTATCAATTTCATTGACAAAACTCATGAAGTCTCAACTGATATTATATAACCTTTTTGCTCCTTATTATATAGTGCTATGTTTTCTGCTTTCAAGATCGAATACTCCAAACCAATAGTTCATAGATGTAGGTGAGAAAGAAGACCATTGCAAAGATCATTCTTTGTTATATGGAAGCTTATAACACAATCTCAAGGTGAGGCAGCGAACTCACCCGATTGAAGAGATATACGAGATTCAATTTGAAAACGCTGTAAAATGGCCGATTGGAAATGGCAAGAGAATGCTAAAAATGATTAAAGGATGCTAAGTGAAGAGAGAATATTTAACAATTGATCATCATTTAAATATACAAGGACTGGAGAGCCACAACTAAGCATAAACAATTTGAAGTAGCCTATATGGAAAGTCATATATACATAGTTTTGAAAATGGATCCCCAGTTTTCTCACGACTCGATGGTGCTGAAGATCATACCAGGCAGGATGGTGCTGAAGATCAAACCAGGCAGGAGGGGGCAATTCAGGGTAGGACGCAACGCAGACTACAGTCCAAGAACCTGCTCTGGCCACTTTCTATCAGCATGGAAACAAGTTGATGCATATTTGAATAGCCAAATCAATTCTAAGCAGACATGCTTGACCTTCTAGAATTTCTGATCTCTCTTTTTCCTAAAGGTTCCGCTAGGGAGAGTACAGTATGAGAGATTTTCGAGGATACAGATACAGTACGCATAACTCTGGGACTTTGAGAATCATATTAATCAACTTTAGAAATCAAAGATGGACAATACTTGAAGAACATATATAGACCAATAGTTTACATTTGCTAAGTTATGGTAATCAAAATTGTGAAACCAATCCATCTGTGAGCCAGACACTGCAGAGTGGGGTTGCAGATGGGGGGAGATAAGTTCTTAAATACAGGAAAACAAGTCTGTACAGCAAGTCAGTAAGCTTGAGTTTCCTATATCACTTCACCCTTCAGCAATATTTATCTCGGGAAAACCATTAATGCAGCTCAGTTTCTCAAGGATCAGCCTTTCTTGCTTGGCATCTATAGCACTTTCAGTCAGGGATAAACAAAACAAGACTTGCAAGCAAATGAAATTATTAGTAAAATATCAAGATGTAACTCTAGTACTAAACACGAATTGCTTTTCAATATTCAATTACATCCATAGTCATAATTTTGCTGTATAAAAGCATGATTCTAGATAGTAGGCACAGACCCTGTTTACCTCATTCCAAATTAGTAAAGCGCCTAAACCAGTCAAACAGTAAATGAGGCATCCTCAGAATTAATAGTGACTCCACCATTAAAACTGATATCACTATCCTTGAAAGTTTATGATGACTTGTAGAAGCATCTATTCAGTATTCATCAATGAATCAGCATGTGTACTGATGTAGACACGCTTCCTGTATATATTGCCAACAAAGACGGAATAGATCCTGCGGTGCTCTATTGACTAGTATGAACATTATTTTCATATAGAAATAATTCCTGTTCGAGTGCGCAAGTGTGAAAAAACCCCAAAGCTTAATAATAATTTAGAATATTCCACATTTGCATTTTGGCACTTACAAATCATTGCAGCATTGCAGTTTGTTCAGGGATTTTCTGTAAGCATTTGGAAGTACAGAAAGATGTGAAGGATACATTCTTGATCAGGGTTGTCCGTGAAATTGGAGTGCAATGCATTGCCAACACTGTCCACTATTGCTGAGGTAGTCATCGATGATTCAATACATAATATGGCAGCGATTGCATCCAACCGAGTGACCTCATTTCTGAACATCAGCCTTGCGTGTGCTACACCACATTGACAAGTTTGAGGAATAAAAACAAGAGATCGGAAACTGAGAGAATATCAAGTATTGCACCTTGAGCAAGGCGTATCAAACTTTCCAGCATGCGAACTGTTGTCCTTGCTGTGATACTATTTCAGTTAGACAAATAATTTAAAAAAGAGAATAATAATGCTATAAAATAACCTATGCGGTTTTATATGAAAAACCTGCATTCTGAGTGGCAGATCTTCTTTGGAGTTGATAATAGCTTGATATAACCTTTTCAGCCTCCTTTGTAAGGACTGGTCTGAAATATCCTTTCACAAAATGAATGTACCTGCTAGTGAAGTGGCTCTGTTATCATGTCATTAGTTTCTCTTCTAGAAGTTACAAATATATAAAAAACTACTGCACTGAAGGGGTTGTTATTTTTAACACATCTGCAATGTGACATGAAAGATGAAACATACTTTTGGTTCACATGTAAGAGCATTTATTTTCATGAGTGGGGTGGCAATTGTATGAAAACTTTACTCAAATACCACATCATATATTATGTTGAGAATATGAATAATCAACAAAAGAAAATTAGTTTTGAACACCTAAGGAAAAAAAAAGAGATATAAGTAACACTGGTGATATAATACCATGAATGGCAAGGTACAAATCAACATGTTAAGAAATGCACTTAAGATGTAAAAAAACACAGTAATCTTTCATTGCTTTGGATGAAAGTACAATATCCTAACCATTGAAAAGCAGATTAACAGAGTTTATATCAATTTTAGCCTGAAACATTAAGTGCTACCTAACTTATCTTACCTTCTAAGCATGGTAAGTGACCAAATGTCAGTTAAATTTTCATCATGGTTTCCTTTGCACCGTTCTTCCTGCAAATAAAGTTCAAGGAAGACACACACAATTCAGAATAGTCAATTAATTGCTTCATGACCCAATGGAAATGCCATAAACATTACTCTTGCAATTATTACCTCATAAAGAATGTGCGATGAAACAACTGCATCCCACTGTGGATTCTTTGTGTCTAAGAGGACGAGAACTATATCAAATCTGCTTAGTAAGGGCCCAGAAAGTGTGGTATTGACAGACAGAGCTAGTATGCATTAAGGAATGAAGACATATAACTCAAAGGATAGAACTCAGTCACAGCTATTGATCTTTGAATTCAAATTAAAGAAGCTTTTTAAAAAACTCCACAAACAAAAATAGAATGATTGGGGCGCAGAAACCCTCCACCTTATCTTATGCATCAAAAAGGAGTGCTAATGCTTTAAACAAAGATTATTCTCTAACTCGCATATAAACTATCAATTTCTATTCAAAGAAGGATACGTTGATCTGGGTCATACTGTCCCTTTGGATTTGTTGCACCAAAAACAATTGTTCTTGTGCTGAGAGTTGTTACAAGACCAGCCTGAAGATCTCACAACATTTGAATGGTCATACAACTACAGTCAGTGTTTTCAATGGCTTAAGATATGACTAGATAAAACTAGGGAAAGTTAAAATCTTTTCTCTCCAAGACAAACACAAATATAAAAATATTCAGTGCCAGGAGAGTGATTTTGTCAATAGCAGTCATAAAAGAAAATGATTTTAGAAGAAAAACAATGTAATAGTAATTACAAAACTTTGTGGTCATGAAGGTTGCATGTCAGACATCACACAACAATATATAAATCAACCATAACACAGAAATGATAAACCTTTTAATATAAAACTAAGATGGGAAACCACTCCACCAGAAATTACCAGAGAATACTTTGCAAAAACCTGCAGAGTTATATACCTTGGCTACACTTATGGTTTGCTGCTCCATAGCTTCATGAATAGTTGCCCTATCATGTTCCCTCATGCTATCAGAAAAAAATGTTAGTATTTGTACCTCTGACATACAATTATTGCAGGCCAAAAGCACAATTAGCAAAATGTAGCCTATAAATATCAATCAAATGAACCTCATGAAAGAGAAAAGCAGTTAGGTATTTTCGCTGAGTGTGAATAGGAATATGATTTTCTTTCAAAAAAATGACAGTAAAAACAAAATTTGAGATGAGAAATTTATTGGGCTAACTTTCACTTTCTTTGTTTCAGGATTATATGCAATGATCGAAGATGACATAACTAAATGAGATGTAGCATTATGATACAAAACCTCCAACCTTACAATATACATCAGATGAATGACCTTCACGCAGAGATGACAATGGAGAATCTAAGAGTAAAAATGCCATTGAACTTTATAAACCCATGTCTTCAGGAAAAGGATGCTGTATTCAAAGAAGTTGTTTATTCCATGTGGGCAAAACACCAATATTATAAATTTCTATATCCTCCCAAGCAGATTATTTGAAATCACTTATGCCAGATCAAAAGGAAGGGAAAGCTGAGTTTGTAGGTTGTACCTATCAAACTCATCTATACAACAAAGACCGCCATCTGCCAATACTAGGGCTCCAGCTTCCAGCACCCACTCACCTGACAATAATTTTTTAATATGATTTAACATAAAGGTGCAATGGAATTTTTTTTTTAAATAAATTGATATTCTCAAAAAAGTCAGCATTTGATCGCAGACAGATACAAAATGAAGCTCCAAGAAAACTTTTACAGCTATACATATTAGCAATACCTCCATCCTTGACTGCAGTGACAGTCAGTCCAGCACTAGTGCTCCCTAACCCAGTAGTAATTACAGATCTATTGCTCAATTTAGCAGCAAACTTCAAGAACTGAGACTTTCCAGTGCCTAGTCGAATCAAATATGTTAGACATCTCTGAAAGTCCAGACTATTAACCTTATCCAAGGAACATCAAAGCAAAATTCTAGAAAAATCAGAGTGCAATGGGATCCAGAAGTTTGAACATGAAATCACAGATCAAGTGGAATGATTACATAGAAGCTAACATCTAAGTACAGAATTCTATACTTTACCAGGATCACCAACCAAAAGCAAATGAGATTCTCCTCGGATCTTTGTTCCAGAAGCATCAACATGTTGAACACCTCCAATAAGTGTTAGCGCAACTAAAACAAACAGAAACATCAGCACTGGATGAATTCTTAGTTAATAGATCAAACCATATACTGTCAAGTCATTATAAATTATTAAGCACTTGAAACAGCTAATTTTCATCTTAAGATTGAAAAACTTAACCAATCACTGAAAGGACAAATGCAAAGTTTCATTACCTGCAAGCTTGACAGTGAAGAGTCCAAAAACCTGTGGGCAGATACCTCGAAGAATGGCATTTCTACCTAAAACATTTAGTAAAAGATATATCACAACCAAAAGTCAAGTAGTGCATATGATATATTACGACTATGAGCATCTTCCACCTTTCAATGGGGTATCTTTGAAATCTGACCAGAACTGTTTGAATTTCATAATAATGTCATCACGAATATCGATATCTGACTTTAACTCGTTCATTCTCCTAAAAAAGGATAATTAAAGTAGAAATAGTTAAAGAATTGAGAGAAAGATCCATTTGATAAGGTAAAGTGAATAACTTATGACCTTTAAAAAGATAAGGTTGGACAAAATATCATGTCGTATCACCTCGAGCTGGAATGTTTTGGAAAAGAAAAAAGAAAAACAGGTCCAGGAGATAATGATAATTTTTTCAAGATTTTTATGATAAAGAGAAAAAAGAATACATTATCTCAATACATGATAATGGATTGTTGGACACATGAATATGAACCCACTTGTCTTCACATGTCAATTTCCGGTTCATGGTTTACAGTTTAACAGTCATTACTTAGACCACTACAAGTACTTACAACTCCAAGTTGTGGATTTGAACTTCCAATAGGTGCACTTCTCTACCCATCAAGGTCAAGATTAAACACATCTGTTCCTTTCTGTTAATTTTGCAAAGTGGCATCAACTAGAGTAATTCTGTTATAAATTACTGCATTTCAACAAAACTGCTTTCGCATCGACTATTTAAAACCAAGAAAAGCCATCAGTTCCTTTCTGTTAATTTTGCAAAGTGGCGTCAACTGGAGTAATTCTGTTATGAATTACTGCATTTCAACAAAACTACTTTCGCGTCGACTATTTAAAACCAAGAAACGCTGCAAGATGAAGAAATAAAAATAAATGATGATGTTTAACATTTGTGTGATCATAAAGTGGTAGAGAAAAATAGTTTTAGCTAAACAGGTAGAAGCAGAGAATTTGGCAGTTGTTAAGGATCTTCTGGAAGTAATCTATTTTAGTTTGAACAAGCAATAGTTATTATTTTGCAATTAAGTAGATTACTTCAGCTTTTAAAGTCCAAGACTAATCACTATGCTTATTACAATTTGAGCTTAAAAAGTCTCAAAATGCTTAAGCTCATGACACTGCTCAATTTGCAACATGTGATATTGTTTGAGCCTTTCACATTATGATACCAAAAATACTGTCTTAAGTATCAATTCGACTTCTTTGTGTCCCATTGTTGGCCCTTACCTCTTTAAACCCACTAAAGATAAATTTTGGAATGCAACTAAACTGGTGAGGTGCATTTTGGTAAGTATTATCTTCAAGTTCCATAAGTGCCATAACTGGCTCTAGTGAAGTCATTTGAGAGGTGATTATCCAGTGTCGGATATTATTTATCTTTGTTCAAGTAATACAGTGAGGACCTTCATAGAACAATATTGTTATTTTTGGTAAAAAGTAGACACCCGCCACCCCAACATTTCTAGATGTGCGGATACCACCCAACCTTAGAAAACCCCCCAGATTCCATGGGGGCTGTGAGGGGAAGTGCAAGCAAGCCCACAGTGTTCAAGTAACACAGTAAAGACCTTCACGTAGAACATACAGGATAAGACTTGGGGCTTAGTTTTTTGTGATTTCCCCAAATGTGGAAGTCGTGTTAAAACTTACACAAAAAAATAGAGTCAAAATAGGAGGAAGTAAGACAAACTAAATGCGTTACCTCACATAATTAGCAACTAATACAGGATCAAGGTCACAGCGCACATCCTTCATATCTGAGGACCATTTAGCTGTCAGAACTCCAGTAACAATTACATCATCTGAAAGGAAAAATAAGAAAAATGAATTACACAAGCTTATAGAATGTACACCTGAAGAGGATTAATGTTTGGGGTTTATAAATAAAAATGAAGGACTGTGAATGAGTTTGTCAATGAAGCATACATGTGAAGGATGATTTATTTAGCAACGTGGTTTATATCCTATGTAAAATAAAACTTTAAAGTAAAAGTTTGCCGCAATCTGTACCTCCAGCTTTAACTATGTCAACAAGATCATCCTTCAGAATAACAGGAATTGAACGAGGGATAGCTCCAACACCTAAAACCTGTGTGCTTTCTTGAATTTTAATTTCCTGATAATCATGACATATCTTGTTGTCTTCTATTATCTGGTACCGCGTGCTTTCACAATTCTACACAGAACAAGATCAAGCCTATATGATATAGCAAGCAATTCAGAAGACCAAAAACAAATTTGCTGGCAAAGTCATACTCTAAGGACACAAACTGAACTGGTTCGCGAGCTTTTCAAGCTAGGCTAAAGCCAATCTCAAACTTCCTTGGGCTTTTCCAAGCTTGGCTCTAATACTCAATCTAGCAAGCTCAGGTGCAGAAATAGTAAGCTTGCAAGGCCGTGATATTTGATTATTCAAATATTACATACTTAGTAATTGTAATATAGTATTGCGATAGTAGGAAGATAGAAGTTAAGCCTTATGCTGAAGTTCTAACAAGAACCAGAAGGGCCCAAGCAGAGATCAACATTTACAAGTATTCAGATGGTCATTTACACCCTTACTAGGAATTGCTCAGAATAAAAACAGCAAGCGGACAACATATACATCTTAATTTCAAATTTTCTTCGGCTAGAAAAACAGCTGACCACAAACATAAGATTCTTATCAAGGACAAGAAACCTTGCATAAACCAAGTGCTTCTCCAGCTGCAGAGAAATGACTAAATGTGTGTGGCTCTGTTTTTCTATATCCTAGTGCATGTATGAGATTTAAGCAGATGGACTTTAGAACAGACCTGAGAAGGGCAAAATGTCGGCCGGGATACAGAGTTCCTGGTTTCCACCTCTGGATAAACTTTGAATCTACATGTGAAAATTTTGATTTAGTTGAATCTATATATGAACCACATTGCCACAGATCATTTACAAGATCAAGACAGTATTGTGCAGTATAAATTCATGAAAGGAGTGAGGAAAATATCTGCAGTTATAAACAGATCTACAGACCATGAATGCATGGATTATTATCAATAGAACAGGTAAGAAAACTAGTAACTTCTAAGAATCAAGTTCCTAAATATAAATTCCTAAAGAAAGTATGCCATAATCTATCTCATCTACAGACTCTTTGCATGGACAGTATCAATAACTTTCTTGCAATTGACAACAATTACTTTGCTTAACGATTAGTCTAAAAGAAACCAAGCATATGGAAAGCACACAAATCAGACCTGTGTTTGCATACTCGACACTCATAAATCTTCTCGCCTTCAATCATCTTGACTGCTCCAGACCTAATTACTATGCCTTTGAGAGTGAGAAGAATCCCACGGTGCTTCACTCTCACACGTCCAATACTCGGAAAAGTTTCTACCCACTCCCAAAACAAAAATAAACTCATGAATTTAAACATACAGAGATAGAGATTTTCAAAGAAAAGCTGGTATTTCAAAAGAATAAAAAATGTAATGGAGCACAAGCAAATGACCAACCAGGGCATTCGAGAGGAGAACTGCAAACATTAATCCGAACATGTACATAGGCCTTCACACAAGCATTTTCCATTTTCTTGAAATCCTCAAATATCACTTTCTACACATTCAGTTCAAACAACAACGTACCATGAGCTTCACATCCTTATGGAAGGATTTTACCCATAAATAAGTAATAACAGAACAAATGGCTTTTAGAGCCTTCTCCTGGTGATTATTGATGACCAAATACTGAACCAACATCTCGACTAATATATACAGACCTAAGAGTAGAATTCATGAAATTAAACTGAAAAGAAACCTGAGCCCAGATAGCAGATTCATTGAAAAGCGGTAAATATTCCGTGGGCTGTGAGAAAATGAGGTGTGCCAACGGTGGATTGTCATCCATCAGCTCAGCAAAACTTTTTCAAAAAAACAAAAAAATAAAATGATCAATTGGGTGGGTCTATCAGCAGAAGCAATTTGTTTATATACATGTAAGAAATTGATTACACACACGGAGTGCGTGAGTTTCAAATGAGTGAGTGAACTTACTCCACATGGAGAGGATAGTGAAGGCGAGGATCAGAGGAGAGGATAATACTTTGGAGTTGTTCCAAGTGATGCTTTATCAAGAATCCCGCCATTTCTTTGCCGCGCCTACCGTCATTCTCCATCACCACCACCATCTGTTTCTGTGTACGTGTACGACAGAGAGAGAGAGAGGAGAGAGGCCGCGAATGCGAATGTGTGTGTTTCGCGGAAAAAGGGTACTTATTTGATTTTCTTAATATCAAGGAGTTAAAATAAGAATTAATAAAATGCAATTAAAAATATATAAATAAAGGAGAAATTACATTTTACCATCATAACTATTTGTGTTTTTACACATTGTCAATTAAATATTTTTTTATTATATTTTATTATCTCAACTCCATGAGTTTTACATATTGTCACTTCAAACTCACCGTTGGTGGAATATTCTACTCAAATCTTATCACGTGTCTTGCACACGGGAATTTTAAGGGCAAAACTGTATTTGACCAGTAGATATTTTAGGCAAACTTGTCATCTTACCCACTTACCCACTAACTTTTATTTAGGCAAAATTGAATAGAATTATAGAAAAAAAAAATTCATTCTTATGCTCTATTCTTGAAGTAAAAATGTGGAAGCAAACTACATAATTCAACATGAAAGAGATATGTCATTGTGGAATAAATGCAACCAAAAAGACATATTAGATTAACATCAACTCAAGAAGGAGGTATGTTGCTTGTGAAAAATTTTCGGCCAAGAGGAATTTCAGAAACCCAAGTTCCATTTCAGTTTTTAATTTATTAAAATCTTCTAATAATTACTAGAAAAATTCATGGATGTTTCACTTAAATCTCTTAATTTTTGAGTAAAAAATGAATTTTTCATGGATATAATTTGATTTTGAATGTTCTGGATTTTTAGAAAAATACTGTAGATAATTTATAATTTGTGAAATTAATTTTTAATTTTTAAATATAATTTTGAATTTCTAAGACCAATTTATATTTTGGAAAATATTTTATAATTCTGAAGCATTTTCTAGTTTTCAGAAAGTATTTGTAAATTTTTTAAAAAAAAAATCTAAAATTTGTGAAATTAATATTGAATATGAAATAATTTGTAATTAAAGAAGTTGGATGTTGTACTTACTTTGTATGGATTGATCCCTCAATGTGCACGACAAATTATTCTGAAACTACTGAAATGAGTTAACAGGCTTGAAAATGATTTGAGACGGAAAAGGTCAAGAGATAAGTGGTTGTTGGTGGCATTGATTATATATTGGACTATTAGGTACCTCTTTAAGTGATTGAAATGATGACACTATTTTATGTAGGAATGATTATAACATAGTGTAATAGTTTTAGGTAGGAATTATTATATAGACAAATTTCAATTTTCAAATGTTATGTGAATTTTGGCTATAATTCAATTTTTCACGTAATGTGTATGTATTGTCAATGTTTTCATAATCGGATCGATAATCAAATCGATCTTATTATAATTAGCGGTTCAATCGGTCGGATCGATTTAATAAAAATTAATTATATTTTCTTATTTTATTATGTAAAATGATAATATAATAGATTAATTGTTATGTAATATATTTTAAATGTAAAAATAAATAAATAACTATATAAAAATATATAATAAAACACAAAATTCAAAAAATCACATAAATATAACAAAATATCAAATTTAAACCTTTATAAAAATTAAAAATAAAAAATAAAAAATAAATAAAAACCGCTCAAACCAGTTTTGGGCGGTTTAACCGGTTGTTGATCGATTTTGGCCGATCAAACTGGTCAAATGATTTTTTGGCCTAATTGGACTGGACCGACCTCCGGTTCTCAGTTGGACCGATTGAACCAACTGATTCGGTCTAATTTTGAAAATATTGTGTATTGTATCAATGAATGAATTTCACTTTTATGTAAAGTGTTATCAATTGTATCCCATTAACAAATTTTTAATATGTAATCTTATTTCAATGTAACAAAAAGTACAGTTACAAAACAATAGTTGAAATAACATTTTTTTAACACAATGACAAAAAGATTCATTTCATTCCAAATGTGATCGTTACAACTTGAAAATTACAAATATGACCAAAAAATAATATTGGTCAATCAAACAATATGTCACGCACAACCATCCCCAAATGCTAAAGCTATTTTTAAAAGCTAAACTTGTTCATACACATCAACATCTACAAATGTAACCAAAAGTTAAAGTTCCACTTCACAATTTGTTCATACACATCAACTTCCACAAATGTCATAAAAAGTTATCCTAAAATATAAAGCTACACTTCACAAAATGTATTCAAAAGCTAGAAAATGACTAAAAGTTAAACCGACCTCAATGTTACATTTGAGTACAAATTGGTATTTCTTCTTTTTCTTCTTCTATATAAATTTTCTTAGATTCTCTCTTGGCTATAAGTCTCATTGTAACAATTATCCACATAATTTTCAGGAGTATATCTCATGCAGTACAATCCACAAATAATACATGCACAAGGAATCCATGTTAGCTCCTATCTTCTACAACTGCATGTTTTCTCCTCTAAATGCAGCTTAAATCTAGTCTCATAACAACTCTCAATTACAAACTGATTATGACCATTCCAGTGGGCAATAAACTCCGTGGTCTTCTTATTCATCTCCTCTAAAAGTTTATTAATTTTAGGACATAAGTCCTCGTTATACTTCTCCATTTGATCCCTCCTCACATGTATCCTCCTTATCAAAATAACTCTTATAATTTCTAGCATACTCATAATTGGTCTGCACCTCACTCTCAATATCATTGAATTGAAATTTTCAGACATGTTATTCAACAATATGTCACACTTTGAATGAGTGCTAAAGTGAGATCAAGACCAATTTGTTGGAGGCCTGTGAACCAACCATTCATATGCAACTACATCCATTTCTTTCGACTGAGCCATTGTTATTTCAAAATCAACTACTTTAGTTGCCCTTGCTGCTTTTCAAATAATGTTCTTTAATGTCAAACCTTTATATGTCAGTTTGAAGTTTTTGTATAAGTGCATGATACAAAATCTGTGTTCACAACCAGGTAACAAGGTATCTATAGCGTCAATCAACCCCTTTTGTTTGTCTGACATGATTGTCCAATGGTAATTATTTCTTATATTCAAATCTTGGACAAGTAATTCTATAAATCACAACCATGATTTTTTCTTTTCTTTTTCTCTAAACATCATAAGCAAATGGATACATACAATTGTTGCCCTCAATTCCTACAATACTTAAAAGTACCTCACCAGTAGAAGTTTTCAAATGATAGCCATCAAGACATATGATAGACCTACACCCCTCAAGCAACCCCTTTTTTAAAGCACCCCAACAAATATAAAACCTCTTAAACATTGGTTGTCTCCCAAATTGTTTACATTTTATTTTCATAGTTGTACCTATATTTGACTTTATAATTTAATCATCACAGGACCAAACCATGACATATTGTTCACAATCAGACCCACTACCCATTTTAAACATTTTTTTCTTTATTCTGTACAACTGACTCTTGTTAAATACCAGCTTCATTCATGTTTTTTTGAATAATTTTCATCATAGAATTCACTGGCCATTTAGGTCAGTTCAAATTTTATCCTTGTGCAAATTAGCTAGCCATTTAGTATTTGCATGAGATACCCTCTATTTCCTAGGACATTTATGTTTGCTATTACATGTTCACAGTGTCCTTATTTTGTATCTTAAGAGCATAAATAACCCATGTGCAGGTTTTATGTTTACATTTTGCTTGCACTTTGAACTTATTATTTATTATAAATATTATATCCCTTCCTTGTTTAACTGAGTGTTGACTCACTGCTTGCCTAAATGTTGCAGTGTCATCAAAACACTTGCCTAATTCAAATTTAGGAACATTAATATCTACCATTGTGTTGAATATTGGATGACCATTATGTATATTATTACCTTCAAAATTAATGTGACTAAATAAATCATTTTCTACTTGTTCACTAAATATTGCAGCTTGTAACTTTGACATATGTAGACCACCCCATTCTACCTCTATATCAATGCTATCATTAAACAGTGCATCATCATCAGATACTTCATATTCATTATCAACAAACATCTCAATTATGTCAGAATCTGAACCTATTGATTGTCCATCATCACTTTCATTATTGTCTCTATCATCAACTACATCATAATTCATTTTCAAAGGCTCATTAACATTCATTGATCCCTTACCCACATAATTAGTTTTGTCCCTGTTGACCTCACTCATATCTATGCTATCTTCATTATCACAAACAAAATTAAGAGGCTCGTTATCAGTAGGGAAGCCTTTGGTAGGTTTTTCAAAACTCTCAGATTCACTACAAGATACACCAATTTTTTCATGTTCTACAAACATCGCAACCATCCTATTAGCATCAATGAAGTTCAATAAATTAAAAACATTATTATCATTGTATTAACATCAAATCATTGCAATCATTAACCCCAATCATACTGCAATGAAAATATTTAAATTCCTTTATGCATATCTCATTGGTCATACTATTTAACTCAATCAGTGACGTTTCATTGGGATGACAATAATCAATATGAGTAATTTCTGCAGCTACATAAAATTTTCTTCCTAAATTAACAAACAATCTAGAGTGATGCATTCTTATAGTGAAGTTCTCAAAATAAGGACCCAATGAGGTGGGAAAAACAATAAAAAAAATTAATTCAAACACTTTAAAATTTGTATGAGGACAATAACATAAAAAAAATAAACTTTAACATTCATAATAAATTGTAACAATACTATAACATGTTTTGAAAAATTAAAACAAGAAAAAAACCCTAAATAATCGAACAAAAAATCAATCTTTCAATAAAAAAATCATCGACCCTACGGTTATTATTAAAAAAAACCCATTTAAGTATTCAAATTACTTAACATAATTAGGAGAAATGCTTCCAAATGGTATGATAGAATCACCATTTTTTCGTATTTTCCACACCATTGAGAGGGATTTCAAATTCACTGATAGATTAGTGTTTAGTTTGGAAGATTAGTATTTAGGGCTTTCAAATATAGGATTGTGGGTTTTTTTTAAACGATTTTGGAATACTAGTGTTTGATTTTGTTCATCTTTGACTACTAAAAAAAACCTTAACTTGTTGATTGTTGGTATGTGTTAGGGATTTGGATCCCATGTAAGAATATGTGACCAATTTCATCGAGAAATTGAGATGCCCACTTGAATGGATGATGTTGCCTTTAAAATTCCCACGTATAATGCACATTACAGGATTTGGGTGGAATATTCCATCGACTGTGAGACTGGGGTGGTAACATACAAAACTTATAAAGTTGAGATGGTAAAGTGTAACAAAAAAGTTTAGTTGATAATGTGTAAAAACATAAATATTTAACATGGCAAAGTGTAATTTTCCCATAAATAAATAAGAAATAATTCCATATGAATTTGAACAATATAATGGTTGCAAAGTATAAAATTAGTTAGTTTAGTAGATTGAACCAGATTAAATACTAAAACCTTAAGTCAAAAAAGTTAATTAGCAGATTGAGCGATTTCCATAAATCTGAATATTTATTTTTTTTAAATAAATAGTTCTAAGAATTAATAAAAAATTATGTCTATTTTGTTTATCAGAGTGATCGAGTTTTGGCACGTAAGATTTTAGTGATTCGTTATTTGCAAAGTAACTTAAAAATAAGGATTTGTTTTAATGGAATTTAACCGAAACGTTTATATCCAGCCAAGACTTATTTTTACGCGGGGCATAAGCCTCGGGTGGGTTGTATGCGCCGCAAAATTATATATTAGTTAGTTTTAAAAACTAAGAAATATTAAGAGTTTTAATAAATTGGTCAATAAATTAAAAAAATAAGTAGGAGAAAATATTGTGAAAGAAAAATTAGATGTAAAAGGCATAACTATAATATTAAATTACTAGCTTTTGAGATAATAGAAAAATAAAAGAAAAAATATTTTGTAATATCAAAATTATGAGAGAAATAAAAATATTTTTAGAAGAAAATGTAATAAAAGAAATTAAAGTTTTATTATTATTCAAAGAAATTGAAAACCTAAAATACAAGGCATGTAATGAGAAGACAAATATAAGATTTTACATATAGTTAATCGAAGAGGACAAATCGTTATAAAATCACTAGGAAGTTTGAGGATAGTCATGGGACAAAATAAAATTTTTAGAGAAAAACAGAAGTAAGAAATTGTTGAACTGATTTTTTTTTTCAATTTTTTTATTTTTTTGTTTAGTAAATTTAAATTTAAAATAATTTTTCATTATAAATTTAGATGATTAAGTGGTTTCAAATTTGAAAAAAACCTATATGGTAGAATTTGATCCTCAAGGATTCATAATCTCAACTTTGTTATCCTTAAAACTCGAGTTTAGCTTGAATAAAATCAAGTTAAAAATCTAAAAAAAACACAAATCATCTGATAAAACACGACCTGTTTTTTTAGGCATCATCAAATGGTGATATCATTAAGTAGGAAAAAAAAAAAAAAAAGAACACATTACAAAATATCACAAAATTCTCCTAAGTTATTGAATTATCTTTCCAATAACCAGCAAAATGAACAGCCTTTTCTCACGACATGGTTAAGTCAGTTTGTCAATCCTAAAATTCAAAAGGATCATAGTTACCAAACTGGTTATTAGCTTGGGCAACTGAATAACAAGGGCCTGTCTCATGAATCATATGCATCTCTGGTAAATATAACATATAAACTGCATCTTTTCTCCATTTGAAGTATAACTGCAAAAACTATGTTAAAATATTAGAGCAGCATAATTTAACCAAAGATCTCTCCACAGACCAAAACATAATGTAGTCCCAAGTTTTTTAAAATTGAGTCGTCTAACAGCACCAGCGCGTAAAGAAGCAACACAAGTAATGTTACCAAAATTAGTTTATCCCTCAATAGTCATGGTGGATAGATTTAAGCTACTTCTTCATTGTCTTGTGGCTTCCACAACAGAAGCATTCAGCCACAAAACCCTTCATTAATGGAACCAGAATCTGCAAAATGGAGTCATTGACCTGACAATATAAGGGCTGTAGCTTTCTTAAATGATTCACATGCTTTCCCCAGATCGGTTTCTGTATGAGCAGCAGACACGAACAATCTAATTCCAGCAGGTAACTTGCATTTGTCTACTGTTGATCTTTTTGAGGTTGCAACAAAAATGGAGTGTTCTTTCAACAACTGCAAACACATTAGCTAGCCATCAGAATAGCATATTGATTTTTGCCACCAGAGGAAACACGCACAAGTCAGAAAAATACATTAGGCTTAAGAGTTAAAGCAATTTACATCATCAGCAATATCTTCAAGCACTTGAAGATCACCCTTCATGGATCCTGTGGATTTCTTCAGTCTCAGAAAAACTATTGGTGATTCTGGATCACTGACTATCTCAAGCCCTTGTACATCTGATAAACCTGGAATCTTACATGATATTAGACAGAGAAAGTGAAGAAATAATTTCAGAAATTACAAAATCAGTCAGAACGAAAACTTGATGACGAAAGCATAGGAAAACTTATCCAAATTATTCGAAAAAGGAAAGTAGAAGACAACCTTTATGTAGAGTAGCAATATTCTCCTTCAACTTTGTGAAAAGATTTGGATTTCCTTCCAAAATATCAATAGCAGTGATTGCAGCACTTGCCAGATAAGGAGGCAAAGAAGCAGAAAATACATAACCAGAACTACTGAGACGCTGCCCAAAGAAGATTTGGTATTAGAGAAGCAGGAAAGTTACTGTGGTATATTATGAGCAACTACGGAAAGTAATGAGTTGGATACCCACATCATTCTTGTTTCTCAGACCCCAACAGTGCTAACTCGCTTTTTTATTTTTCCGAACTCTGTCTGGTACTCTATGGGATTATATTCTAATATCCAAAATTCTACCAATTTATTTAGCATTTACTGATAAGCACTTAAACCCTTTAATTTCTCCATAAAAAAATTTGATTATAACAATGTCATTCTATTGTTAGGAAAACATAAAGTTACTTGACCCAAAGAAAATATTGTGAACAAGAATATCAAAAACATATAAGATGGAAATGTATCCAATTCCTTAAATGATTGCTCAAGATATAACCAGAATTCCAATAAATATGAGATTATAAATTAAACTAAGAAGACAATATATTGTGCTCATTCCTCCAATAAAAAATAAATAAATAAATGAATAAATAAATAAATCAATCAAGAAAAAATCTAAGGGAATAGGAACAAAATTGAGGGTTGGATGCTCCACCCTTATACATTAGACCAAGTTTACTTTGAAGATTGAAATATGTATGTGTTTGCGTGTGTGCATGCAGGAAAATTTTAGAAAGGTATAATAAGTGAGTTTTAAGGCCATGTACAGTGAGCCGCTTCCCATTATGTAAGACAAGCTTTTAGGGTAAGCATGCACCCGATATATGGAAAGCCTACTCAACTACCCATTTGTGTGGGTTTCAGGCAGGTATCCAGAAAACATATCCCGTTGCCAGCCCTAAGACCAACAGATTAAAGAAACCTAGTTAATTCAATCTTCCAAAACTAGGGGTAAAATTTGCATCTCCTACATTCATATCCTCTCTAGTGGACTTCCAAAAACATGCATACCTGGTGATCGATCACTCTAGCACTCCCAGTGCAAAACCCTCCTTCAGTGGCCAATGCATGTCCCATTGCAGCAGTGACAATATCCACCTTCTCAATCTGCAAAAAATAGTGTAATAGAGCAAATAGGCAAATTATACAGCCAATTACCCAGCAAGACGGTGGAAACTTACTGGAACTTTGCAATGTTCAGATAGACCTCTACCAGAGCTTCCAAGAACTCCAATAGAATTGCTTTCATCTAGTATTACACGGAATCGATATTTCTCCTTCAACTTGATGATTTCATCCAATGGAGCAATTTGACCAGAATTCTGGAATTGCACAAGATCAGTCTGAATGAACTTTTCAAGATCCAGCACAAATTAAAACTATAAGTGTTTGACCAGTGAAGGCATAAATATAGAAGACTTGAATATATTGACCGCTACAGTCCCCATTTTCCCATGTTGAATTGTCTTCGGATCCCCCATGAACACCCACCATATCAGTGAAATATCAACGAAAAGAAAAAAAGCAAGACACAATGAATAATAAATGCTGTGACTACTGCTGTAAAAGAGATACCTGATAGACAGCTTCTACGATGATATAACGCCTAAGCTTCTTAGCTCGTTTGTTCTCGTGGGTAACATTTTCCAGAATACTCTGTAAAGACTTCACATCATTGTGTTTGAAATAAATAATCGTACTCCTAGAGAGGTGAAGGCCATTTTGTATTCCCCAGTGGACGCCCTCGTCTCTATAAGAGCCGCCACCACCCCCAAAGAAAAAATGAAGAACAAAGAAGAAAAGAAAGAAAAGAAATCAATCTTTAAGATTTCAAAAAAATATTACGTAAGCCCAACAGACAGAAATTAATTGTATTAGTTTATGTCTCTTTGATATTAAAATCACATATACATATGCCAAAGCACTACTATGAAGAGATTAGTTGCTGTCACAAGAGAAAAAGCAGTAAACAATATATTAGCACATACTACCAAGGTGATACCACAGTAAACAAATAAAATAAATTATGGGGTACAAGAATAAAATAAGCTTGAAGGCAAGGAGGAAGGGCATAATGACTCGAACCCAGGACAATAAATTTTTGAATTGATAATGGACAAAACTGATAATGAGACATTAAGGCAGTGGTACATAAGAGGAAGATGCTGTCCACCATTGTCACAGACCTAGATGTCGTCAGAAGCATAACACGTGCCAAATAATATTCAAAAAGAATTTCTTAAGTTAACACGTCTAAATCATAATTCCTTTTAAATTCTCGTAAAGAACATCCAGCCAGATCTCATGTTGCATTGTACAATACTACCAACCAACAAGTACATAATAAAAAAAAAGCCAAGAAAGACTCACACGACAACGAGATCACCCTTCTTACAAAATGCTGGAATGGTACTAAACATCGTGGAAAGTCCATAGGAATAAAGTATAGAATCAGAAGTTCCAAGAAACTTCGCTATTCTGGCCTCGCAATCAAGGTGAACATCTGCACCAATAGAAATGTTGTCCGCATGGTCTCATACTGTCCAAGATTAAGGAGAAATGCAAAGAACATACATCAATGTCAGATCATACCAATTGTCCCATAAAATCCACGAGGACCACAAGAACCAACACCATATTTTTCCAGTGCTTTAGTACATGAGTCCTGTGTTCAACAATGCTATCAGTTGAAAACAATGTAAAGCACTAAATTAGAAACAAAGACCAGAGATAAGAGGTAAATTCTTCTTACTTGTAGCTTATCATGCCCTAGAAGACCAAGGTAATTTGCTGTTGTGAAGTTCACAACTTCTTTGCCATTGATTACAGTATGCGGTCCAGCAGCACTGGATAAAGCAACTCAAAATGAAACGGGAAATCTAAAAGTGCACAGCAGGGTATTGAAAACTAAATTCTAAAAGCACAAATACAAACTTGAGCTACGAATCAGAAGAAATGCTATCATTTCAATAAAGAATTAATGTTAGATATATGATCATGCATGGAAATGGAATCCATGTCATAAGAGGAAATAAAATACTTACCCATGTGCCATCTATTTTGTTAATACTCATACTTCCTTCAGGTAAACATAGTGATTCAGCGTGATGAAGAGAGAGAAATTTTATTTCCACATCATTTACAGAAAATTGAGCTTGACAAAAATTGTCTGATTGAAAAAAATCACCTTTCCAGTACTGGAGGTTCATACTTCATCTCTTCAGTAATAGAAGGAATGAGGGGTTCTGGCACCCATTCATCACATAACTCATCTACTTCCTAAAAACATTAAGCAACCATATTCATCAGCTTTGATGGTGAACAACTAGATCTAGAAAATGAGACATACAAGAAACAGTTTAAGATGACAATACTCGAGCTAATAGCAAACTACACTTTTTGTACATTCAGAGATGTGTAATAGTTAAAAGGGAAGGCAGACTACAAAGACACAAATATACAGCCTCAAATGACATGTTGGCATGAAACCATATATCCAACACCAAACTTCGAATGACATCCCTTGAAATCATGTGACCAGTAGATGCCATTGCAAAGCTGTAGTGAAAATTTTGCTGCTCACCCTTCTCTGGCAGCCACCAAAAATTAATGTAACTATATCTATCTATAAAACTTTGGATGCATAATCAAGCCAAATATAGTAAAAGACATGGCATGACCATTGAAAGAAGAAGAAGAAGAAGAAGAAGAAGAAGAAGAAGAAACAAGTTTCACAAGTTACACAGGCCAGCAATACTGTTCAACATTATGGAAGCAATAGCCACAATAGGAAATGGTACATCATATCACCAGCAGAAATGCACTAATCATCAAAATGGACAGCAAGACAATTGCATAAGGAGCAAGTGTTGGGCAGGGGCACAGGCATAACAAGATACTGGCTTGTCAAGAGCATTTGTCTAATAAATAATGATAGGATGCTCCACAGACAGCTCTCTCTCTCTCTCTCTCTCTGTATGTATGTATGTATGTATGTACATATGTACGTAAGTACGTATGTATGTAATATATGGGGGGAGGGTGTCTGTTATGGTACAAGTGCCAAAAAGTTCTTCAGCTGAGGAATGGAGAAATTAACCCAACCAACATGAGAGGATAACTCAAGAAAATATAAGATTTCGAGGAAGGAGTACAAATATGATGCAGTAACCAACAGAATTTTATTGGCCTCATGCAGAAATGTTCTCTAATACTGATTTAATGGAGGGACATCTACTTCAAAGATTTTCACTTTTAAAATCGTCATATGAGTCCTTTTTTCTTCAAAAATTATAATCTCCTCAATTCTAAAGAGCCCTGAAGAGCTGAAAGTGAACTCAACATGTCCTTGGCATGTCCCATAAGGCTCTCATCAGTTCCAGATTTAGAAGAAAACACATCTTTAGGATGTGACTTCAAAGAATTTCCAGTTATGTCCATGTCTAAAATAATGTTTGGACACCAGGACTCAGGCCCCCTGGGGATGCCTTCATGTCCTAAAAAGTTGTTGGTATTCCCACCATAATCATCCTCGTAAGAACAGGATTACCCCGATCCCGGGTTTCAGAAATGCCTTGAAAGCCAGAATCTAACCATCCCAATCTTTCACCCATTCAGTGACCCTACACCCTATCGGGTGACTTCAGTTCTCCTACTTACAGGTCATGGAACTTGCAGTTTCAAGACAAGGAAGAACACTTGCTTCAAGCATCCCTTAAATTCAACAAAAACAGTTGCTCACTCAACCAGTCAGAAAATAGTGTTGTCAATGAAGGCGATGCTGATGGTAATGGTATAACTGAGGTCATGAGCAACTGTCTACAGTTAAAAACATGTGAGTTTCAAAGTTTAAGACTCAATACTTCATTCTTTCTTCAACAGCAGACTTCAATGCTTCCACAGTCATTTTGCAACCAAATAAAGACATGAATGAGAAAGGGAACCAAAAAAATAAATCCAAAAAAATATATCCTCTTTGGAGCATGGATGAACATGGAAATGAACACAGGTAAAGTAGAGATCATATAACAGTCAATATGCATATCACCTACCTTCTTTGTCAATGGTCTTTTAGGTGGCTTGTAACTTTTTTGAGATAGAAGGAAAAGAATTACGACTAAAAGAAGACCCTCCACAAGAAGATGACCTACAATGATTTGAACAGATGACTAAGTACTTATAACATAAAAGTCGAAATTATTACAATAACATATCTCGAGAAGTCCCCAAAGAAAAGATAACTTACCTCTGATTGGCACTCCAAAGACAACAGCTCGAGCAGATGGGGCATCAAAAGCCAATGTTACCCAATCTGAGACAAACTTAACCATAGTTTCAAAAGCTGACAACATTGTATCCATTAAGTTAACTTGGAATACACAGAATGCTTCCACCAAGTTATAAAGAAATAAAAAGGTGCCTCCTCGTAGAGTAATGTCCTTCTGCTCTTTAAACCATCTTATTGAAACATCTTCACCTCAGCTTTGTGTATGAGATTGTTCATGAGCTGAAACCAACAACAATTAAATCAAATATTTACTAGTTATCCAAAATTAATTATGGTAAGCATTTAGAATATCAAGTAAATAGTATAAGAGTGTGTTTACGTTGAAGGATTTTGAGTTAAGGATTCAAAATCCATGACAATAATCCATCACACTTGATTGGATAGATTTCAAATCTTTTGCCAGATATTCTGATGCTAACCTAAGAGACCAAGGCCTTCACTCTTTATGGGTATATCAGAACCAAAAAATCATAATCATATAGGAATACACACATCTTCATCACATTTATGACAAAATCAAGAATTCGTGCTAAAGATTCAAGAGCAAAAAGATAAAAAAGCATGCTGAAAGTATAAACCTAGTGGCAAACAACCCACACAGTGTCACGTGTATCTTAAGCCTTTTGCAACAGAAATGAACAAAATCTGACTTAGACAACATTAGGCATTCTCCTACCTGTCATCAAGGTGCTAATTATATGTCACCAATGCGGTTTAGACTTGCCAAACCAAATCAGGGAATTATATGAGTTTCAACTAGCAGCTCCTTAAAAGACGTACCAGAAAATGCAAATAAACATGGGAGACAAATGGTTATTAACAAAAACTAAACAAAAAACACATGAATATGAAGGGCCCAATTCCAAAATGTCCATATTCCATATTCTATAAGCAACTCAACAACAAATAAAGCAGAAACAAGTGAAAATGGGAAACCGTAAACACACACACGCACACACCAATCAAACAGAAAAATCAATTTATCGAACAAACATATCTAGCGAAACATGCAAAAAAAACTTAGTATTACAACAACAACAGCGATATATAAATTTATATAATCATTTCTCAATCGAATTTACCTTGTTAACTTTTCTCGCCAAGAAAAACTTGACCCCGAGGATGTGACAATCCAATTGGAGGAGAAGGCAGAAATACAGAGCGATGCGCTAGGGTGGGGGGATCTGGGCTTGGGATCTAGACCCAGTTTGTAGACCCCATTTAGCAAAGTGTATAGTTGGTTAAACCCGACTTACACTCGGTCAATAACGGCCTACAGGTGGGGCCCGTCTCGGATCCGTCCCACCTCTCTATCTCTCTTGCCTATGTTGGATCGTCAAAGCAATCGAACTCAAAAGTCAAAACGCTGCTAAAAATTTTTACTTCGGAAGACTCGAGAGCTTCTGTGAGTTTTAAATGATATTTAAAAAAATACAAATCTTATTTTTCTGTATTATTATTTTTGAAAAGAAATTTACAAAATTAATGGTGTTATGTCAATATTTTAAATTAAAGAGCACTTTTGAATATTATTTAAAATCTCAATTTAAAAAAGTCTCAAAAAAATATAAAATCAATAATTTATTTTAAAAAATAATATAATCATATCGACAACCAAAAATAATATAATCCTATTTAAATTAAATTAAATTAATTAAGATGATTAATTATTTTATTTATATTCAATACAAATTAGTGTTTGATTTAATTAAGAAGGAAAAAAAAATACTACAAAATGTCAATGTGAAATTCATTTTCCTTGATATTCCAGATATGATTGAAAGGTAGAGTGTCTCTCCCAAGTGTTGTGACGTCCAAATGTCCATTATTTTTATATTTCAATATAAGAAGCGTCATGCTTCGAACAATAAAAATTCCAATATGTAAAATTTTTGTGCTTCAATTAGTTTCGCCTATTGGTTGGCATACCATATTATCAAAACTTGTATTTATATTGAGTTTTATTGACCATTTATTGTAATTTCATATTAATTTCTCCTTAATAATAATGTGTATTTTGTCAGGACTTTTTATTTTATTTGATTAGTCATTATACATTTGGTCGCCTCACTTAAAAAATAAATAAAAAAATCTTTACATTATGAGAGTTCTCATTTCCATTCTTCTCTATACTATTTTCTATGTATGTATACTAGTATATTTCATTACTATGAACCAACAATTTTTAAAGACTGCTATCTATATAGATTGCCATCCATGCATGCTTCTGCGGAAGGGCTATCTTGGCTGGTTAATCAAACAAAATTTACTACCGATTCACAGTGGCTGCCTGCCTGCCTGAATTCCTGTCGGATTTTTGTCAAGATAATCTACTTTTTCAGTTGTCATCTGCTTCGGCCTGGCCTCTTAATGCCCATTGCAGTATCATCATCAAGATCATCATCACTGCCATAATTTGTATGGTGTGCAGCAGGCCGACTAATTCTCTCGAATATTTCATCCAGGGATTCAGACGACGAAACATGGGAGTGTAGCGGATCTTGAACTTGGCGTAGGGGAATAAATTTTTTTGCCTCAATACGGGACTTGAAATTGCGAAAACCAATCTTCATTGATTCCCAGGTGGAGGCTACTCCAGAAGATGGTTTTCCCTGCATGCTGCTGTTTTCTCCATCATATGAAGAAGTCGAGAGAGACTCTTTTTCTATGGCATTCAAGTGCATTTCATGTCTGGTAGTTTGTGATCTCATGGCTGCCTGTGTTTGGATTGTACCCTCTTGGCCAGAATCTTTCTGTGACAATGTATTCAGAGGTTCTGAGTGACTACTTTGACCCTCCCCCGTTATGAATCTCGATGCTTGCATTTTGTGTGAAACCTAAGCCAGATGGCAATCAAATTTAGATGTAACAGATCAAATTTGTTAACAGAGTGACAGAGAGAACTGTATTTGCAGAACAAGAGCATGGTTGATCCAAAGTTTTAAAGATATGATATATGTTGCCACTGGCAAAAATATTGTGTCTGAAAATTATTAATTGATGCAAACAGCAATATTAAAATGCTGGCTCACGCAGAGACAGACAGACAGTTGGAAGAAGCATCATAAAGATTTAGTTAACATTTTCACGGACATTACCGTTTAAATTTTTAAAACAATCAACGCTAGTTAACATTTTCATGGATATTACTGTTTAAATTTTTAAAACAATCAACGCTCCCACCCCCAAACAACAAGAACAAAAGAAGGGATTTAAGAATTTGCATACCATGCCATGGCTGCTAGATTCGAGATCTATGGTTGCATTGTTGAAACTTCTTGCCAAAGGAACAACAAGTTCGCCTACTTTATGCCCTTGTTCAAGCCAAGATCTTTCTGAGAGCAGAAGTAACAAAACAGCTTCAACATGCTCTTTAGCCCCTCAAAATTGTCATCCATGAACACTAAGCAGAAAAGAATCAGGAAGCTACAATTCTCTCACCTTTCTGCAAAATAATTAATCCTGATGGATCAAATCCATCTAAATCATCTGATTCTTCACGTTGAAATCTGAATATTTTCCAGTTTCCAAAGTACTTGATGGCGCGATCGAAAAAATTGGTTGCGATCAGTATGGTATAAATGACCATGATAAGTGGATAGATTTTGTTGAATCCTTTTCCAAAGAATGGGACGGCATCGTCAATATTCCCCATTCTCTGCAGATATGGAACATGGTCAAATTGACAAAAGAACAAAAAGAAGAAAAGATAAGAGGATGAGAATTAGGTAAAGAGAGGGAAGAATGTCTAGCCTCTCAAGTTAAGCTAACTTCTTCCTTGTCTCATACTCTTTCAAGGGCTTAACAATTGAACACCAACCTCATTCATTCCCCAATAGACAGAATGCACCAGAAAACAAAATTGACGAAAATGTGAAACTACTATTTATCAGCAACAATTTAGAAATCAAAAAGACCGGTAGTAATTGCCCAATTCTGTCATGCGACAATATGCGGTCTATGGATCTGTAGCATCTCAAATGATGACTTTTTACTTTACCATCCATCAATATTTCCAAGATGGATTGTAGGTAAGGAAGGGTAAGCTCTGTTGAGTCCAGTTGACTGGCATTTTCCACCTATTTTTGTCTAATGAATAGCAATAATAAGTCCAGAAATTTGCTACAGGAAAGAAAAACTAAAACTGAAACCACATCTCTTCCTCTCAAAGTTCAAACTCATATGCATACTCCCGATTAATCATATATTTCAGAAAGGGGAAGCATTGCTTGCTCTTATATAATTATTAGTAATTTTTATGCATAGAAGGGAGCTGAAAACTAAAAGAAGGTGCAATGAGTGCACTAACCTTTTCAAATATAGTCTTGGCACCATTCTCAATATGAATGAGGTTGAGAAAATTGTATGAAATGGGAGGAGCGTAACGAGCGACCATCCTTAAAGAAATGATATTTAAGATTTAGTACTTGCTTGTGAAAAGAATGAAAAACCATAAATTTCAAATATTTGATCAATTATTTATTAATTAAGATATCTAGTACGAGAAAAGGATAAAAAGAAAAGGTAAACTACACATACGAGCATATCATAAGCAAGCTAACTGAACTTGTTTGTCTTGGAGTCAGGGAGTAAAATGTCAGCATTCCAATCTTGAATAAAGAATAATATGTGCACACACACATGTACATTAAAGGAATAAAAGCAGCAACCTGTAACAGAAAGGGAAACATATATCAAAACAATAGAAAAACCAATTTGCAGAAAAATAAGATAAAGAATACAATGGAATACACTCTTGACATGCCAAGAGAAGTAAAGAAGAAAATTGCTTTGGATTATGGGGTAGAGGTAGTTGAAGTTGGCAAAAGGCCGAATAGAAACAAGAATGATTAATTAAACCCTTTAGACATACCAAAAGTTGGTATCACCAACATCACCAAATTTCACAAGCATGGTCGTGTTCTGATATTACTTTTCTCAGATTAAATCTTCCAAATATGTGCAATGCTTAGCTTATGAAACCACCAGTGTAGCTAAGCCAACCTTACAAAACATAGAAGAAAGAATGCGAGATTTGCCCCATAAAGCACAAACCAAAAAAATTTATATGCTACCTTAACACTCTGTCTTATACATTTTAATTCTTTATTTTGGGAGAAATGACTGGAGATAACAAATTAGAAGTTCAACTATGATTATAACTGAAATGAAGTTTGGCAAAGCATTTGAGAAATTGAAACTGCATAGGGATGTCACAGGCTATTTTAAAAGCTTAACTAATTAGTTTCTTGTTTAATTCCTTTTTTACATTTCTAGAAGAGGTTACTCTACATTGTCCAGCAGTATTTAACTAATGTTCAAGCATTAGCTGGATTTGTCAGAACAGTAACATGGGCTGCATTATTTCCATAATACCTTCTTCGCGTCAACTGAACTTTAATCAATTAAAATCTCCAAACTGTGGAAGTGAACTTTTGGAAAAATATTCAAAGAATTTTCATTTATGTGCTAGTAATAGACACTATGTAAAGTAAGAATAAGTAAAAGTGCAGCTTTTACCTGCACAAGCATTTCATGCTTGTCAACAATGTTTATCAGGATTGAGAAAAGAGATAAATCAACTTCACTGGGCAGAATAGTGGCTTCTGCAACGAGAATTGCAGCTGACATGCATCCTAATATAATAGCCAAAAGTTTCTCAAGTTGTTTTCTTAATATGCATCGCCACATCAATTCTGGGAAGAAAACATTACAAATTAGGAAACAGATACTTTCTAATTTGGTTTCTCAAGATAGTTCATCAGAAACATGCAATATGAATGATAGCATTTGGATATCTCTAAACATCACTGCAATGACATTCTAAACTGCCCCATTACTTTCTCTAATTGACGATGACAAATTAATAAATCAAGAAAATGTTATAAGGTGTGCATGTGAATGATAATTAACAATAGTGGTCATAATAATGTTTTGCTATTTAAATTACTTAGGATTTGCTCCAAGGGACAAAAGAAATGTAAGAGAACACGTCAAAACTAAGATCTTAATTTACCTATGACATCAAAAGAAGACCCTAGTCTGCCTTTACGTTCAGGTCTAAAACTTGATATGTATTTCCTGCAAAATTGTAGGAAAAAAGGTCAGTGAAAAAGACGTTGTGACATTGGTTAAGAGAAACTTGGCATACTCTACTAATATGGAGTATGATTTTTTTCTATAATACCCTAAAATTAGTAAGTTTTTTCACCTTTTTGGAAACAGTTTCGTCATTAGGTATCTCACGAATGCATACAAATTCAAAGTCACGGAAGAAGAATCCGATGTTACAATACAAAGCCTAGTTTGTTTGGCAATAAACATTGAGAATTTTATAGGTGGAAATCTGACTCATAATCTGCTTAATTAGTTCAAGATTTTGTCAGTGTAATAATGCAAATTCCTTGTACGGTGTTTTTAGTTCACGTATCCACAATGATGAATGGAATCAATATCCAGTGAATCAAAAAATTACCCCAACTAAGACCAATTATCACAATCATATATGTATGTTAATAAATTTGTATTATAACTTCAGTAGTAACGAAATAAATATTATATACAGAATTGATATATAAATTTTAATTAATTTTTTGAAAATTTATTATTATATTAATGTCAATGTTAGTTATATATATGTACATAAAAATAATTTAAAAGGAGTATTGATATTCACAAATACAATTTAATAAATATAGTAATATAATATATTCAACATTCCATATGTTCATTATATTTAAAATAACTATTTTTAATATTTATTTAACATATGTATATAATTGTTACTGCATGAGTAAATTTCTATTCTTATATTCTTAGGGAAAAGAATAATAGCACCACAATGAATTTACGGTGATACATAGATTTTAGACACATGATTCCTAGTTTTGAGAAATCATTTTTCTTTTCCAAGAAAAATTCATACCAAATACAAAAGTTTAATATCTGGCATTCAAGGTCCTAATTTAAATGTCATTCAACTTATAGGGGCTAAGAGTTGCTCGCAATATGAACAAGAAATAAAGAAAAAACGTAATACCAAATGCCATCGTAATAAGTAAGAGTAGCTACCATGCAATCTTATAGGATATATGAAGAAATTTTTGGTGCTCGGATTGGAAAAGAGGCAAGATAGTTCCTGGATTTTAACAAATAAAAAAAAAGAGTTAAAAGGATAAGCAGAAGCATACCATCCAGTGGAACTACGATGCTCATAATTCTTCATAGTGTCCTCTAGCTCTAGAGCTTCTGTGACAAAAGTCATATACTCGCTGCACTAGAGAATGAAAATATAACTAAATTGAGCTATCTATATGCACTTAGATATGAAAAACTTAGCAACAATTATACACTCAAAAGAGAGAGCAAGTTGCATGTACAATGATATCGCTATATGGCTCAGCAGGACAATTATGAATGGGTTTTTATTCTCTAGATGATTCTCTGTGGATCACACATCAGTATCCGAATGAGCTGCAATTATATAATGCAACATCAGAATATCGGCAGGGAATAGACAGCTCTATACCAAAAAATTTCTTTGAGCATTGCAAATGTAAGACACTATATTCTAATTCTACTCAACTCAGACCAAAAACAATCAAGAATTTAGTTTTTAAAAGTTTCTATGTATAATCAAACCAGAAGACCCATAATAAGATAACAGCAAGAAGAAATTTGCAAATAAGGATGAGAATTAGACATACAAAATCATTTGATGCTTGAAAGTTGACAGGCATAATAGTGAAAATCGTCAACAATGAAATAGAACCAAGACTAAATAAAATATATATATATATATTTAAATGCAAATTGAAACTACCAACAATTAGGCTAAGACCACATAAAGCAAACATGAACTTGAAATGGATAAAGTGATGATAAAAAGAAGAAATTCTCGTTTTACCTTTACCTTTTACTACGGTAGTACCCCTCTCGAGCTCTCTTCAGTTGACGTCTAAGAGATGCCATTGTTTTTTTATCAGTATCATAATCCATATCATTTTCCCCTAATTTTCCTCCTTGTGGTTTGAAAGTGGGATCTTCACTAAGCTGCATTTGAAATATTGATGCAACAATTTTCATTGAGGTAAAAGAAGGCACTTAAAACTGCAAACATATGTTAAAACACCAAGAATGTAAGTAAAGTATAATTACCATCTGAATTAACATCTTATCAATTATATTCATGTACGGTCTCAAAGGATCGCGCTTCGACATTTGCTTTGATGTTGCCTGAGCAACCTACCACAATAATACATGCAGAATTGCAACCAGTTAAAAAGAATAACAAGTAGAGAAACTTCCTAGACTTACATTGTTTAATAAATGCGTACAACATATATTGAAGAGAGGACTTAATTGAAATTTAGCCCAACTTGAAGGCATCTACTAAAAAGTAGCCATGCATGGATAGTCCTTCTCTTCCCTCTCATCTTTTTCTATACAGTCTAAGAATAAAACTCAAATGTCATCTCCATAAGGGAGGGTAAAAATGCTGGGTGAATGCTTAGCTAACCCACTAACTTCAATGAATATTAAGGGAAGGAAATTTAGTCTTCTAGGAAGATGTGAGAAGTATGCTTTAAGACAGAATACTAATCAGTTTTTCACCCACCAACAAACCATATGCTATCACTCTGTAAACCATTTCCAACTTTTGGTCCATTTATCTACTTAAAGCTAGACACTGTCTCTCCACCAGACAGCCTCTCAAACTTGGAGATTCCGACACCAAATTGTATTTAAAAAACAATTTTTCACATCAAAACTAAATATGAAGAGGATGATTTCCAAGTGCAACTTTTCTCAAATATTTGAACATTCAGACACCAATATATAGTCTATAAGTTATTTCAACATTTTAACTTTTTATCCAAACAATAACATTTGCTTTATTACCTTGAGTCCAAGTGCAAATTTTCTTTTCCCCTATGTTAGAGTAGTTGCAGCTTTTGTAGTTGCGGTAGACAGCTGATGAATTTTATAAATTTCAGGTGCTTAACAAAAGGTAAGTTGGGATGAACTTACTACTATTGCATTTGAAAATTCCTGATGAGCATCATCAAGTTTGACAGCCAGTTTAGACACTTTATGTGACAGGACTTTATGACGAATTGTCCAATCTGCATTTCTCCAGATACCTTTTGGAATTTCACTCAATCCAAAACCCAAAAGAAAAGCTCCAGTCACAAGACCAAATGTATTTGAGCAAGCCATAGCAAAACCTAAAATACTGCCACCCCTGCATATACACAATTTATTGCATTAAATTAAGAAAACCGTAAAAAAAATTCAAAGACGGCCTCCAATTTCCAATATGTAATCATAACCATATGAACATCCACATCTGCCATTCTAAAGATGCAGTTATCCATACAATCATATACTTTTACAAAATTAGTTACAAGCTTTAGTATTTTTGGCATCAGAATTTATGATAACCAACAGAAGCAAATAATAGTTACAATTGTAAGTTTATCTGCATACCCATACTTCACATACTGTTTCTGTTTAAATAATGGATTACATTGCATCTTCACATCTTAAAATTTTGATCAATACCAGTCAAAAGTAAATAACATTGAATAAGTTTCGCTATTAGATTAGTCATTTTTTAATTGTTTTATGGATCCTTTTGTTTTTGAATCAGTATCGTATAATGCTAATTTTGCATGAGATGGTCTCCAAATAACATGTAGATAGTAATTGCTCCAATTGATGCTATCTTGAGCTACGGTGCATTTTTATATGTCAAGAAACTAAAATCTTCTACCTAAATTAAGATATACCAGTATATCCATAACTTTCAAATGCTCAAAGGATTTTTTCAATTAATAATTCCTCAAATCACTTCCTGATTTGTGTGTATCTCATCCTTGCTATCTGGAGTTGAGAAGATCCAATTTGAATATCATCTTAGTTCTACTTGCGCTTTTGTCCTTCATAAGCTATGAAAAGCTATACTTACGAAATCATAAACCTGATTCTTCAGTAAGGATTTCACACTTCAATTTTATGCATCATTGGTAAGATATGATTCCAATTCGTGATAGTTTTCTATATTATATCTTAGTTATGTTTTTAATTTTTCTATGCAACTCACGTTCAGCTAGTATTTCAACGTACATCATTATACAGTAATTTAAACCCTGCAAGAATAGTTGAGATTTTTTCTTTTTTAAATATAGGAGTATATTAAGTTACAGAAGGATGAATATCAAAGTTTTTAAATCACTAAGTAATAGACATTATCAGAAAACAATATCTTTTGGGAGAGAGAGAAAGAAACAAACCAGTTCTTGTGCAAAATAATGAGCAGTATAACCCCGCAAAATGCAATAGAACCAACGCATAAATAGTAGATTAGGTTTACATGAGCACTGGTCTTTAATCTCTCCCTGATAGTGAAGTCGCCTGCATCTTCGTAACCCTGAATTATAGGCACCACAGCCCTGCTTAGAGAAATAACTTCACATAAATCCTTGAGAATATGTGCAGTTTTTTTATCAAGAAATACAAAGTTACGTCGACCACCTCATCTCCCAAATTGTACTTATGCAAGCATATAAAGGACTAAAAGGGAAGTAATTAGACAAGGATTTTTGGTTCTGACACATAAATAGCTCAGGAACTTAGTTTAAAAAGCTTGTGTAATCTGTCAACATGCTATTGTTTCTGACAAAGAAACAGCTCAGAACTTGATTTAAAAAGGCTTTTGCAATCTGTCAATACTTTATTGTTGTAAGTAATCTAAACCAACCATAAATAGGAGGATGCTGGCCTAAATAGCATGTTCCAGAAGAATATAGTAAACCAGGTATGTGTACAGTTTAAAACTGTATTTAGTCGTATACTTATACATTCAACATATGCATCAGAAAGCATGGATAGCACAACAAAGACAAAAAGTCGCATCGTAAATTTCAAACGGGCTATTAATACAAATAGCAAATAGCAACGTACTTCACACAATAACTGACTGCAATCCTGACATGGAAAACAGAATGACAACAAACAATATCATTAAGATATAACAAATAGAGAAAGCATAATAAGAACGAGGCTGAAAAATAGCAAGATATTGTCTTTGTGAAGAATACAACTTTAAGCGACCCACACTTAAGTTGTAAACAATCCTGCATACATACTGTTAACACATCAAGCGAATAAGAAGAGGGCAATTACCCAGCAACAAAATTTGTCACGTGATAAGCTAGATGTACTGGAATTTAACGTTTTAATGATAGCAAACAAATAACATACCAAGTTAGTAAAAATGAACTCCAATATGACCAGCTCCAAAAGAAAGAGATACCTCCCTTGTCATGATTGATAATTGCCTGCATGAGGTACAAAAAGGCTCAGCAACATTACACTCAACAGGTTAAATTGTTAAATGAAGTCACATTTCCTCTGAGTTGAATTTCCACCATATGAAAATTATTCAGGGACATACTTGTATTGTAATTGATTGACAGAGTGATTAACACCAAAAACCATAGAAAATGCCAGGATAAACATTTATCAAATCAGTTAACCACATCTTGCAGTCTATGAGAATAAATGCATGAAACCTAGCGTTTCATAAGATTTCCTTCCTACTAGTACTCACTGTGATGGCAATTCTGTGATTAAATGCAGATAAAAACTTTTTCTTCAATTGATTGCAAAAGTCAAAACTTCCAAAGATATTTCAATGATAACATGAGCCAAGTTCCGAGGTTCATAGAAATTTCAAATCCATTCTTGATGGTATATCTTAAACTGCAAATATCCCTGGATCTTCATTCAGGGAAATGTCAGTCATGAGACTTCTCAATAATTTGACAAGAAGGAAAAAGAAGTCTTTTAAACTGGAAGAAAGAATAGAAGAATATAAAAGGGAAAAACAACTGCATAGTGTCCATAAAGAGAAGCCTTTTGATATAGAAACCTCCCATTCACCTACAAACATTGCGGTTGCTGGTGGAAAACAGAAACCTAATTGCCTATTCATGTATCAAGTCGGCAGTGAACAATTGTGATGGCTCTTTTGCTATAACAAAGGCCACTGCAGAATTCAATCACCAAAATTTAAATCTAGAACCAAGCGAGTCAGTTGGCTCCACTTTGCAGTAAATTGGTGAAGATAATTATAATTTCGACAGATATATAATAGGCCAAATTGTATTTTTCATCGACAAACTTAGTGATCAATGAAAATGAAGTTAAGGTTGGTTATAAAAAGTTCTAAGATATATAAACTGAAGTTCAGTAGATAGAATGCAAGTTTGACAAAGTATAATAAAGATGGAGGCAGATGCGGTTTCCAGTTAAGAACCACAACTAAAAATTAACTTGTAGTTTATAAGTTCATTGATAAAGAGCAGGAAAACTCACTGTTAGTGAGTCAACAAGGGTTATGCTAAACAGTGACCAAAATGAGTGTAGTGAACCAAATCATTAAGAGTAAACACTCCCAGGATTTCCCAGGCTTATTTACTGCACCACTGTTTTTTGGTGGATTCAGTAAAAACCAATTCCTGTTGTTACATTGAACTCATCAAAGGCCAGTTGCAACATCAAAGACAATCATGATAAAGATGAAAAAACTCTTGCACATAAATAATACTCCTACATGAAATCTAGAAGATAACTTGACATAGGTATGCTTCAAGACTGTCACACACACACAAAAAAAAAACAAAACAAAACAGTAGGCCAAAAGCGAGATAGCCACATTGCTTCAGTTAATTTCTTTTCCTATTGACTCCGGCTCCTCTATCAACTTTGTACAGATGCCATTATGTTCTCTTTTGGTTGATATGACCTATGAATGATTTTCTTGTGTATGATCAACCATATTCCTCTGATCTCTATTTCTGCCCTAAGGAAGAAACGTCACAAATACTTTTAGAATATTAACAACATATTCCCTTTTAAGTGCAGAAGTTTTTACAAGTATCTATAATCATGTCAAACAAGATGTCTAGATGGACTCGTCTTTTTATCACCATCCATTTCACATCATATTAGCCTAATTTCACAGTCTTCCTCTCCTTCCCCCTCCTTCTAATTAAAAAATAATAAAAAACAAAGAAACTAAGAAACCAAGTCAAATAAAGTTCTCTTTACAAACATAAGAATTTCACTAAGAATCACTGATTAAGTTACATTCCCCATTAATACCACATAGAAGAACAGATGCAAGGCAACATGCATAACTAGTTGAAGAATAACTATAATTTTAAATAAAACAATCAAGAATCCAAAATTCAACCCAACTACATTTTCCACTCTTGCTACTCAGGTTCCCAACCCCCGGGGTTCGGGGCAGCATTCAATCTAAATAAAGGAAAGAAAAGAAGGAAACATAGATCCAGATCCGATCACCCCACATCATAAACAAAACGCAACACATAATCACGAAAAATTCAAACAATGACGAAGAAAAAGAAGAAAGGAAGAAAACGTACGGTCCAGATGTCAGCGGGGACGAGGATGATGAGATGGAGAGGGAGCAGAACCAGGTGTAGCCGACGGTGAAGCGGACGTAGCGAGCGACGTCTGGACCGACGAAGTACCATAGCGTCAACCCCACCATCCCCACCGTCAGTGGCAGAGATATCAAATAAAACACCCACATCCTCCTCTCAGAATATAATGCTTGATTTCGATTTTCCTCCCCAGCAATACCCTGGAAAATGACAAAATTTTCTGCAGGAGGAAATGGAATTCTTGGGTTTGAAGCATCCCTTTCGGCTTTGTACGTAAATGGCAAGAAGCCCAAAGGCTTTGTAATAATCATAATATAGATTTTTTTGTTTTTTGGTTATTATTAATAAAAAGCAGTCTTGCGGAGCAATTCCTATGGCATTGTAATTGGCTATTTGCCTTTCCAGTTTCTATCGATTATTTATATTTATATATTCCTTTTTTATTTTACTCATATAAAAAAAATCATTTTTATTTTTGTTCATTATTTCTAAGTATGGATCAATAAAACATATTGCGTACGTCGCTCATGTCATGATCGTGTTTAACTGGTGAATGGTAAGGCCAATTCAATTGTCAACTCTAAAATCTTGAATCATAAAAAAATAAAAAATAAAAAACATGTACTGTTAGTTGCATGAAAATATGCTTAGAGCCTGATCTTTTTTAAGTAGATTAACTAAATTAAAGTTGGCAGATGAGTGCAAGTTCTTAAGCTATAGTGATAACATATCTCATAATATGCTATTTTTACACTGCTTGCAATAAGTACGATAACTATAGTGGCAATTTTTTAATACCACGTTAGATGTCCTGAAAATTTGAATAGCTCAGTTTTGATCGATTCAATCATAAATTATTAATCAATTTAGATATAAAAAATTAAAAATTTGATAAATCAATCAAAATAGTTAAATCGATAAAATCGATCAAAAAATCGATCAAACTAGTCAATAACTCTTTTTTTATTTTTTAAAAAAATATAAAACTTAATATTTGATTATATGTATGTAATTATTTGAATTTTAAACTCTACTAAATTATTTTTTTAATTAATTATTTTTTTTTATTTTTAACATAATAATTAATTAATTTTATTATATAAAAATATATACTCAATTTTCATTAAATCGAAGCAACGATTGAACCGATACGACCTAATACCTATTAAATCGATAACTTACATTAACATCGATTTGGTTCTACAATAATTGCAATTTTGGGGCCTCACCAAATATATAGTTATTCACATTATTATCATAATTTAAAAATATAATTCTAGTGCGTAAAAGTGTTGTGATCATTTGATGACTAATGAAGATATCATGCTAACATGTCATTTTGTACCTGGTCATTTTGTTTTCTGAGTTTTTCATTCACAGGAGTTGATTTATTTTATTGATTCTTTCATTCATTTATTTTTTTAAAAAAAAAATTGATCCTCCTCTTTGTCGTTGAGGAATTAGTCCTTTTAATTCATTCGTATAATATGTTGTGGATTTTAGTGTCGCAGGTACACATTATTGTTAAATAAATAATAAAATAATAAATAAATATTATTCTTACGAAAATATTAAAAAATATTAAGTTCGAATTTTTGCAAGTCTAATTTTATTTAAACAAATGAAAGTGGATGACAATAATGCAAATAAAATTAAATTATTATTAAAAAAATGCACAAAAATCAAATGAAGATGAATATCAATTACTTAAATTACCTAGGGTTATAATTTCATCATAATTAGTTCGAATTGAATAATTTATCTCATCAATTTTTATTTATTCCTAAATAATGGTCGAGATTCCCTAAACTATCTACTAGTCCCTCCTGACATCTAATGCAAATATCATCAATTGTTAATTCACTATATTCATATGTGAATCACAATAATCAATAATTCATTAGATTCTATGGATCTCAAATAAAACTACACAATCATGCAACTATATTCCTATCTCACATACAATTTATAATTTTTTACACATAAAAAATAGACACATATATCACCTTTTGAGTTAATATATTAACAAATTATTCAGTTAGTGGCCAAGTAATTGAAAATATTAAAAATCATGTAAAAAACTCAACTTGAAAAATAAATCAAGAATTGAATTGATACAAATATTCAAAATATTCTAATTAGATTACATCACAACCCTAAAAAAAAAAAATCATAGTGACAATGAAAAATATTTCAACAATATTCATACACATATTCAAAGTGAAAGAGGAAAATAAAAATCAAACTTTAAAGAGGATGGACTTTTTCTTTCTTTGTAGATGCCATATCTCAATTTTGAAAGAATTTCTTTCTATTCCCCAAAATTCTTTTTTCTTGTCTCTTTCTTGTTTCTCCACAATTCTCTATCTCATTTTTCTGTCTCCTATCATTTGAAAGTTTTTGGGATGTCAAAAATCGTATGGAAAATGCCATAAAAAGGACAAACCATTTTGTCCTTAAAATCCCATGTAGTAGTGCCTCTGCGGCTACATTCTAGTTAGGTATTGTAGCTACTGTTCTTGAATCGATTTTTTTTTTTTTTTTGGTGTGTAAAAATATAAAATTAATATAGATTTTAGTATATCAAAATGACATTCTTCCTTCATCTTCAAATCTATAAAAATAAATATTAAAAATAATAATAAAACTCACAAAAAATTAAAAAAATAATTAAAAAATTAAGTAAATAATATTCAATTAATAAATATAAAACTCACTCATCATAATAATTAAAAAAAAATCAAATTAGCAGTTGGTACAATTAATTTGTGATTTTTCTTAGTCCTCAATCTGGTTGCAGCATAGCTTATGACTTTTACAAGGTTTTATGAGCTTTAAGCTGAGACTTTTTCTCTAATATATGAACGCACTCCTACGAGATTATCGAGGTGCAATTAAAGTATCTATCCTTAAACTTCTTATGATTTGCAGGTATTGGCACAAGGCATAAATCAACAATGCATTTATTTTGTCCTATAAATAAATATATTTCTTGTATAATCTCAATGTTGCGCTATAATGTACAGTCAACAATTGGCTAAATTGTTATGTTGATTATTTTAAATTCTTTATGTTACAAAACTTTCAATTTGTAATAGCATCTCATATGTTGTTTAATGTTCAACTAAATGTTTTTAAATAAATAATTAATTTTGCAATGAAGATATAGTTAAATTTGTTGGTCAACAATAACAGAGTATTTATTTTTTTGATAGAAATAATGTTAGATTATACTCTTTACGTTCCAACTTTTTTTTAAAAAATTATTATCTAACTTTTAACCACTTTTGAGAACAATAGTATAAAGTTACATAAAAAATTTACTTTCGGAAAGATTAGCTCTTACTGTAATGTAGATAATCAAGAAATCAAATAATATTAGTTTAATAACAAATTATTCATCCCATTTTGATATTATAGAACGATTTTGTTTTATTTATTGGTAGAAATGACCGTTCTCTTTTAAAATATTTATGGATGTGTCATTTGAATACACTTGGATATAAAGATGATATTATGATACTAATACTAAGGACATCAGAAAAAAAAATTTTGGCCTAGAATGATTTTATTTTTTTTATAAGTAGAAATAACTTTCTCTATTAAAACATTTATGTTATCTATCATTTGAATATACTTGCATATAGAGATGATATTATAGTGCTAAGACAGAAGAAATAAAAGAAATTGAGCACATAATGGTTTTGTTTTATTTAATGATAGGAATAACTTTCTCTAGAAAAACATTTCTCTTATCTGTCATTTTAATACACTTGTATATAGAGATGATATTATGGTACTCACGACAACAACAAAAAAGAAAAGAAATTTGTCCCTTTGGGCATTTTCTTGTTAAATAATAGCATAAAAAAATTATCTTCTGCTTTTGATAAAGTAAATGTGCTTAAATTAGATGGTCACAAACAAGGGTGATTGATATGATTTTAGAATCTTATGTAATGCTCATAGAATAACATATCTAGTATATAATACTTGTGTATTTATGAGAATGTTTTGAATAATACAATGTATTTTATGCAATAAAATGATCATTTTAGGAAAATTTGTTTTCCTTTCGTTGTGTTACAGCTGCTAGGACTACTATGATTCTCCTAAGAAATTGACCTAATACTTCTGCTTGTGCCAAAACACTGCCAGAATAGAAATCACCTCACAATGAAAATAAGCCCAAAATCTAATACCACAAAAGCAAAGTTTTTTATTCAAGATACTGCCAACTAGAATCAATTCAAACAGGAAATGTTTATATAGAAACCCACAGTTCCAACGGCCCTTTCTCATTTGTCACATTGAACAACTTTGTCACAGGACGAGGAATCAGTGGATGAGAGTATGTAAGAGAATACTCCCCAAGAAACACTTTCTGCTTAAAAACTCCATCCTTGTCTGTGACCCCTGTCACATTTGTGGTTTTCCATTCTTTGATCAGTTTATCAACAACATCTCCTGCTGGCAGGTTCTTGAAATTGTTGTCTGTCAGGCACATCTCAGCACAGCCCTTCGGCAAAACGTCGTAATTCTTGTCTGTCAAGCATGTCTGATTGCAGCCTGTTGGCTTCCACCCTCCCCACACAATAATTCCTTCAACAGCAGGATGTGAGTATGCCTCCCTCATAACCTCTTCCAATTGGGCAGCCTATTTACAAATAAGGCCTCATTTTAAATTAAATTCTAACATTGTCACATTCAACATCAAACAAAAGACTGGATTATAATACTTTTACCTGTGTTGGACCTCTTTTAGTATCCAATTCTGTGAGCCAAATTGGCATTTTGGTCGCGCCTAGAACATCTAAGGAGGCTCTTATGTGAGATATGTTTGGTCTTCGCAAGAAATGACCCTGCAATCCAATCCTTACCACCATTTGCTCATTGCCTGGAAATGATCTGGTCTCCCTAATCTTTTCCACATACTTGGATGGGATGACCCTCATATCCAAAGGGAATTCCAGAGTATTATACTCGTTTAAAAACAGGGGAGTTTGGAGATCTAATGCATGAGCAATCTGGTAAAACATGGCAGAAGCGTTTGGCCCGATTTTCTCTTCATAAAAGGAGTTGTGCATGTTCTCATTCATAACATCCCATGCAATAACATCACCCAAATATCTTGAGACAATGGATCCCATTCGTCGAACGGCTGCATTCAGAATCTCTCGTGGGGGTAAAAGTTTTACCCACAATTGGGTCATGTTTGTACTAGCCCAAAGAATAGTGTGGCCTCTGATAGAAATCCTGTTTTTCTTGAAAAAGGAAACCATGGCATCCGGGACAGTGTAATTTTCTCGACCTGGAACGGTTTCTGTGTAGTACCATTTCATTTCGTTGTTGAAGGTTGTTGCGGTGAAACGGGGGGTGAACCAGTTTTGATAATCCTTGTTATTTATGATAGTCTCTGTAGTGCTGCAACCGAGCAGAAAATGAGGCCTTATTTGGTTGATTGTGATATTTACACCTTGGAGCTTCAGTCCCTCCCGGCTAGTGACATGAATTTTTATATTTCTTTTCCGAACCTGGAACGTTAACGCAACGTATAACATCAGGACAGATGAACATCTTCAGAGAATGTTGTATATTACTACATTGCTAAGAAGTTATAGTGTGACCAGTTTGGCATATGCACAATAATTTACCCTGTCGATGCTTTTGTTCTGTTGATCTTGCCATTCTAATTTGGTAAATGGCTTCAGTGAAACATTGTCTAGCCAAATTTCAACCTGAGTGTTATTGCTCTGCATGATACGAAAAACTGTCAAATTCAGGCAGTAATTAAGTGGGAAATTTATGAAAAGGGGGACACTGTTTTGAGTATATGGGTGGTAATACCGTAAAATGAACATCAGCTTTCATATTTGAATCAACTGTAAACCCTCCTTTAAGCATGGACCAGCAGCCAGATTTGGCTATTACGGAACCAACAATTATACCTTGTTGACTAGGGGTTATCAAGAAAGCAGATACAACTTCATTTCCATTATCGAGTTGCAACCATGCTGTAAAAAAAGGAATGTAACAGAGCAAATTTTCATGATGATTCTGAAAAAGATGGGAAACAGAAATGGCTGATCTCGAGTCTCATGAATCTTTTACCTGAAAAGGTATACAAGAGATCTTTCTGAAGATTAAACGAGTGTGAAAAACTATCACCTGGCAGATTTCTGTCATATGCTACCATATAATTGTTACCCGTGTTAGATTTTCTTAATATAATTCTTCCACTTCCAAATGCATTCCATTCATCCAAGCCTGAATCAAAATTCGGGTTTCCCACTAGGCCACCTTCATACTGAGGAGGCAAAGGCTTTGCCAGGCACTGGAAAGGGATAATTATTTGTGTAGCAAATCACTTTAAAAGAAATTACACGCACGTAAAAATAAGAAAATACGAAAACAAAAATCAAGAACCGTGATTCTTGATCCAATGGCAAACTAAATAATCAAGTGGATTGTTTTTCCTTACATCAATGCTGGCTGAGTAGTCATAGGATGAAGAAGCACAGGTTGTAATAGCACAACCTAAATCACAGAAAACAAAACATACTAAAAGGTAAAATCTTAGGATGTTATCAACTCATGATTTCATGGCCAGGAAAATGAAGAAACAAGCATAAATGAGGATACTAACCTGTTACAAGTAGAGAGCACAAAATAACAAACATCTCACCCTGAAAATTTTTATGTGATGAGAAATAAAAGACTTCATTAAGTAGAGATTTATTTAAGTACCCACAACGATTTCTTTATTACAGTAATCTCATCATTATTGCAAACAGTTAAATAGGAAGTGCTATTATAAGATATACTAAATCTCATTACATGAATCATAAAGTCAAGTGTCATATGCAAGTGGTGTGTCTGATGCATAACATGAAGAAAATAATTACATTGGCATCCAAATTAATTATGCCTTATCTTTTATGTTAGCAACTGATGATTTACAGAATGAGAAAATCAATACAGAACCATAAGTATTAAAAGCATGATAAAATCAAATGAAAAATGGTCAAGTTATTGAAGTTAAATGTGAATGATTTACCCAAAAAAGTTTTAGATAGGAACACAACAAAGACGACAATTATATGTATATCAACAGTCTATAATGATCACGAACTTGCTCCCAATTTAAAATTTTAATTTTTTTCAAGAAAATAATTAACAATCCCCACAAATTTATAATACCATTAAAATCAATTTGAGATTCACTTGTAATTAAAAAAAAATTAAAACTATAAAAGTTTAATACCAAGAAAATTGAACGCTTATCAAAACCAGTTCCCATTAACAAGTTCTTGTCTTACATAATAAATAAATTGCATAATTAATGAATCCTTTGCTCTTCTTTTTAGTTTCCACATGATAAAAGGCATGAAAACTCATAAGCATATAATGGTTCAAGAATTTAATAACTGAAACATACCTTTGCTTTAGTCCAGGAAATCTCTGATGGGCTTAATGCTTGCTACTTTGCAATCTGATAATCAATTTGTCACATTAATCAAGGATATGTTCATAAAGACCAAAACCAAAATGTTTTATGCACAATAATTCACAATCTTCATCTTAAATTTTTCTTTAATAAGTACTGATATGTAACGTTAGAATAGTAATAGTGCAATAAGTACACATATATCTAACATTCAAAACACGTTATAATGAATCCTTAAATATGTTGGAGAAATAAGTAACTCCTACGTAATAAATATTATATATTATACAAAACTCATGCTTCAAATTTAATATTTTATTTATTTAACTCCAACGCATGCTTCCATGTATTTGTAGGTCATTGCAATTCTTGGTAAGAGCATACAAATAATACAAATTCTGAGAATTCGAGCCTCATTACTCCTTGTTCCATTTTGTTCCAACATTAAATGAAATAATGAGATCCACATAAGTACAAATGTAAATGTGCAAGTGAAATGTTAATTTTTACATCTTAAAGTTCAATTAATGACAGGTCGATTACTTCAAAATTGTGATTTATTACATTACATTTCAATATATATTTAGTAAAATTCTATTCCGAAATTACTAAATCATTCTGATTTTTTGGAGAAATAAGCACAAAACCATGCAATTTACAAGGAGAAAAAAGTGAGAGAGAAATATTTTTGTAAGCACAAAAAACATGCAATTTACAAGGAGAAATGAGTGCAAAAAAAAAATATTTTCTTGAAACTAATTAAGAAACTAGGTGGAACAATTTTCTCAATTACAATAGAACCCTCATAACGATCAACTATGAATCAAAACTCACTAATGAAACTAATATGGACTCAAATTTAATATTCTTGAGTCTCCTTAATTCTAGCTATTGCGTGTATAAATATAGATAGCATCTCAATAACAAGGTCAAACAAAGCAATGAGGTCTTGCCTAGATGGTAAGACTAAGGCTCTCAATAACAAGGTCAAACAAGGCAATGAGGTTTTGCCTAGATGGTATGGCTAAAGCTCAAAACCCTCCAATTGAAAAGAAGTATTGAATTTGAGTTTTATCAATATGGGTGTTCGTTTACTCAAAATAATAATTTCTCAATGAGTTGTATGTTTGATTTAGAATCAATATGTGGGTATTTGTTTCTTAGAACAATAATTTTTAAATAAATTGTATGTTGGATTTAGAATCGTTTTAGTAATTGAACAAAAGCTGATCCCTAAAACTCATTTAATTGGTCTTTTTTTTAGTGAACAACATATAAAGATTTTCCTTCTAACAACATAAATCATGATAAAGCCAAGAAAAAATTGGAAACTGTTGCCAACTTTTTTTTTCCTTTCCCAGAAATTTTGGTACAGGGATTTCCACCCATTTAATAAATTAAAACACACGACCACCTGCATAATTTTAGAGGGAAAAAAGGAAGAATAAAGTTACGGAATGATATCTATTTGCATTTTTAATGTTTTAAGCTTTCCAAAAGTAGAGTGACTTTGCACCTCTATATGATATAAATCAATAGCACAAAGTTGATCAGCAAACATAAGTTCATACAAACTTTTCACTTTTTCAAGCCACAAATTAATATATTTAACAAAGATATAATTTATTTGATTTATGAAATTTTTGGGGGGTCGAACTCAACGGAAAAAAAAAAAAAAAACACAAAGCAAGCATTAGAATACTTGCAAATCAATCATTATCATTTTACTTAAAACACAAATTACAATTTATGTTGTTCTAATAAGATTTTGTTTGTGTTTTAAATATGTATCATTGAATCATCTCAAAATACCAACAACAACATTTAACAACATTATCATCACATGTGTAAAGAGATATATCAAACCACATAAATTTCAAAAATAGGATATTTGGATCAATGAAGAGTGTGTCGCAGCACTTACCGCTTATATAAAGCTATAAATTTTCTTACATGCAGGTTTTGACAGTTAATCATGATTATAAGATGAAACCACATTAATTCTCAACTGGTGACCCATATTATTATGCACACATGCACAAGGAGATTAAGAATCAATCAACAAATTATATTGCCGTTATTAGGGTATAAAATATGGTCCCCTTATATATAACTATAATCTATCTTTTATAAGGGATTAATGGGCCATTAAAAACACTATAAAATCACCATAAACTCAATGACTAGGTCTAGGTCTAATATTGATAAAAAGAAAGTAGTCAACTATTGTCAAATACCATAAAGCTCACTTTGAAATATAATTATAATAATGAGGGAAAAGTCACATATCTAAAACAATAAACTCGAAGTATGAAATCAAAACATAAAAACGAAATAATTATTTATTGAAAATAATTATAAAATTAGGAAATGTTTCATATGTATGAGAAAAAATTAAAAAAGAAGCAGTTTTTTGGGGTTCAAACTTGCATCAAATTTGGTTCAATAATAAGAATAAATCTCCTTCTCACCTATTGGATTGGCTTCGCTTTATTTCCTCCTCTCAACACAATGCAAATAAACTCCAGACATGCTTCGGAATTCCTGAAAAAGTACAACTTAGATTTGAGGAAGATGTATATGTGAAGAAGCTTAATTCCATCATTATATTTGGACATGAAAATTTAAAACTTAAATACTCACACAAAGCACCCCTTTCCCGACCCGAAAGGAAGACATAACATGCGATAGATATGCACTAGAATTTCTCTCATTAATTGGATATGTTTCTTGTATGCAAAACAAAGATAATACTTTTCTTTGAAGATCTTAGTTTTATCCTACTTCAATTTTTTCAGTTGGAATTCATAGGATAAAACAAAGATCTTCATGGCAAAGTGTTACTGCATCCTCGTACTCGATCGTAACACCTTCAGCAGCTGGGCTGGTGGCAGCTAAAAATGCTAACTTTCAGAGGCAATTGCCCTTCAAGTTTCATGGCAAACGATTGATTCCCAGACAACCAAGCTAGAAATGAAACTCATTTTTGTCAAATTAAAATGTTAATACGAAGCATCACTTTCTTGCATACATGTCAACTCCTAATAGGGGATATTAATACTGTAGCAGGTCTGAAAAGAATAACAGAATTACCAGGGGAAAGCTAATGGTCAGATATTTGGGCCTGGAGACAACCATAAAACTTACTCTACAGGTTCATTACATAAGAGTTGGAAATCTTGGAATTTGATTTAAAGGTGATGAGCATAAGATTTACAAAGCCCGTCTATTTATTTAAAATTCTTTTAACTATATAGGCCTAGAAATGTGATAAGCCTAATATGAAGAATAGCACAGTCCAATAGGCCCTAGGCCTAAAGAAGATATACACTCTACCACATTAGATCAAATCAACTCATTTCAATATCTACCTCCTAATTTTCATCAGAGGTATGCATTAATTGTTTGCAATTCTACTACATCAGTATTTAGCTATTTTTATTTCTGGTTCTGACTTAAGTTTTGAAAGATTTTCGAGAAAAATCATATGATTTAATGACTGATTGTAGTACAAGAAGACCCACTTTTAAAGCGGATTCGTTGGAGGAAATTTGTAGATTTGAAAAATATTTTTTAATACATTACAAGAAGAAACATAACCCTTGATGTAATGTGTTATAAAGTTTGAACAATTGAATTGATAAGTCGTTAAGTTTGGAAGCGGAACTTTGTTTGAAAATAGGGTGTGGACTTTGAAAACATAATTAAAAATGTATATTATTTTTTGTTAACAAAAAAATATTTAAAAAATAGTATTAAAAAATAAGGAAAACAAACACATTTACAGACTGAAAAGTGGATGTTTTAGCAGAAGGAAATCGAAACTTATCCCAAGTCTTATACCCTTTTAAATCGGATTCCAATTCGTCTAATTCTTGAGCATGGTATGGACTTGGGGTCGCATGGAACTAAAGCTTCGATTCCTTAAATAAATTGTTTGTAAAAATATTTCTTTTTTAAAAAAAAATAGTATCAAGAAATAAGAAAGACAAATTGATTTTCAGACTGAAAAGTGAATATTTTAACAAAAGAAAATCGAAGCTTATCCTAACTCTTATACCCTCTTGATTTGAATCTGGAAATAAAATATAGCCAAAATGAAATTGAAACAAGAGAAAAAAAAAAATCCAATCTTGTCCATCAACCTCTTCATACTAGTAGTAGTTTTTCATTCTTTGATCAGCTTATAAAAACATCTACCCTGTTGGGAAGTTGACACTAATGCATTCAATCTTATATGCAATTATTTCTTCGACCAAATTGAATCTAGACTAAAATTTTCGAGTACGCACAACAACCGCAAATCCCATATTGGTAAATTGTATGTTTGAGGAAGTCTGAAACGATAAAACAATCCCAAACTTTAAACTGTAGAAAGACCTACTAACAAAGGATTATGTGGATTACGGCTATTGAACTCAATCCAGGCCTACTGAGAAATTGAGAAATCATGTTTCAGACCCAAGTCATTGTTTACGAACAATAGACTAGTGATACAAAAGTTGAGAAACAAAAATTATCATCATACCACCTTATTGACGAGGACAACAAACCAAAACTCATGTCGAACTTGGTCAGTGAACAGTATTAATCGTTTCCCTGCTCGTTATTTTCCCTTTTTCAGGGGTCGATGTGTTCATTTCACATGCATATTTCATGCAAGGTAAAATATTACACTATAAAATCCAATCTAATTGCATGGATGCATAGATGATGATTACAGTCCTTGTGTCCCAACTTGAAATGTCAATTCTGGACAGTCATAAAGCATAAAGAGAAGACATATCAATATTAAAGTTTCACATACACAGGAAGAAAAACAAATCAGGGCCTGTGCAGGAGTAGCTCTACTCTATCCTCACAATGCCTCCGTTTTCCTCCTCTCAACACAACCCGGGCGGCACTACAATTTCATCTGCAAGCACAAAATAGGAATTAACTATGTTGAATTACCGTGGCGGTTATATAAAACTGCTATATATTACAGGGGAAAACGTCATTCACAAAGTGTGGCATCTACATAATTTATTCATGCCGAGTAATTTCTGGAATAAGTAATGTTTCTTTTCAACTCAGAAAAGAGTGAGATGCATGCCTGAACAGCCTTGATCAAGTAATTATCTTTTTAATAGGCAAATAAACATGCCTTATTTATCATAACCAATAAATGATTCTCACCTGATCCAACTTACAACCTGAAGAGCAGCAAACTTAAAGAACAATAGCCTGTGGAAGTTGCTGTCTAGCAAACATCCTAGCTGCCACGAGCCCAGCAGCCAAAGCAGCTCCAAATATAGTATGCAATCTCACACATAAATACTTTCCCATGAATATCTTAGTGTTATCCTACACAATTGACATTCAAAACAATTGAATTGAACCAACTATAAAACCCCTTGAAAACTTCCGAACATATTACCACTTAGCTTGAAAAATTCCCCTTAATATTAGCTCACCTTGTGGTTCTTCTCAACAAAGCTAACCACTAAATTTCCCATTGGTAGTGTCATAGCACAGAGAATCTGGAAAGGAACAATGACAATAATAAAACAGAGTAATAGGGAAAAAAGATGCAGGTCTAGAGATAGGGATCTGTGAGTTAAACAAAACTGAAATGGGATCAACAATATACTTATTGTCCATCTAAAGAAAATCTATTAGAAGTCACGGAGACTTACAACACTGGCGAAAGGAAGAGTTTGGGTAAATCCTAAAATCAATACAAGTGAATAGAGTCCCAGAACAGCCATTTTCACTACTTTGGCACCTGCTTCAGTACCAAGCCTGACCTGGATTTTTATGGAGAAGAAGTCAATTCCTCAACCACCTATGTAATCATTGAGGTTTAACAAGGGTATACTCACCAAAGGGGATATCTTTCCGACGGCCTTATCATCCTTTATCTGAATTAGCCATCATTCATGTCAGCTAATATATCAGAAGATTTTGAAAAGCACCAGCGCGAATAGAGATAAGGAAAGAGTAAGCACCTGATGGAAATGACTACAGAAGAGGATTAAGGATGTTGTCAAACCAACAAGAATTGATGCCCAAACAACCGTGCTTGAAATAGGTAACTCACTGCCATCATATCATAAATCAGTATAATAGACATGAGGTATTGTGCCATAAATTACAACCAATGAAAAACAAAAACAACAGAAGGAAAACAAGAAAAAGAAAAAACCTTGTTATGCTGTGAAGCAAATAAAAACCAATCGTTGAAAATGGGCCAAATGATATAAAGAGTAAGGGCTCTCCCACTCCATGGTAGCTTAAACGAAAAGGTGGGCACTGCAAGACATCATATTCAACAGAACATGAATGTCTGGTCTATTCATAATTCATAATTCAACAAGAAGAAACACATTTCCCATAACTTATCTTTTTAAGAGATACTAGGATATTGGTTTTAATAGAAAACGGAATAAGGTAACTCCAACATAAACTCCTAAATTTGGTTATATGGAAAACTAAAATTAGAGGGTCTGAACATGACACAGTAGGGGACAATGGAAATACGGCCCCTTTTGCAGTTTACAAAACAGAAATTGATAAAAACAAGATGCATAAACCACATTCCCTATGATGCGAGGCACACCATAAAACTAATACCACTCCAAAGCGGCACTATGGGCTTCCCAGAGCCTTGCAAAAGAATAATCCCATTTCATGCACCAGCTCAAAGTGCCTTGTTCAGTGCCTACAAACAACTCCTATTTCCCATGGATCGAGAACAATGAAAAGAGGCTAAAAAGATTTCTTCAAAACAGAGAAAATAATAGATGAAACACAAAAGAACGAAGTTGTCTGTAGAAAAGAAAATGAATAATGCCAGCAAGCCAGACCATAACTATAGAGTTTTTTTTTTCTTAAAAGAAAAAAAAACACAAACTCAAAGGCTTTTGGATTTATTAACAGATGTGAAGGGAGAGGAACAGAGGGAAAGACATTAATACTAATAGAATTTTGACGTAGGAGTTTGAACAGGAATCTCACTGTCTCATTTGATTTAAGAAATTTGAAAAGGAAAACTATTGCCCCTATGCAACAGGCACATTACCAGCCTCTTTGGTTTCAGTAATTAGCAGAAACTAATGAATATTGTAATACAACTATTTTGTTTTACCTGGTAAAGGTAGAAGCAAAATATTGCAGAAGCTAAAAATAATAGAGAACGCGGATTTCTGGCCTCCACTGCTACCCATGTAAGGCCCAAGAAACCAAGCGCAAGTAGGACCCAAGCAATAATGTTGATGCCTGTGCGACTTCAGAATGATACAGGGCACCATCAGCCAATCATTATCTCTATTCTAAAGGTCACTGGCTGAAAAAACTTACAAGAATTTCTTACCTGCCAAATAGGTTGACAACTGATTCTTTTTTGTTTTTATCAGCTCCAGTATCAAAATCATAAACGTCGTTGCTGCCCGCCCATATTACACATTTATACAAACAGCTCAAGTCAGATTCAATGGATGCTTAAATAGAAACTTGTGCAAAGATATTCAGCAGACAGTTTATAGGGAAATTGCTCTTCAATACATCTACAACATATCACAAAGCTCAGGTTAACAAATAAATGCCCTAAGAAGTAAGAATGTAGGCTTCTGACCTTAAGTTAACCCAAGCAATTACAAGAACATACGATGCCAAGATCATGAAATAACGCCAAGAAGAAAACAGCCCTGTTTGCCAATAAGCAACTGCAGATCCTACCTGCTCATAAACAATAAATTTTGCAAAACACAAATCAATTCCAGGTTGCTTGAGACTAGCCAGACATTGAAACAAATCTTCCCCGATATAAGGGCAAGTAGTTGCACATGTGTGAAAAACAACATTAAAGATAAGAAACTTGGTAGTTTAAAAAAGTGTAAAAAAATTAGTTAAACTATTCAGACTTACAGTTACAGGAATCAAAGCAACAGTGTACATTGGTAATTTGATGGCTCTCCATATTAAAGTTGCTCTAGATAGCTCTTGTCCTTTTTCCGTTTCCTCTTCCGTGGGAGCAATGGCAAGTTCTGCCCTGCACTTCAGTAAATTTCCATCATGTGCATTTTCTCTCTTAGACCTTAACATACTTGTGCATGCCTTGTCGTAACATCTTTGGGTCCAATGGTAGCTGCGGAATGGCCTTTGCTCAACATGCTGAGTAGATAATAATGAATATTTCCTGAAAGTTGCGGGGTTAGCCCATAAAACAATATACCGTGATTCGCCCAGGCTTCTCTTCAACTGACAAATAATTAACTTGTTGAATGAAAATAATATCCCAGACTTGAGTCAAAGAATTTTTGCAACTCATTATTGAAGGACAGACTCACTGCTGATATTACATTAAAAAGCTGGTTCATCTTAAGTAACCTTAGCCACAGGTAGATATCTCTGATTATTCAACTTAACAATTTTCATTTCGTGATTGATGTCTAATAAAGGCCCAATAAAAGTGTACGTTACAAATTTTATGAATCAATCATCCAACATATACTCTCCACAAAATACTTGTTGATAGTAGTTAGCTGTGGATCTTTGATTGAAGGAAGGACTTATTAAGTATATATCAACGATGGGATAAATACATTTCAAGTGGTAAAATTCTGTGGGCAAAACCTTTTCCAAGAACTAATCATGTAAGTCGATTTTACCAAGGCAAAGTTAAAAAACAGAGGTGTGGACCCCCTAGCCTCTCTTTCCCTTCCCGTTAAAGGCCTGAAGGGGATGGATCCAACTTCTTCGCAGATCTGCGGATTGGTGTGCGTGCACAAGAATCATATTACTAATGATCTAATTCCTCTTAGAGCAGTACCACTTCCGATTTCCTTCAATTGTTTCAACATCACAATGATTTAAGACTTTGGATTGTTAATTACTTGTGATCCATGTGGAGCAATGGAATCCAGTGACTCAGGGTCCTCCGACTGAGGACCACCAATGTGTTGGAACGTAATTTCCAAGCCATTTTCACATAATGATAGATATCGGATATGCCACACTTAGCCATGGATCTCGACATTTATTTCAGTATGTCAGAACAAAGTTGATGATGTCAGCAATTTCAAAATATGTGAATAACAAGAAGTTGGCATATACCATCAACCAGATCATAAAAAGGACGGACGTAGAGATGAGGGGCAGCAAGTACGGAAAACTAGAACCAAGATCTTGAAACCTGGTCGGGACCGGACCACATGGTTGTAGACATCTCAATCAGTCTGGTAAACATGGGAAGCCCACGTTCATGTCCGTAGGCTATAAATTGCAGTCCGACAAAATCTTGAACACTTATTACCTCGTAAACAGTAAAAACGCAATCTCGATGAACCCGTTTTAGAAAGTTTTCTGCTTTGGCATTGATTTCAAGGACAAAAACTCAACTTACTAAAAAGATCTGGATTCAACCCCAGCTACATCACTTTCGTACATGCAGAAACTTAAAATACACATTCTGCAAGATTAGAAAATAGAAACTGTATTTACCTCTCAACGTGATGCCCATTCGCAAGATATTCTTGATTGGTTTTCTTGATTCCATAACCATTGTTTACGTTGCAGAATGTGGCTGCCGCCATTGCCGAATGCCAACTGTGCAACTTAGAACAGAAGTTCAGGGTGTTTGACTTTCGAGCACAAGATCTGAAATAGATATGCCTGAATCTCAAGAGTGATATGTATATATATACACACACATATTTATATATCCATTCTGCTGGGGAACCATAAATTAATTCAAAGGTGATAGATGCCCATTGTGCTTGCATGTAGCTATTTTAATACTATTTTTTCGCATCCCTCAGCCGACGTGAAGACTAATGAAATCTAGCAACCGATATAGGTTGAATTGGAAATTATAGCAATATCCAATAAAATTCTCAGTAGAGGCCCGCCATGTATATTAACATCCTCCATCTTATTTTTATGTTTTTATTTTGAAAATTTGCTTTTTTAATTCCCAAACTTTACGGTGTGTCAATTTTGGTATTATACTTTTAAGAATATCTAAATTTTGTTTATAAATTAATTTTTTGTTCCAAGTCTTGTTTTGCAGTTAAATTAATCATTTGCAATCATTTTTACTCAATAATTCCTTAAAAAAAAAGAAAGAATTAGTAATTTTATAAGAAAAATATCTTCATCAATACAATAAATGATCTATCGAGGTGGGAAAGTTACTTGACTTAAAATTTTCTAGACTGATGAAAGTCCATCAATTTTTTTTTATTCTTATATCAATTCTATGATTAGTGATGATTATGGATTTTTGAGTGGAAATACATGCCTATATATACAAAGAAAAGACTGTCATTCTTAATTTATTGCAAGGAATTAACAACTTGAATATGTAATTATTGAGCTACATATGTAGGACAACTAGGTGAAGAAAGAGGAGGATAAAATTGCACACCCGTTGGCAGAAAATATTTGTTGGCCTTTTTAAAACTTGCTTGGTTGTATATGATCTTCAAATAGGCGTATTGAAGAAAAAAAAAAACCCATGCCTCTCTCCTATTTTAAGCATGAAACATGACCTGTTTTTCAAGACAAAATGTATCTTTGTTAATTTTTGTAATGGGTTTTTTTGGGCATAACCCTCTAATTTATATTTTGTATTACTAGGGATAGGTGTATTATTTTATGTAATAGTTTTGTTTAGTTTTAATTTAATGAAAATTGTTGTAGGTTGTGATGTAATTATGTACAATAACAAACTTGTGGTACCAAATTGTGTAATTTTATTTGCTTTATTTATGTATGCTGGAATGAGTTATCATTTAACAATAAGAATTGAGAATAAAATCTAAGAAATAACATTTCAATTGATAATTTTATTTCATTAAAACATCTTCAAAGATCGTATATTTCCAACAAAAATTGGATACATCATTGTTCCAAGGACCAATGTCCACTTTTTTTTTTTAAGAGTTAAAAAGGTTGCAAATGAACAATTTTGACCGCAAACAATATGAAGGTAGGTGGGCAGTTTTTCCTCCAAAAATGATGTCTCACCTTATATTTACCTCCATAATGGGTGACTTATTGGCACATGACCTTTTCCATCAAAAACTAACATTGGGACCAAACTAACACAAAAAATTAACTTATTGGGCTAAATTTGAATCTTTTGAAAAGTATGATATCAAAATTGCAACACCACCTAAAGTGTGGGACTGAAAAAATAATTTTCTCATATTTATTTTATTCCAATTTGTAAAAAATTTAAAATAAAATAAAAAATTTAGACTCTTCAGTTTTAATATTACATCTCCCATTGATTTGACACAATGTTTTAAATGAGTTAGAAAAATAAATTTTTGTATGTATCTTTGCATTATTGTCCTTAAATATAGTAATTGAAAGTTAATGATACCACATATTTAAATAAGAGAATTACTTTGGGAAAAAATTTCTTTAAAAAATGGAGAAAATGTTCAAAAAAATAAGAGTAATAAATTTAGGATGAAAGAAATATATCTTTAAGAGTATATTTGAAGAAGAAAAATCAATTTAGAAAATTAAAGCTTATTTAGGAGCACGCATGAAATTGATAAATTTAAAACAAAACGTAAGTTTGTTTCACCTTAAGAGTGAGAGCATGAGAATGTTAAGCCTCAAAATATTCAAGGGCGAGAGTGATTTAAAATGTATATGGATAACAAATAAAAATTAAAGTAATAATATCCCAAATCATATTTTGATACCATTTAACCTAACAACTTCAAATTAATATAATAATTCTTCCTGAATGCAAAGTCCCTGCATTCAAAATTTCAAATGAACCTGTATTGAGTTGAATTAAATAATATAGCGTGTTATATATTCAACTTTATTGTTTTAGATTTATAAGTACAAGTCATACTAAACATTTCAGGTAGGTTTTGTTATGGAAGATTCTATATTTTTTATGGATTGATTACAAAATTATATTCAAAGTAAATTACGTGAAGATTCTACATTTTACATGGATTGGTTACAAAATTATAAATATCAAAGTAAATTACGTGTTGAACAGTGTTGAATATAGTTATTGTATCATTTTAATGTGAATATAAACTGAAAGCATAAATATTAGTATTTGTTTAATAAATTAGTCGAATACTCAATACAAAATATATGCCCCAAATACATAAATATTGAGTATAATTTCTACGAGATCATTAAACTCAATAACATTAACAAAATTTCATATTAACAATTAAATCAACTAAAATTGATTGCTATTATTTGGCCATCTTGATACATTTATCATCTTGCAATTTAAAAAATAATAATATTCCAAGTGACAAGTTTATACATAAATAATCAATTGAGGGATAGTTCTGTCGAGTTGAGTTATCTTGAGGTTGAGATTTCCTAGTCATTCCTAGGGATATTTATTGTTTATTATTTTTGTTATTATCTTTTTTGTTATTCCTTGTTAAGGTCTTTCAACGGTGGCGGCTCCTTTTTTGGAAATCTCGGAGGTTTTCAAGTCAAACTTTGCCTTCCACTCACCAATTATATTTTTCTTTCTTTTTCTTGTGTTCTTCCACACGTCTCACAAGATGTTGTCTTTTTGTTTGGAACGATGTTTTAAATATTTAGTTTTTATTTTTTTGACAGTTTAAAAATAAATTTGGCACTGAGACGTATGATATAATTGACTGATAATGAATAGTCTAAATTTGTGAATATCAAGATTTTTAAGAATTCAATACTTAAATTCGTCTTAAATTTAAAATTAATAAATAAATATATTAAACTTGTATCAAAATTTTAAAATTATTAAAAATAATATTATTAAAAAAAATTAAAAATTATTTTTCTAAAAATATATATATATATATATAATATTTTTTAATAAATAAAAAAATTAAACAGATCGAATCTGAATAGAATCAGAGTTTGAAAATAAAAAATATAATATTCAATTCAAACTCGTTTATATTTTTAAAAATTATTCAAAATTCAAGTTTGAATTTAAGGTCACTCATCATCATTCTTAAAAATGAGTGAGTAAGGGTGTTTTTGTAAAATAAATGATGTCATATTGAATAGAAGTTGTCCCTTTATTGGACAAATTCTCACATAAATCTTCTTTCAAGATGTAAAATTTTCAATAGAGGACCTCTCATTATCTCAATTTATAAACGTGGTCACCAATTTTAATGTATGCCATTTCCAAAATTGTACAAATAAAAAAATATATAGTTAGTTAACCATCATATAGCCACTTGCACATGTCGCAGGAATTATGTGCGATGAATTGTAGTGTAGTGTAGTCAATTCAATATTTGAATAAAATTAAGAAATGTTTATTTCAATGCAAGTCCAAAAGGGTATAGAAACTTTTAAGGATTAATGAACACTGCCGTGCTCGGACCAACTTTTGTGGGTCAATGGTGACGGCTATGACTCTTGATTACTCAAAGACTAAGGTAATGTATAAATTATAATTTTCTTGCAGGCCAAATTAAAAAGATGATGAGGCAGAAAACATTTGTGGAAACAAGAGGAAAAAGACAAAAAATATAAGTTCGTTTTGTTTATGTTTTCAAATCCAAATTCTCATTTTTATTTTATTTTAAATTTAATTTTATTAAAAATATCTCTTTTTTATTTTTATTTATTTATCAAAAATACTTTTTAAATCTATATTATATTAGTGGGATTTCTTATCGTCAACTGTATTTAATTATATATTATTTTTTTTTCAATTACATTAATTCAATATGACTACTTACATATAAATTTAATAAATTATTATATTTAAATTAAATATTCAAAATGAACCTCCCTACTATCACCTTCTAATATTATTATATACATAAATTATGAATATGACTCCATCAAAAATTACTACCACGTTTTTTTGTAGCAAAATATACAAAAATACAACCAACCAAATATATTTTCATTTTCATATCTATAATTTTTCTTTCTGAAATCAATCATCTAAATATTTTCTCATTTTTACATAAAAATCAATACAACCTTATAAACTTCACTATTAACTGGCTGTTAAATCTGCCATTTTTTTATTATTTTTTTCTTTTTCTTCTTTGTTTCCTATTCTTTTTTCCATATTTTGTCAAAGCAACATGAGAATTGTTAGATTAACCCCTAACTATATTAATTTTAATCTTGAGCACGAAATATAATTTAGAGAGATAACCTAAAAATATGTGAGAATTTAAAGAGAGAAAACATTATTTATTTTAATATAGTGCATATTTGAAAATGAGTAAAATATATGTAAAATATAAATTTCAACAGAACCTCAAATTTTAGTTTCATTTAATATAACATATGTAGATTTTAGTTTCATTTAATAAAATATATTTAAGTTATTTATATAATTTTCATTAGAATTTTCAATATTTTTAGATTCTTCAATTTTCATTTCAATTTTTAATACTAATTTCCATTTGTTATTACATTTTAAAATAAATTGACACATTATGCTAAAAAGTTTTAATTTTTTAAAAATTAAAATATTCTTGAACTTACATTTTGAATAAAATAACCAGAGGAGATATTTGAGGAAATAGTAAAAGTTTAAAGCAAAATTGTGAATTAGGGTTTAGAAAATAAGAATTGAACTCAGATTAGTACATATAAAAAATCCAGACTGTTTTAAAAAATAAAATTTTGTAATATGTTATAAGTACATATTGTTCAAATCTATAAAATGTCAATAATTAACAACCTATGAATATTTTAAAGATTTATTTTTAAGTATTTTGTGATTTGTAATCCATCACTGTTTTATTTTAGAAATTGGCTTATTATTTTTTGTATATAGACAATATGTTGTATTTACTTCTATTTTTGTCAATGGTAAACAATTTTTTTTCTTTATTTTGATAATTTTAATTATAGAATACTAATATTTTTAAAAGTTTCATGATCATATTTTATCCAAACACTTCAACAACTTATTTTTAAAATAAGATATAATATCTTATAAATTCTAAAAATATCTTATAAAATATAGGAGTTTATAATATATTTTAAATAAGTTTAGCCAAACACCCTCTAACATCTTATTTTAAAAATTGGCTTATTACTTTTGGTATATCTATAATTATGTTGTATTTACTTTTATTTTTGTCAATAATATACAAGTATTTTATTTATTTAAATATTTGTATATATTTCATACTACTCCTCTCAATCACAGTTCGTCTAATAACCAAAGTAGATAATTATTTTCGTTTAATATTTAAATTAATCTAACTATTTTTCATTTAACTCCCTCAAGATAGGGGAAAAAGGAACAAAAATTTATTTTAAAAATTGGCTTATTATTTTTGTTGTATCTATAATTATGTTGTATTTACTTATATTTCTGTCAATGGTATACATATATTTTATTTATTTTATTTTTTATTTTTATATTTCATATTACTTCTCTCAATCACAATTTATCTAATTACCAAAGTAACAGACATTCAAATTGAACTTCATCTAAATGTTCTTCATTTAACTCCGCCAAGTTAGGGGAAAAAGCAATGAAAAAAATAAATAAAAAGAAAATGGAAAAGAAATAAAGAAAAAGAAAAATGGCATATTTAACGGCCACGTGGCCATTTCCTGTAAAATATTTAACAGTCGAACCTAAATTGCAATATTTTTTTTCAAAGTTATTGGATGCAATGTGGTGAACTCAAAACTTTTCTGACCCAAACCACACAAGGCTTAAGTTGTGAGACGAAAACTGCAATTTTCATATGTGACACCATTAGCAATAATGTAAATATACATAAAATTTTCATTTTTTTTCTAAATAAAGTAAATTGACATAATCAAATGTAATAATCCAAAGCAAACATCTAGGTGGGGATGATTATATCTTGGGATGCAACTTGAAATGCTCCTTATATACTAAATTTTTCAAGAATTGATGGATTACAATAATCATTTCGTATTCCAATTCTTGAGCTCCAGGACCATCCTGTAATTTACTGCCAAATTACAGGAAGCCTTAAATCAGATTCCTCCTCTGCTATGCCCTCATTTTTCAGCACAGAATTCCCAGCACAATGCAAGCTTGGAATCCTGAATGTTAACAAGTTCTTGATAATTCCTGGAAAAAGTGTACTTCAAAGATGTCTGATTGCAGCAGGCTCTTTGACAGTAGATATACGTAAGAAAATGAAAGCTAACTCAACTCACCATCCTCACCGTGAATAAACCTAGAAAAACTCAAACTTTGCAGGATCAAACTATGTTAATAGACTCTTGACGTTGCTCTCCAGCATGCGTTCTAGATGCCACCAGCCCAGCAGCCAAAGCAGCTCCGAGTATAGTGTGTAGCCTCACACAGTAATATTTAGCCATGAAGATCTTTCTTTTATCCTACCAAATTGAAGTTAAAAAAAGCCATTATTGGAAGCAATGACTAAAATTGTCATGACTTCTTGTAAGAAGTTGATTTCGTATTTGGCAACAGAGAATTCACAAGGAGGATTCTCTTTCCCAAATGGTATTTTATCTTCTATTCCAAAATTATCAATGCACGACAAATGTATAAAATGACATCATTAATGCATACTTTAGCGTGTATTGATGATATTAGAATAGAAGATGAAACAATTCAAATAGAGGATCAGTTTAGGGAATCCAAGGCATGAATTTGGAACCAGGGTAAAAAAAATTGTTTCAAAGATGAGGTGACTCTTTCAAGAACTTGAAGTTTTAGGCCTTGGTTTAAACATAGCAAAATTAATGATGCCTATATAAAATCATCGTACTTGTAATCTCATTGCGGTTGGGGGCGTTCTAATGACTAAAACTAAAACATAAATTTGGAGAAGATTTACTCAGGAAACAAAGGAAGAAATGGAGTATCTCTACTCACCTTGTGGTTCTCCTGAACAAAGCTAACTACTAAATTTCCCATGGGCAGTGTCATAGTGCAGAGTATCTGCAACAGAACAAATTATAGTAAGGAAAGAAAATATAGGAGCAGAGAACTGTGGTGGCCAAATGGAACTAATGATGGATCTTACAAGTTCTTAAACCTTATACAATGGTCAAGATAATGAAATAAGATGGTGAGTTCTTGGATAGAATTAGCAATAAGAACTCATAAAATGCTTTTAGTTTATTTGAGCAGATAAACTTGTCAAGTTCATTGGTTAAGATGAATAACTTATAAGATTATAAAAATAAATTGGGTTTTCTTTATTTTTATTTTCGGTAAGTTCTTTACAATCTCTTGAATTGCTATATTTGAGCTCTTCATATAATTTTTATAAAACATCCCACAATAACTCTTTAAGTTTCCCGCTGAACATGTTAAAAGATCTTTTGATCACTAATTCCAGCAATGAACCTGTCAGAAAATGAACCTATTAGTAGAGGTTGCAAGACTTACAACACAAGCATAAGGAAGAGCTTGAGCCAGTCCAAAACCAAATACAAGCCAATAGAACCCCAAAACAGCCATTTTCACTACTTTTGAGCCTGTTTCAGCACCAAGCCTCACCTGGATTGTGTAGAAAACAATTTAAGAAAATTTCTGAATTAACTTCTTAATCAGCAGTCTTGGTTAAACATAGGCATACTCACCAAAGGAGAAATCTTCCCAACGGCTTTATCATCCTCTATCTGAATTGTTCATCATTCTTGTCAGCTAGTAAATCAGAAGAATTGGAAAAAACACACATACACACACAGAGGAAGTGTTACCACCTGATGGAAATGACTACAAAAGAGGATCAAGGATGATGTAAAACCAACAAGAATTGCTGCGGAAACAACCGTGCTAGATATTGGTAGCTCACTGTCATTGTAACACAACTATTATTAGTATCCAGTGAATGTCACTCTCTAGTATCATATTTTACATGGAATGATCAAAGGAATGCAACCTTGTACTGCTTTGAAGCAAATAAAAAGCAATGGTGGAAAATGGGCCAAATGCTGCAAAGCATAAGGGTTCTCCCAGCCCATGGTAGCTTAAACGAAATGGTGGACACTGCATTAAATTAGTTTTAACACCACATCAATGTTTGGTCCATTAAACTTTAAGAACTTACAAGCAGGCAGAAAAAATGTTTCACCTGGTAAATGTAGCCGCAAAAAATTGCTGAAGCCAACAATAGTATAGCACGCGGGTTTCTAGCCTCAACTCCTACCCAAGTAAGGCCCGAGAAACCAAGTGCAAGTAGTAACCATGAAAGAATATGGATGGCCGTTCGACTACAAAGAATGAAACATAAGATCAGCCAACAAATATTCATGTATTTTAAGATGGTTGACAGAGAAATATAACAGCCACACAGGAAATTTTGGTTATTGTTGAGTTAGTGGAAAATAATGCTCACCTGCCAACTATATTGACAACAGACTCTTTTTTGTTTTTATCAGCTCCCGTATCGAAATCATAAACATCATTGCTGCACATAAGTGAAAAAGAAAACCAAAAAATTAAGTGGATTTGCTGGAGAGAACCTGGAAAAGACAGCACATACATAACATTCTGCAAGGTATGGATATTCAGTGTGCTCAATACAAAGCTTCCATCCTTATGTGTTTATTAGCATTTGTAAGGAATGTTTAGAGTTGAAAAATCACACGAAGCAACGAAATACATCTCAGAGGATGATATTAGCACAGTTGATGAATGATATAAGGTCAACTAAAGAAACAAAATGAATGAAAGTTCTATTTACAGCGGGAGTAGTGGTCCATTTGTGATTGTATCTAGCTCTCATATGGTTGGGGTGTAGTATGTTTGGATTCCATGAACTGACTTTGTGAGAAAACAACAATCAATACTTACAAAAGTCATCGATCTTTGCTGTATCTAAACTGATCGCCCAGCTCAGCTTAATAAATGTAAGTATTTTATAAAAGTAAAAAGACAGATTTTCTGACCTTAAGTTGACCCAAACATTGACAAGAACAAAAGATGCCAAGAGAATGAAATAACGCTCCAAAGAGTAGTAGCCTGACTCCCAATATGCAGCTGCAGTTCCTACCTGTTTGTAAAACATAATTTTCTTAAAACACATGCTTCGTCTTAAGTTCATTATATCCGATAAGATGCAAGATCAAACAGAAATTTGATTCCTAGCCAACAAAGACCGAAAACAATAAATCAGTTGCTAACGAGTTACTTGTATGCTCCCTCTACTGAAATTCAACTTCAAACATTAATCAATTGTAACTGTGCATGGATAATGAATAAGTTTAAGTAGGTATGAAATGTATCAGCAATACTGATATGGAATTGGTTGTCAGGTGGATCATAAACCATACTGGCAATTAGGCCTCCTTCGCTTTATACTATTTTCCTTGTTAATTTTATGTTGCAAACTAGATATCCAGAAATCTTGCAATAATCAGCTTTTCTAGTTCAGTTCCTTTTTGCTTTATTTTCTGGTCTAACTTACAAAATTGTGAAAAACCTTTGTAAAATTTCTTTCTTCCTGGCTCCTGCTTGAGACTAGCTTGACATTTCTGCACAATATTTCCTGATTTATCAGGTATTTGAGGAAGAGCAAGTAGTTGCACAGGGGTATCAGTGGAAAAAATAGTGTTGAATGGGTGCACTCAAAAGAAATGGCAACCTTTTTACTTGACATCATGTTAAAGTAACTTAATAAATGCATGTAAGAATTAGAAAAACTATGGTCACTTACAGTTAGAGGAATCAATGCAACAGTATACATTGGTAATTTGGCGGCTCTCCATATTAAAGTTGCTCTAGATATATCTTCTTCCTCTTTCTCTTCCAGGGGAGGAGTCTCCTCCTTTGCTCTGCACCTTAGTAAAATTCCATTTAGTAGATGTTGAAATTCAAGAACAAATTCAGCAGATTTTTGTTCATTCACCAGCATATTGTGAAGAATTCGAATTGGATCTCAGTAGTGCTTAGAGCCAAGATATTGAAACAGTTAAACACATTCTTTAACTCAATCTTGATGAACCCTCTACAAAATTGTTCAACTCTCAGAATCATTACATGAGGCAATATGCAGCAGTAAAAAGTTCTTGATTCCACCCACCAATCACATCTCATCTTACAAGCAAAAAAACTACATCAAATCTTGAAAAACCCTTGGGATTCATTACATGGGCAATGCACAATCATGAATCATTCATGCACAAAGTGTTCAGTAATCATCAAAAATTAAAAGAAAAAGTGCACTTGCCTTTTAACATTTTTTTCCTTGCTTGGATTGTCTACCAAACTGAAGCTGGTTCCTGCCATTGTCAAAGGCCAAATTAAAGTATAGAATCGGAAGTGTATGAAAGAATGAGTCCCTCATGTGTGATGTAAATAACAAGTTTGCTTGGAAATTGGAGCTGGTCATACAATCTTGGAAAATGATAACAAACAGAAGAAAATACTTTATTAGTAAAATAGTGGGCAAATATGAGATGGGATATTTTAATACGAAATCTTGTGTAGGATCTAGCTAAAATTAGAATTAAAACTCAACCATTACTCTCTTTAGTGGCAAAAATATTGGCGTCATGAGTTATAATTATTGATGGCAAAATACCCCTTGGGGAATTTAAGTGTTGTAACTTGTAAGTATTTTACTTTATAATGTAACTACTGATAAATTTAATTGAATAATATGTGATTGGATGATATAAAAAAAATTGTGAATTAAGTTTGGATCTGGGGTTGACTAAAAATGAGCCCAAATTGATTAAATTCAATCAATGTATTACATGAAATTTCATGTTTTATTTAACAATGGAACCTCTATATTGTATTTAAAGATTATTTGGTAATTGCTGTCTTGCCTGCTGGAATTTGCTATCTTTCAATATAAATGTTAACTGGAAAGTTCTTTTTTGTCATTTTTTTTTTCCTTTTCTGGTGGAGTTAACAAAATAGTGATATAATTAAGTGGATTCTGAGCAGAATTGAAAGTAAATATTATTACTTTTATGAATTGAATTTATAAACACACACACACACACACACACACACACACACACACACACACAAGGCATAAACATTTAAAAATAGTATGTGAGATATATATCTGTAAAAAGGGATATGTTGGGATGAATTTTTCATTCATATAAACTCAAAACTCATGATAAAATAAAGAACTAATTTTTGGGCCCAAAAATATATTATAGTTATTAGACGTGTCTCTTTCGTTTGCATCATTGAAGTTTGCTTGGTACTATTTATTTTTGAATCTTTAAATGGAAACTCACATGCTATTGACTATTTAGCATTGTATTTCCCATATGTGTTTGCCGGCTTCAAGTAATATAAAATAGTTGTCTAAGCATAATGTATAGCCTAGGGACTAGGTATGTATAGCCTAGGGACTAGGTATCGCCAAGGCAAGGCGTTCAAAATTTTTTAACATTGCATTTTCAGAAATATTAAGGCTATGTTTGATTATTTTAGGAGTACTTTATAGAAAATATTTTGAAAAAATATATTAAAAAATATATTGGATGTCATATCTTAATTTCAAAATAATTTTAAAAGAAGTTGAATTTGATTTTATTTTTACGCCGAGATATTTTTTAGTGTACGTATTGTATTTCATATATTTTGTTTGATTAAATCTGTCGTATTGTCATTTTATATTGGGTAAATGACACATCATTTCTCAAAATTTAACTATTTTGGCGCATTAAGTCCTAAAATAAATTTTAAATTTTGTCCCCTTAATTTATATTTATCATGACACTTTATATTTCAATCTCAATTTCAAATTAAATTTTCAACATGATGTTATTCGTCAATCGGCGTAGCATATTTTTTCACTATTTTTCCACACAAAAGTAAAAAAGAATGCATCTTAATATTTTTCTATTAATGTCAATAGTAAAAATACAATAAAATAGTGACACTTTTACTATAAATAATATTAATTGCAGTACTCAAATGTACCACCAATTGTCTTGTCTACACCAATAAGAAAATTTAATAATGCATTATTTTTTACTTTTACGTTTGAAAAATGAGAAAAAAAAAAATGCATGGTGACAACTGATGAATAATATTTTGATAAAAATAATTAATTTGAAAATAACATTAAAAGCAAAATATTATTATAAATGTAAGTTGAATACACAAAGTGCTTAAAATTATATTTAGAAATATTGTATTAAAATAATCAAATTTATCATTTACTTATTGTATATTATTTTTATATTAATATAAAAATTAAATAATATTTATCTATAATAATCTAATAATTGATATATATACGTAATTAATCTAATGATTTGATACATATATTGTAATCCTAGATTGATCCTCAAAATCCCACAAGAAATCACAAGAAACAGAACTTGATCCTCAAAATCCCACAAACAAAAAAGATCTTCCTAATGAGCAAAGAACGCAATTAGAATAACGGCGGTGTGGCCCACTTTGCGCGGCTTCTCTGACCGGCTCTTAATTGCTGCTAATCCTAATCTCTAATTATTTTTATGGGATTCCGATCTTAGACCAATCTCAATTATGTCGAATATTTAATTTTACGTCTCTCAGTTGTCACCAATAAACTTCATATACCAAATCCTACTACTTTTTCTATTCTTTCAATTTAGTTATGAACTTCACGCCACTACAATACTCTCATCCCTTAAAAGACCCAGTTTACTCTCACGAACTGGGTTGAATTTATTAAATAATTCAGTCCAATTTAATATATGCCTTTAAGAATTTTGGCCTACTGAATAACTAGAAGTTCGATCTAATTTTAAAATAGTGTAATTATTTATTTGATGCAAATCCCACCTAAAGGGTGTCATTTAATTATCCCGCTAAGCCCACCAAACCTATAAATATATAAATTATCTATTTTATCCTTAAAATTAAAAATAAAATTATAATTTTAGCCCCTTTGAAAATAAATACAGTTTGAGCATGCATTCTCAATTTTATTGAACAGATAAATTATTTTTCTAATAATTCATTCTTCTAGCTTTTTTTTCTTCATTTATGAAATTCTTCTTCTACCTCTTTTTTTTTTCAATTTGGGCATGGACTCTTTCTTGTCTTTTTAGTTAAAGAGAAGCAAAGCCCCTCTACTGCTAGGAATATGAAAATTCCCTTCAATCTAAGGAGAAAAAAAAAAAAAAGAATCAGAGATAGGCGGCGGCAGCGGAGGAGATAGAGGGAAGAGAGATTCGAAAAAAAGAAGAAGGAAGAAATAAGAGAGAAGAAGAGGGAAAATGAAAGGATTGAAAGAAATAAATAAAGAAGAAAAAAAAATTGTGAAGAAGTCTGTTAGTCACATAAAAAATCAATAAGCATGAACAGTAAATTTTTGATCATAATAGATGAATGAATAGTAATGAAAAGGAAAAAATAATTATGAAAGGTATAATAGTCGTTTTACTATAATCTTACTTATTTATCCCACAAAATAAGTATTTGATTATATTTTATATTGATATATCATTCTTCCAATTCAACTAAATATACATAATATTTATTAATAAATCAATTCATATCTAACAATTTATCACATCTTTTATCAATTGTTTTATATCATAATTAAAAAAGTAAACGACCCCTAAATGTAAAGTTTTGTTTCGTGTTATTTTTGATATTTTGAAATAAATATTTTAAATAAAAATGTATTTGAATATTTTATTGAAAAAAAAGTAATATGATATATTTTGAAAGATATTTTTAATTGTATTTATTAAAATTATTTTATTATGTTAGTGTGAGTATAATATGATATATAATTATTTAATTAAAGTAATAATTAATAAATGTTTTAAAAGAATAAAAATGTATTTTCCTAAAACAATATTTGCCAAACAGAATTATCTTTTAAGCAAAGGAAAATATTCCCCAAAATGACTCCAAACAACTTTCCACACCAAATGTGATCTAAAATGGTTGTCTATCAATATATAATATGACCAACACAAGGCCCCATTGATTAAACTATCAACCTTTGGTACAATGATTCACTTTTGATTTTCTATTTATATTTCATAGCATATATACATTAATATTTTTTAAAATATATAATTAATATTAATTATATACATATAATATGAATATATAATAAAAAATATAAGATAAAATATAAAATTAAAATACAAAATCTGAAATAATAGCAACTTGCTGTAAATGTGATAAGGTCGTCTGGGCGAATGATTCAGTGCAATGGAGATTTTATAATCAAAGTCAACAAGCCCCATACAAACTTGTGGATGGCACTTGGTTTGTTTGTTTTTTTCTCTCACTACAGACTAAGTCAAACAGGTTGTTGAATATAGTATTATTGATGAATGTCATCCATCAATTAAATTTTTAAATTATGTGTATTGCAATTTATGTAAATTAAAATTAATTAAACTTTTATAATTTATATAATAAAAAATTAATTAATTTAATTATATATGTGGTGTGTATCTTATTTTTTATTTTATAAATACATAAGTTCTTAATCTTGTAAATCATCAAGAAGTGAAAAAAGAAAAGACTAATAATCTTATATATAAAAATATAATTTTATTAGATTTTAAATATTTGTGAGAATTGAAAGTTTTCTTTATAATATTTTAAAATTTAATAAAATTTTTGTTGTGTCTCTAAATTTAGAGTAATTTTTTTTTTTAAAGATAAAATTTAAAATCATATTCTAAATTTTTCTCAACAGTATCTCTAGATTACAATACTCAAATTACTTTCTTCTCCTCCCAGCACAACGCAACTTCACCACCAGCCTTCTTCGACTGCTAGGTAAGTAGGGATGACAATGGAAATTGGATACTCTGCGCTTCATAATTCCTGAACAAGTTTTCTCTCATGTAAGGGAAAGACACGCATGTTGAAATATGCGTGAATTGTATATCGTTTGGTGAAGGGTACACATAGTAAAAATGGATAGTAATCGAAATAGCCATCCTCACCTTAAGTGGTTTGAAATTCAAAGAATAATAGCATGCGGAAGTTGCTTTCTTGCAAACATTCTAGCTGCCACCAGCCCAGCAGCCAATGCAGCTCCAAATAAAGTATGCAATCTCACACAGTAATATTTTGCCATGAAGATCTTTGTCTTGTCCTTTGAAATTGAAAACAAAAATACGAGTAACTAAAAGCAACATTGTTCGACCTTAAGAAAAAACGTAACAAGCACATGTAGAGAAGCAGCAGCAAATGGAATTATCATAGATTTTCATTTGATCACTTCTAAGTCTTAAAGCCATTTTTATTACATTCTGCGTGAACCCTGAAGTGGCGTTTGGCAGCAAAGACATTCAACACTTTGAATGGAATTTGGACAAAATTGTTTCAACTTTAGACTTATATTGATTTCTTTACTTATTCTTATCTGAGGCTTCAGTTCCATGAGCCAAACACAGCATAGTGTCTATTGAAAGGTACAGTTTAAACTAAGATTCTGGTGGTCCATATCATTCATCTAGCCACTTCTTTTTTTGGCATGAGTTTTAGTGACAACTTTTGAGAAATGTAAAAAGTCAAATTAGAGAAGATTTTCTCAGAAGAAGTATAACAAAAATAACTATTTGTACTCACCTTGTGGTTCTTCTCGACAAAGCTAACTACTAATTTTCCCACGGGTAATGTTAAAGCACAGAGAACCTGTAACAGAATGAGACTGTTAAAACTGAACAAGAGGATTTCAGTTGCTAGATAACCTTACACTTAATATATTCCTCAAGTGCAAAGACAAAAAAAAAAGAGCTATTAGAAAAGATGATGGCTTACAACAGATGAGAAAGGAAGAGTTTGCCCAAGTCCCAGAATAAATAGAAATGAATAGAGCACCCCCACAGCCACTTTCACTAGTTTTGCACCTCCTTCAGTTCCAAGTCTGACCTGGATTTGAATGCAAAAGGATATGCCAATTGATCCTTCAACTAATTCTTCAATCATTAAGGTTTAACATAGGTGCACTCACCAAAGGGGAAAATTTCCCAACAGCCTTATCATCCTCTATCTGAAATATTTATCATTCAAATCAGTTAGTGATATTTGAGAGGGGCCGGGGTGGGGGGGGGGGGGTGGTGCTGGGAGATAAGAGAGCAACCACCTGGTGAAAATGACTGCAGAAGAGGATCAATGATGTTGTGAAACCAACAAGAATTGATGAAGAAACAACAGTCCCAGAAATTGACAGCTCCCTATCGTCATAACAGAAGTTAGTACGGTATAAAATCTTGTATCACAATCAGGCAAGTAGAAAAGTAGACAACCTTGTCCCGCTCTGAAGCAAGTAAAAGGCAGTGGTCGCAAATGGACCAAATGCTGCAAAGCATAGGGGTTCTCCCAGTCCCAAGTAACTCAAGCGAAATGGTGGACACTGCAACAAGTTATTTATGACAGCAAGTGAAAATTCTAGTTTGTTTATCTCATGCCTCATGGTAGTTAAAATTGCACAAAATTGTATTAATTGGAATTTCACATGAAAAGCAATACAATTTTGCAAATATTGTCCCTTAGTTCTACAAAAAATGCTTAGTATTCTATTTTTATTTGTCCCAAAGTGTTCGTCCTATACTTTAAAAAGAAGGCACCTACCATTTAAGTGCCTATTATGCTCCTCAATTTATATTATCGTCCTTGCCATAATACAATAGTCTTAAATAGGGGAAGGAGTTTTATATATAAACATAAACCAACACATAAAATTCAAACTTAAAGAAGCCTCACATTCTCAAAGGCATTTTTTTTCCTTCAAATCCAACAATATATTTGCAAAGATGCTCCTCAAGACATAAGTTAATTATGTGGCTGTTAATAATTTTTATTTTTTTCTAACGGAAAGTCTTAGAATGTAATATAGGTTATTGATTAGTAGAATTAGCTTTATTTTGCCTCAGTTTAGATCAATGAAGGGTAATATCGAATGAAAACAGCACAAAGTTCGCTTTTCCTCATTTTTAAAATAATTCAGCCACTATTCTTTGTGGGACGGAACATCAGACATGAAATTTTGGTACTTTCCTGGGTATTAGTTGAATGTTGTCTTCAATAACATGGTATTTTTGAACTCCATGCTATTGAGTTGTGTAGCTCCAGAAACTAGAGCAAGTTTTGACCAAGACCTACAGTCAAATTCAGATATGTAGAAATGTTGCACATAGATGATAGTGCAAATTTTTCATCTCCATTATGCAATCCCATTTATCAAGCGCAACCAAAATAAAAGAAGTATTTATTGTACACTCACAGAAGGAAATATCAATAGAAATAATGTTTGTATACTGGCACAAGTTATTAAACAAATTAATCAATATCAACTGCAACCTATACACTTATGCATGCAACACTTCAGAGGTGAATATTCAGACTGCAAATGTTGTTTGCTGAAAACACAAATAACTTTTCAAGCAGCAAATAGATTACTTTTACCTGGTAAATGTAGCCACAAATTATGGCATAAGCAAGTAGAAATATAGAACGTATACTTCCAGCCTCCACTGACACCCAAGTAAGGCCCATGAAACCAAGTGCAAGTAGTAACCAAGCAAAAACATGAGTTCCTGTCCGGCTTCAGAGAGCAATACAAGACACCATCACCCAATTGTTATTTGTGTATTCTAGAGTAAAAACAGACATTAGGGAAATTACTCTATATGTGGTTCAAGAAGGGTATGGGGAAGGAGAGGGTGCAAGGTTCTTTTATGAGAGACCATTTCTCACCTGCCAACTAGATTAACAACTGATTCTTTCTTGTTTTTATCTGCTCCAGTATCAAAATCATAAACGTCGTTGCTGTCCACAGTACATGTAAAGTCATCCAGAAAGACATTTAGTAGACATTCAAACGGAAATATGCCAATTAATGAATCCAGATTGGTCTTCAAGATGAAATACCATGTTTATCCTATTGACTATACTTTGACAAAGACAGAAAGAAGAATTCACCAAAATAGAAGAAAACAATAAGCAATACACTATATTGAAGGATAAATACGGAAGAACAGGACAAGAACATGCAGTGAGCCATATGAAGTATGCTACAGAAACAAACTGAGTGCCTTGAAAAAGGTTGCTGTGTCCTCACAGAAATCCTAGCCTCCTGCTCGAACTCTCAGTTTGAAGGTAGTTGAGCAGAATACTAGCAGACATTCATTTTTTAAGGAAATCTAAGTATTCTGAAAACGTAAAGCTCTGACCTTAAGTTGACCCAAGCTATGATGAGAACTGAAGAAACCAATAGCATAAAATAACGCTTTCCGAAATACTGGCCAGTCTGCAAATAAGCTGCTGCACTTCCTACCTGTTTGTCGGGTCAATAGTTTCGCAAAAAGCAAATGTTAACCATCAATCATGAGTTATAATAAAATTCATAAACATCCAATTCTGCATTAGATTCCAACAATAATAAACATGATACGCCAAAAAAAATTGAATTTATTCAACCTTAAAGGGAGACTACAAATACTACTAAGTGCGGATTTATGCCAAATACTATCAACTTTATCCTCAAATTTAACTTCATTACCTCGTAATCAATTCCAATATGCAGGGAGACATTTAAGTGAATTTAACAATCTCTTCCGTCTACATCACCAACAAGAATTGGGTTTGAAGTGAAATAGCAAGTAAATCTCATAAACTTAGTCATACTGATTTAATTGTCGGTACTCTTTGTACTTTGACCCGAGTTATGAATCCAATTGCCAGAATTTCATCAACTTTGGTCACAATGATTTTCTTTCAAAACAACACTCTTTGTTAGCTTCATTATTTTCAGTAAGTTCACATCTCTCTATTTCTGAAGGACTTTGATGAAGTGTGCATGGTCGCACAGGTATAATTGGTACGAAGACTAGTGCTTCATGTTATGATTACATATAATAGATACTGCAAGCATATTAATATTAACTCTGAGCTGTGCATTAAGATAAAACTCATTATGCACCTATTCATCTTCATCAAGAAGTGATTCCTGGAGAACATAACAACTTGGTAAGTTCAAAAATGCATCTATAAAAAAAGAAGATTTTACACTTACTGTTATAGGGATCAAAGCAACAGTGTACATTGGTAATTTGATGGCTCTCCATATCAAAGTTGCTTTATAGATATATTCATCCTTCTCTTCTTCAATATGAGTGTTGGTGTGCTCTGCTCTAAACTTCAACAAAATTCTGTAATGCCTTCTCATAGAATGTAAATGCCTTATGATTGTCTTGTTGAAATGCATTTTCATGCATAGTGGCCTTCTACCGGCATCTGGAAGAGGTAATACTTGATAAATCCTGAAAGTGAAGTGTGTGGCAAGATTGGATTTAATGTAATCAGCATCCTAATGCTCTGTACACATGAAAATGAGTTACTTGAAAATAAAGATAATTTTCTGTTACTGGAGGTCGAAAATTTCACAACTCAAGACAGAGGAATAGCCTCATTGCTAGTATCAAGCTAGAGGCCTTTCTGTCTTGAACTTCTACGCCAAGGCAAGAATTCTATCCTGAATCGAGTCTAGTCATACTCTAAACATGTCACGTTTTTAGTCCACCGTTTACGGAAAACAACCAATCACAAAACAAATAAATTAAACTTAACCATGTGACTCAATGGGACTGCCTGCACCACATTTGGCTACAAATTCTCTAGGGAGCGCACATCTTGGGATTGCACAATTCAAGTCTCCATTTTGTGGATAATGCCCAAAAAAGGGCTGTTCTAGTGTTCATTACAACATTTACTAGTGTGACATCAGACAACTTGCTTTCATAACATTTGTCTTTCAATATTATATAGTGGAGAATCCGTGGTAGTCAGACTAGGAATATGCCGGCTTATACCAATAGAAAGACTAAATCACTCAAAGGAAAGAAGTTTAAGCAAAACCTCTCTAAAGGATTATTCGCTTAACTAAATTTCTACGTGGAACTGCACTTTTTATGTACCTCATCCCCTTCCTGTCCAAACAGGGCTATGGATCTAGAACCAAAGCACTCCATGCATTCAAGACTTTGATTTACCTGTATGCTCTATAAATTAATGTTTTACAATAAAATCGTCAAGTTCAATCATCAAGTCAACCTTTGTTAATTTATGATATCATAACTAAGTTATATGTATATCTAAGGTTACTAAAAATTAGAAAAATTGAATGTATGCCAAATAAATTATATAATATTTCATTACTTAGTTTTTATATCCAGTTAGGTACATCAAATATTAAATATCTTTCACATCTAACGGTTTAAACTTTTACATAAGGCGATCATTCAATATATTAACACTTATCAGAGTTAAGCAGGACGGGCCTGGGCTCAAGCATAACTAGCATAAATAGGAATTTGACATGCTTGGCCTCAGAAAAATCATATGGCCTCCATATGAGGGAGCGTGTAGACATAAAATATTAAATGTCACTCCTCGACTTTAACAACTTGAGTTTTTAGACGGCTGGTAATAATTAAAATTGTGACTGAACACATATCAAATAATTAGTAGTCTATGACTATTTTTTAAAGATTCACCAGAATCACCACTATGTTAAACTGTTCAATAGTTGAATAAAACAGTTTTCATAAATTTAAGCAAATTTAAATTGCATGGTTTTTAAGATTGGTCCACTAAGGATTTGACACTCTCACTACACACCGGGTGCAAGAAGAATCTTTTATTGCTGCTCTACATTAGCACACCAATCCTAGCACACGATAAAAGTGCAGAAATTTAAGCCATTGATCTCAATACCTCTAAAAGCAGTGTACGAGCAACCTTATCAGATAATGATAGATACAGATGGAAAGGACGGAAACAATGCCTAATAGAACAAAAATATTCTTGAAACCCACATTTTGAAGAACCATTTTAGATGAACAGAACGTCAAGAATCAAAATTACAAAATTAAACAATGATGAGAGTTACTTGAATGAGCAATATCCAGACAGTAAAATCAAATTCCGACAACCAAGTATGTAAAAAGACATTCAGAAGAAGATAAAGAAAAACTGCAACTTGCCTGTGCCTGTTGACAAGGTATTCATTGAGTTTCTTGACGCCATACCCATGGCTCATGGAACAGAACGCGGCTGCTGCCATAGCCAAAGGCGCCAACCAATTTTTATGCGTTGAGAACAAGATAAATTAATGCTAATATGCACGATGAAAGAAATGGGTTTAGAATCAAGAATGATGAAAACCCATTTTGCTTGGAACCAGTGAGTGACTAATTCTTGTAAAAAATAGAGAGAGCCAAAAAAATGGAAATCAGGTGGGCAGAGAAGAGAGAGAACTGAAGAGATAAGTATATGGTGACAAATTTCAACCTCACAGGTGTGTGCCCAACTGGAAGTTGTAGTTACGGTTTACCCAACGAGATTAGTTTTGTAAAGAATATGGATAAAAATTAGTGGGACGAGTGATCGATTTATTTTTATGCCACACTTATATAAAATATTTTTTATTCATTTAAAATGAATTATATATATATATATATGTTACATACATTTTATATAAATTATAAAGTGTAAATATAAAATTATAATAAAATATTCAAATTGATGAAATTGGACAAATATTATTCAATGGGGTTGTCATTTGTCAATGTAAATATCATGCTTGTTTGATGTTCTTATAAATTATTTATTCTGTCAGTTTATTTTTATGTAATTGAATTATTAGAGTAATTATTCAGTATTAATGTGAATTAATAATAGCACGGAAATTGTAATTAGTGACTTGAGATTTGTGATGTCCACTGCTAGCGGATTTCATATCTTTATATGCATTTAAATTATTATATCAATAAAAAATATATATTTATATTTTTTAATTATTACATTAATATAATGTATATTTTTATATTGATTTAATAATAATAATATATAATAAAATAAAATTTGATTTGATATCACTAATCAACAAAAATTGAAAAAAGGCATTTACAATAAAAAATATTCCCTCCTGAAATATAAAATCAAATATTCTTTTATTTTGCATTGATTCCACTACATTTTTCAAGATAGTTTCCTAAAATACTTGAAAATAACACCAAACATTTTCTATCACAAAACTCATAGTGCAAAAAGATAAGAAAGGTAGTGGTGGTGGTTGAATATTATGATCTCCACATGTTAGACTTGATCACGGATCGAAAAATTCTGACATTTAACCATAATCGGTTATAGTTCGGGTCCAAAAATTAGTGGGTTGGTTTCGATTTTGGGTCTGGTTATAACTGTCGAATCCGGGCAGGATCGGACCCTTAGTTTTTTTTAAAAAAAATATTACTTGTTAATTAGAATTTAATTTTATGAAATTATAACTTTTTAAAAATAAAAAGACTTGAAGTTTTAAAATTAAATTTGAATGAAAATTTTTGAACTTATATTAAAATAAATAAATTATCTAATATTTTAATTATAATAAATTTAAAAAAAATGCATCAACTTAAAGTTTAAAATTCAAATTTAAATTTTAATAAAAATATACACTTAAATTTTTTAAAAAATATATTATCTGCATTTTTTTTTTCAATTTCTTTTTTAAAAAAAGGTTGGACCCAACAGGTCCACAAATCGAAGCCGATGGATTCACAAGTTGAAAAAACTCCAACCCATAACCAACCATTAATGTCAAGGGCCGATTATAAATTTGACCCGTTGACACATAGTGAACGGGTTTCGACCCGGCCGATAATGGAGTCTATCTATATGTTTCTTTGATTATCTTAGTCAAACATTTCATTACTTATATAAAATGCCAATATTAAATAATTTTTCCGAAGAAACCCAAATAGACCTTACATATTTGTATCAAAACAATAAAAAAAATTAAATATATGGAAGTATTATTCATTTTTGTTTATAAGTAATATGAATAATAAAATAAAATTTATTGTTCAATTTTTATTATCACTTTTATTTATTTATTTTGAAAAAAAATTATCATGTGAATTTTTATGAATTAATTAAGAATGTTCATAAATCCGTTCAACTCGACCCACTTGATCAAATCAAGCCAATTCGTCCATAACCCATCCATTTTGAATTTTTTTCATTTAGTGATAGATTTATATTATTAAAACCTATATTATTTGGGTTGTGGGTTCAATAATTAAAACCTGACACACCCGCAACCCAACCACTATATGTTCTATATACACACATAAATACGTCTAATATATGTAATGCATTTATGTAAAAAATTCTTCTATGAAAATTTATTTTTTATTAACAATCAAAAGTTTTTCAAACCCACATTTTTTTCATAGTAAGAATTTAGTTTTTCATCTTAATGAATTTGATTTTATAATACCACGTCTGTCAATTAAAATGTTAGGTTGATTCAACATTTAATTTTTAAAAAATATTTTTGGATTACTTATTTTTCTCCAAAATAAAGATTATTTTTTAAAAAAGGAACGGATATTTTCCAAAACATATGGTGCAAATTTTGGATATAAAATTACAATTAAGGTAAAAGATTGTGAAATATAATTATTTTATTTTAAAAATAAATAAAACAAATATTGTATTCTATATTGATATTTACAAATATCTTGAGGAAATAAAATCAATACAAGTATATAAATAATTTTTCTTTAGTCCATTTTTGTCGGGCAATAGTACATTTAGTCCAATAGGATCATATATTGCATAAATTATTTAGCACATAACCAACCTTTTAAGAGTCCCATGTTATTATAACACATCACCCATCCAATATATACAATTCTATAGTTATCGTATTTAAAAATAAAAAAAATAGAAATTAAAACAAAAAAAATATATATATATATATAAAGACGTGTACTTAATTCATGTTCCAAATTTTAGTAAGTGTGTAATAAAACACAGACCTGCATCCCACATATTTATGGAATATAATGACAACAGTCACTATCTCTTTTGGTAGATGATCAAATTTGTCTATAGAACAATCCCAAGCAAAAAAAAAGAAAAGAAGCAAGATCTAAATAATGAAACGCATGCTATCTTGAGTTCCGGAGTTTGTATCCCGGCCGCGCGCGACAAGCTCACTGACGAAACGCCGGAAGTTCTTTGAGTGCAAAACGCCAGAAGTTGAAATCTTATAAAACATCGGTTTTATAAAAGGAAACAAGAAAAACTAGAGCAAAATCTTGGCATCATTCAGCTCCTTTCTTTGTAGTAACTTCCAATTTTTATCCTTATATATTCATCTTTACTCTCTCTCTCTGCAGTCACGAGACTAACTGGAGAAACGAGCCACTCCATGGAATTTCTCTTTGTCTTCATCCACAGATTCAATGTAACGCCATTTAAAGCCTCAAATACAGGCACTCCATTTTGGCAACCACAGAGAATTTGAAACTCAACTTTAGCATGCATGGCTTCATCTTTATCAAATTGTAAAGAGATTAGCAAAGAGAGTTTTGAAACTTCTAGCTCAATTCTTGATACAGAAAAAATTAATTTGGCCCCACTTGATGTAAATTATTCGCAAGATGTTACAAAGGGTAGTGGAGTTTACTTGACATGGGAGGAGCTTTGGGTGACAGTTTCAACAGGAAAAGACGACGGGACAAAATCAATTCTTCAAGGGCTTACTGGCTATGCCTGCCCTGGTGAGGTCTTGGCAATTATGGGTCCTTCTGGTTGCGGTAAATCCACTCTTCTTGACTCATTGGCAGGTAACTTACTATAATGAACTCTTGATATTTGGATTTTTTGTATTACTAATTTAACAGCCCATCAACTATTTGTGGGATTGGGAGTGATGCCGCATGCGGGGGTGGGGTGGGGTGAGGGAGTGTGGTGGGATGGGGTGGGGTTGGGGTGTTATTCTATTCCATTAAAATGTATCATGGTATATTTAGAAGTTCAGTGGAATTTTAACCAAAACTAGACCTTTCAGGGATTGCTCTACTATGTGATGCCAAATTGCCTTTCTATTTTCTATTTTTTTTATGACATCCCCTCAAATGGGAATTGAAGTAATTATCTTCTTTTCCACATTACTTCATGTGCATTAAGATTTACCCCAGAATGCAGCATTGAACTATACTTTGCAGGCATATTATAGAACCAAATGTTCTTTCTTGTGAATATCCTGTTTAAGTGCATTTCTCCCTGCTATTAGTTTTTTACAGGGCATGAGAAAAATTTTGACGTTCTCATCGCATACTGAGTACTGAAACCAATTTTCAGGAAGGTTGAGTTCAAGAACAAGGCAGAAAGGGGAAATACTGATAAATGGTCGGAAACAAAAGCTCGCATATGGAACTTCGGTATGAGCTACTTTATATCTCTACTGATGAATATATTACTCTGGATTTTCTTTAAGTTCTATCGTCAATAGTAGCTCCTGGTGGCAGAAAATTGAAGCTGTTTGCCGTCTTACTAGCAACCTGTATCTGATATGTCAAATCTACTGGTGCTGTATTCGTAAACGATCTAGCTGTGGAATACATGTATATAAAGCTCCTTGTCTAATGAATCAATCTTATGGTCAATTATTTTTTTAATCATGTTGAGTGTCCAGATCAATTAATCCATATTACTTGTCTTAAGACAAGAAGCTTTGTCCTATGAGCTTACTCGGGCAACTGATTCTGCTTGCAAAGAGTTTCATGTTATTCTTTTTATTCTAATTTAGGCCTATGTGACACAAGAGGACACCCTAACATGGACATTAACAGTCAGGGAAGCGGTTTACTACTCAGCTCAGCTCCAATTACCCATAACAATGTCTAAAGCTGAGAAGAAGGAAATCGCAGAGAGGACCATAAGGGAGATGGGACTGCAGGATTCGGTAGATACTAGAATTGGAGAAAGGGGAAGAAAGGGCCTTAGTAGTGGACAGAGGAGAAGAGTAAGCATTTGCATAGAACTTCTAAAGCGACCAAAGCTTCTTTTTCTTGACGAACCAACAAGTGGACTTGATAGTGCAGCTTCATACTTTGTCATGAACAGAATAGTGAAACTAGCCCGTGAATATGGAATGACAGTTATATCATCCATCCATCAACCAATTAGTGAAGTCTTCCAGCTCCTTCACAATCTTTGTCTTCTCTCATCCGGAAGAATGATATACTTTGGCCCCTCCTTGTTAGCGACTGAGGTGAGTGTATAATGCTTATATTGCCTGTACATTAATATGAGATCATCCGTGAACTTGCTATTGATCCGAAGTAGTTTTTTGCAATCAATGGTTTTGCATGTCCAGCTCTTCAAAATCCAGCCGATCACTATCTCAAAATGATAAATACTGATTTTGATGAGGTAGGTAACATCAGATTTTGCAGCACTTAAGAAGATGATCACCTCATTTTACTGTCATGAATTTCTGACTGAATATTTTCTGGTTATCATTGTCTTTTAGGACATTGAATGGGGTACTGGAAACAAATTCAGTGCAGAGGAAGTAATTAATCTGCTCATAAGATCTTATGGCTTTTCCGATACTTGTATGCAGATGAAGACATTAGTTACTGAAATATGTACACGTGTAAGAAACTGAAGAAATTCACATAATCACTTGGAATAGCAAAAAAGATATCTTGAAGATATCCTTTATTTGATGGTGATGCAATTGCAGATTTTCATGTATTAAATTTTTATGGATTTTATATATGTAGGAAGGAGGCCCAACTGAGAAGAAGGAGAGTCAAGCTAACTTATTTTTACACTGCCTCATTCTCACAAAAAGGTCGTTTATCAATATGTATCGTGATCTGGGCTACTATTGGTTACGGCTGGCCATCTACATTGCCTTGGGTTTTGGCCTAGGAAGTGTGTTTTATAATGTAGGGAGTAGCTATAACTCCATTCATGTAAGTCTAAAATGCATAATACTACTGGATCAGCATTCAGCTACGCAAATCATAATCTACTGAAGTATTTTACTCTGTTTCTGTTAATGCAGGAAAGAGGTTCATTGCTCATGTTTGTAGCTTCATTACTGACTATAATGGCAATTGGCGGCTTCCCTTCATTTGTAGAAGACTTGAAGGTGAGTCAGCAGCATGGATTTCTTTCCAATTTGTGGATGTCCTTTTCCCACATCACTTCTTTCTGTATCTATGCATTAAATTCATCAGCCCTCGAATCTAGAGAAAATCAGCCTATTATTCTTGTCAAAATGCAGGTTTTTCGACGTGAAAGATTAAATGGTCATTATGGGGCTGCAGCATTTGTGGTTGGCAACACAGTTTCTTCAACACCATTTCTGCTGCTCATCTCTGCAATACCTGGTGCAATCACTTACTTCCTCGCCGGCCTTCATCAAGGAAATGTAGAATTTTCATACTTCACGCTGGTACTCTTTGCATGCATGATGCTGGTCGAGAGCCTAATGATGATCGTGGCAAGTATCATGCCGAATTTCCTCCTGGGGCTGATTGTTGGTGCTGGTATCCAAGGACTAATGATGTTAAGTGGTGGATTCTTTCAGTTGCCAAAAGACCTACCCAAGATTTTCTGGAAATATCCAATGTACTACATCGCCTTCCACAAGTATGCATACCAGGGATTATACAAAAATGAATTTGAAGGCCGTAGATTTTCTAACGATCAACTAGGAGGGCCCTCCACAGTTGATGGTGAAACCATTTTGAGGGATATATGGCAGGTGGAGATAGGCTACTCAAAGTGGATTGATCTTGCTATCTTATTTGGGATGGTGGTTGTGTATAGGGTCCTTTTCTTTGTTGTAATCAAGATTGGTGAAAAGATAAACAGTGTAAGAGATTTCACTTTATCTAGTCTTGAACAAGAACATCAAGGCAAGTCTTAGTGAATTCCCTGCCCAGAACTCCAAATTGAAAACTGTGCGTCCAGTAATGAAATCTGACTGAATTTGGCAATGTAGAGTTTTTGCAAAGTGTTATCAGAATAAATAGAAGATTGATTTTATTTTTTTTAGGTTTTTTAGGTGCTTTTGATTTTCTTATTGTGATTTGCTTGCAGCATAATTTGAAATTTACATTTAATTATAATTTAAAATAGATATAACTAATTCCCATCATCAAGATAGATAAAGTAAAATAAGGTAAATAAATAGTTAATTATAATATTAGTCATTTAATAATTCAATTGATGACATGATTTTCTTTTTTTCTTTTTTATTAGTTCGTAATATGATTTTTAAATATGTGATCAGTCTCACTTATTTTTTATATTGAACGTATAAATTTGTTTACTAAATGTCACACATACACATATTCATTATTCGTGTCATAAACTAATAAATATAATTGAGTTCAAATTTCATTAGATGTTGCCGGTAGAGTTTATATGAATTTATTATTTTATTATTTATTGTAATTTGTTGATAATCAATGAATATATTGGATTAATTATTAATTAGTATATTAATATAATGTATTTATCACTTCTCTATCAAAAATTAAAAATAAAATAATAACAATAAATGTGCATTGCTTATTTTCAGATGGCACCAATATTGCAGGGCTAAAAATGTCACTCTACGTATAATTACTATTTCTTGTGCTCAAATATTTTCTTTGAGAAAAAGACTGTCCGAGAGAGAGAGAGAGAGAGACATGGATGGCGACGTCGAGATGGCGGCGTCGGAGGGCGGAGCTGCCGTTGTGATTCATCTTTTCATCACTCTCTCTCTCTCTCCATTTTCTATTTGCGTGATTTGATTTCCATTCTATTAAGTTTTCCCCCATCATAAAAAACCCTAACTTTTGTCTATTACGTACACTTATATGCGTGTATATACAGGAGCTGGATGACATGAAGAAGAGGCTAAAGGAGATGGAGGACGAAGCTGCCGCTCTCCGCGAAATGCAGGCGAAAGTCGAACAGGAGATGGGCCCCGTTCAAGGTTACCTCTTTTTCCCATACAGCCTCAATTTTTACTCTCAATTTTCTTGTTTCTATAGTGTCTGAATTAGAATTTTGGACCATATTTTTTTCCTTTTTTATTTGTAATATTATATTAGTGTGTTAAGAAAGGTGCACAGTGCAAAAGACGAGTTAATGGGATAATGGTTTATGTTTAAGGTACGTGTCTTGATATTTTATTGGTGCATCTGTAGGTTCTTAGGCTTATCGTGTGTTTGTTGAAGCTTTCGGAAATCTTATTATAGAAGAATTTATTTCTTGAACATTTATTCTAGGAGGATTGATTTTGCAATTGTTAGTTGTGAGTTTGGATCCCATTTCAAAAATTCCTTAGCTGATTATGTCAAATTACTATTTCCAGTGATTAGGAGACCAAACATTGAAGCCATTATGACTTCCAAACTCAATCCATGGTAGTGTTTTTCAGCTTCTTAAGCGCTAGGCCAAACACGCCTTCAGAAGCAATATAATTCAGATTTTTTGTCCAGTGTTGAACAGCATTTCCTTGTTGTTAGTGTAGACCATAATCTTTTTTATTTTTGAGGGAAGAAGTTGAGAAATTAGTGATTAAGCTGTACGGACTATTACTTTTTCTGATCCTGATGTAGCGAGAATCATCCTTTAGGCAAAACCTCATTTTTCTGCAGCTGAGGCTTAAGATAGAGGATCCACTAAGGAAGAAGCATGTGTTTTGGTGCATGTAAATAGCCTGCTCTTCTATGTCGTTGAAGCATTAAAAATGAGCCCACTTTTGTTATTAGGTAGAGAACATTGTTAAAAGCTTTTTAGAGGTCATTCCATTTTATATGTTTCCCCATGGTGTCTATTTCTCTTATTCTAGTTTTTGATATTCTGAAACTTTTTTTTTTCTTCTGGTTGTGGGTTTCCGTACTTGTTCTGTAACTTGATGTTGCAAAAAGTGGTGAAATAGCTATGCTGCATGTGTTATTGCCGCCTATTTGATGTGGTGGTCGTACTTCCAACAAATTTCCTTCCTATAATCAGATATCTGTTTGTGTATAAGAAAAATAATTTGTTTGTCTTTAAACTTATTCTTATATTCTGGCAAGTCAGAACTCAGATGCTCTTGCTTTTATTACCACTGGTTCTTTATCTTCAGATGAAGGATTTTTGACCAAGATTGTAATCTAAAATTTGGATTGTTTGTATTAAAAAGGCCTGTTTTGCATTTTGCATATTAACATGTAATTTAAGAGGGAGTACTCTTCATTTGGAGAATAAATTTTTGCAAGGTGACCTTTCTATACTTAAGTGGTAGATACAGCTTGGCATTCACCTTTTTGTGATCTTCATAAAAATAGAGCTTAAACTACTGTGGCCATATCTTTGGCAGGGCAACCAGAATTGTTTAGAGGAGTGATTTTCTTTTATATGAGCATCCCATCATACCCGAGACTGCAGTTTGTGTCTTTTATTCAGATACTGATTATGGATGAAGATGGTGGTGTTTAATGCTTTTTTATCCAATACGAACACAGCCACTACACGTTGCCTTAGTGACAGCGTCTATATAATGTCATCAATGACAATTATCATCAGCTGCTGTTCCCATTCTTTATTAATGTGTCTTATTTATATTTGTACGCATATTTCTATTGCAGCAGATCCTGCTGCTGCAGCTAATCAGGCAAATAGGGAAGAAGTGGATTCTCGATCAGTCTTTGTTGGCAATGTGAGGTTTCTTCTTTGTCAATGAGTTGCAGTTGTAGAACTTTACCTTAGCCTGCTGTTATGTCTGCATGAGTTGCTCTATAATGTTTTTTTGGTGGACATAGGTGGATTATTCATGTACCCCAGAGGAAGTGCAGCAGCATTTCCAGTCATGTGGAACCGTGAATAGAGTAACTATCCGGACTAACAAGTATGGACAACCAAAGGGATATGCATATGTTGAGTTTCTTGAAACAGAAGCAGTTGAGCAGGCTATTCTTTTGAATGAATCTGAACTTCATGGTCGGCAATTGAAGGTAACTACATTCTGCTTATATCTATTTTGCATTCATGCTACATGGAGTCATAGAACAGCCTCTTCAATCACTAAACCGTGTACTGCTGTTGTTTCACGGTCTATATATTGTCTCTTTTCTTGAAGTATTTCATTGACATTTTCCAGGTATCAGCCAAGAGGACCAACATCCCTGGCATGAAGCAATTCCGCCCTCGGCGTTCTAATCCCTACATGGGTTATAGGTCCAGGGCCCCATACATGGCTGCTCCTTACGTATATTCCCCTTATGGATATGGGTATAAATCATTCTCTTCTTCATCTTTTTATGGTTTGCAGGATGATCCGTGTGATGGCACAAAGCAAACCGATTAAACAAAAATTTGTGAAGAATCTCTCTTTTTAGTCTTACTATGCTATATTATTCTCTGAATAACATGTGACGAATGCTTTTTGTATACATTGCAGGAAGGTCCCCAGATTCAGGGTGCCAATGCGATACAGCCCTTACTTCTGAGCCTCAATTTTTTGATTAAGACTTCATGCTCTAGCAGTATGTTGCCGACCTTTGAATGCTTTTCCTCTTTCTCTCTGTATGATCTGATTGGCAGTGATATGTAATGAAATGAAGCTTTTATGGAACTCACATTGCTTAATGGTTGTTTTTTTTGAAGATTGATTTTTTTTTTTTTTTTTTCTAGTTGGATCACATATTTCGAAATACTTAACGAAGAAGTTTCTGTTTTCAAATTTCAGTTGTTGTGAGCTCTAAATTTGCTTTAAAGTCTTGTCTCGTCTCTGCTCATGTTAAAAAAACAAATCACTGTTGTGTTTTCCCGTGTGATTCGTTAGTGAGGTTATTAGGTTTTATAAATTGGTGGTTGTCCGATGTGAATCAATATTTTTAAATAATATGGTTGAACTATCTGCAAATCATCTTAATAAATTATTATATGTAAATTAAATATTTAAAATAAATTTAATTACTATCAATTTTATATAATTAATATACTATTATTTTCAAGTAATATTATTTCTATTTGATTCATCACTTACATATTTTTTTAATAAATTATTATATATAAATTAAATATTTAAAGTTAATCCAATCATTACCCATTACATTTAATTAATATATTATTATTTTTAAATATTATTTTAATGGAGTTTATTACTTACATATCATTTTAATAAATTATTATATTTAAATTAAATATTCAAAGTGAAAACCTTACCTAATACACTAAAAATATACTTAAACAAACATATTCTCATTTTTTAAATCTGTATAATTTCAATCTCAAACCATTCATCCAAACATATTTTTAATTTTTATACAAATATCGATACAAAACCAAAAATTCACTAAAAATGTTAGAAATTAGAAATGACTCTTGAAAAACAAACAAACAAACAAACAAACAAGCGAACGGCCCCTAAATTTGATGACTATATAACTTGTTGAAGTAATAAAAAGATCTTGCAGGAATGTGTGTTTTTGGTTCCATACAAGTATTCAAATACATTTCTAATAGAAAAATGAGATCTTGTTAGTTATATACCTCTTCCACACTAAATTCAATTTAGACATAGGTGACAAGTAAAATAACAAAAAATTAAATCTGTTTTGCAATACCAAGTTAGAGCCGAATAGGTTGAATCAAACAATTCTTGAGCTCTCATTTTTAGAATAATTTGGAAGTGTTTATAATTCGATAAATTTAAAATCGCATTAAAACCAAGAATTGATACATACCAAAACGTAAAATCTTATTAAAATCAAGAATTGATACATACCAAAACGTAATTTATATAATTGGTCCACTATTTTGGTTTTTGTGTTGGCAAACTTTGTATTCATACAAACCAAAACATTATTGATTTAATAGGCCCAGCATTTGTCTTTTTTTTTTTTGTTTGTCGATTAACTTTAGTGTTCAAACAAAAAATTGATACATACCAAAAACATAATTGATATATTAGGACCAATATTCAGTTTTTATGTTGATATTGTTTGGTATTCGATTTGGTTTCGGAGTTGTCCAATCCAGTAATCTATATCTACATCTATATCTAAACAATTATGAAAGTATGGATGTTACAAAGTGTTTCTTTCGATTGTGAAAAGGTGAAATAATCCTTAATTTAATCACACTTAATAAGAAATTACAACTGTTCAACTTCAATACAGGTCTTTCCAACTGATAAAGGTAGTTATCAGTCTAATTGAGAATAAGTACTGTCATAATATTATATTAATTAAGACGATCATTTAAAAAATATATATTTAAAAAATAGAGTCATATTTTTGAATTATCCCAAAAGAAAATATGAGCAATAAATTTAAAATATGGAGAATATTTTCTAATATATATTTTCATTGGGGATTAACATCAAACCTCGTTGTCTTGAGTCTTGACATCCCTCTGTAACAACTCTGTCGGATGTAATCAACTAAATTTTTGATTACATGTTTACACTTTGTAAAAATAACAAACAATATATTTGTAGAATTAGATATTAAATCCCATAGTAACACTTGTTTAAAAAATATTATAATGTCACAAACATATTATTTTCAATAATAGAATGACAAAACTCTGTATGATATATTTTTACGAATAACGTATTAATTTTAAAATCGAGAAACAAATATTCTACTCAATGCATAATAAAAGAACAAAAATTTAATATGTCACAAACATATTAGTTTCAATAATAGGAGCATCACATTATTAGTAAAACATATTTTTAAATTAAAGATAAAAAAAATACAAAAGGGAAAAACTAATTTTTGTAGAGTGACCGAAAAATGCATTTTATGGTATTTGTCAAATAAAGGGCAAGATTGGAAACATACACGACACTAAAGCATATTCCGAAAATGCACTAAAATTTTAGAAATGGGGGTTTAATGCCTATTTTTAAAGTTGAGGGGTGCAAAGTGTTGCCTTCTGTAGAATTTATGGTGGTAAATTGCTATTTGTCCTAAATAATATGCATGGTCGCCACAAGCTAATCTCATATAAATAACAAATTGAAGTAAAATAAATTGATGCTATTAAATGATATTTCTTCTTATTGGAAGCATAAAGATGACTTTAATTAATTATGATTTTTATTTTATTTTTTTTTAAAATAAGTATATTGATTGATTCATCATTTTCCAATGTGACTCGAATTCTTAAATAATAATAAATTAATGATATTTTGGTTGACAAAATAGGTCAATCAGCTTGGTCTAATGGTTATCCAATATTCTCTTGAAGTTTTGCAAAAATCCAGCTCGTTGATGTACATGATTTTGCAAAATAAATGGGAAGAAAAAATTAAGAAATTGTGATTCATTATTCTTCTTAAAAAGCATTCTCTTGTATAATGTAGTTTGCTCCATTAGTGTTATTTAACATGGTTTTCACAGTCAGGAACACTACCAAGTTTATTGATTTGCATATAAATGAGTTATTTGAACTTCCTAACATTTAGTTAGTGATGCATGTTATCCACCTTTATCCACCTTTAGAGCAAGTTCACTTAAAATATTTTATTTAGAATTAATGAAGTCATAATGCCTTTTTTTATCACATAAAGTTTGTGATTTACACACACACAAAAAAATTGTCTTAATTTCTGGCATTTAAATTATTTATTTGTATAAAAAGAACTACTTATTTACTTGCAACACACCTATTTTTTACTAGTGAATCTAAAATGTATGACTATCTTGCCTTCGATCTTCAATTCCTCTCCCTCTATATATGGAAATTGTGGTATTTGTTTAGTTTTTTTTTTTTTTATACCCAAGTATGTGAGGCTTACGTGCCGATTAAATTATAGAGTAAATGCCTAACTCCAAGAACACTTATCGAGTAAAGTCGATTACGCGTTGTTCATAGTGTACACATACTTGAGTCGATAATTCGATATGTGACTTTATTTTGCAGTAGCAACACATTTGAGTCCACTGTCAAATAATCTTTTTAAATCTCTAAAAAGAACCGAACTCTCAACTTTTATGTTGGTATTCAAACCCTATCTATTATTGGCCAACAAATAGCAGCCATTTGCGAATTTGGCCCCATCAAGTCGACAACATTGGACAAGAAGGAAAGAGGCAGATACAAAGTAGATAAATATATCCATATAAATTGAAATCGAATTTAAAACCTTTGAACTGGATAATCTTAAGAAATATCAATCTTCCCAAAACCTAATTGACAACATATATCTTCTTTTATATACTGCATTCTATAAAATCTAAACTAATTTAATTTAATCCAAAACCATTTAAATTAGAGAAATTGTACCAATAGTTCTTTAATCAAATAAGCTCCAATGTAGTTGAGTCAATCACTATAAGTTCTGCAAGACACTAAAATATTCTTGAAATTATCCCAATCCAAGAAGATAATAACTAGGGCTAATGGTCGCAGTTAAAATTTTGAAGCTGTGTCATCCCATTACTTAGTCCGTAAAGATAACGATTTATCACAATCCGATCTTTTATTTATATTTATTATTATATGTCGTATTGAATTTTATAAACACATTTACTCGAATAATATTTTATATATTTATGGTGTTTATAAAATATAATACATAATACAACATTAAATTTAACAAAATAATCGAATTTTTTTTGCACGCGAGTAGAGAATTAATTTTGCATGATCGTGTAAAATGGAACTTCATTTATTCAAAAAAGAAGAGAAATGGTAAGAACCTGAGAAGTGCTGCATATAAAATCTCACTTCACTCCTTTCTGTCTCTCTCCATGGGTCGTCACCCACAGAAGAATATAGAGAAAATACCCCAAAAGATATGCAGGCAAAAGCAATGGCTCTGACAACCAATGCCACCCCTTTCTCCACCACCGCATCTCACTTACCCAACCAGTTTCTCCACCCCACAGCCGCCTCGGCCTCCGCCAGACCTTGGATTTCTATCAAACCCACCTCAATTCCTCCTCTCCCCATCAAACCCAGATCAAAAACAATCTCTGCCGTCCAATCCTCCAACCCACCGCCGTCCTCCGCCACCACCACCACGCCACCACGAAAAAGGTGGAATCTTGACAGTTGGAAATCTAAGAAAGCCTTCCAGCTTCCAGAATACCCGGATAAAACCGCCCTTGAATCAGTCGTCAAGACACTTGAATCCTTCCCTCCAATTGTTTTTGCAGGTGAGGCACGCAGCCTTGAGGAGAGGCTGGGGCAGGCTGCTCTTGGCAATGCATTTCTTTTGCAGGGTGGTGACTGTGCTGAGAGTTTCAAAGAATTCAGCGCCAACAACATTAGGGATACTTTCAGGGTGCTCTTGCAAATGAGTGTTGTCCTCATGTTCGGTAGTCAGATGCCTGTTATTAAGGTCTTCCGATTTTTCTTCTTTTCATAATTTCAAGATTTTTATGTGAAAAGGTCTCCTTTCTTTTGTCAGATTAGTTTTTCTTGTGCATGTGTGTTTTAATTTTTGCACAGGTAGTATGCTTTCGAAGTTTCCTCGTTACTAAATCTTAAGTTTGTTAAGATGATAATGTGGGAAGTTTTGAATAAAAAATTTGTATGTCGATTGCTTAGCCTTCTCTAATTATTGCTGAATTTGTTTATAGCATGGGGTTTGTGATAAATAACAAGGCCATGAAGAATTGGGGGAAATTTCTGGAGGAGGGTGTTCTAAGTGGATAATCCTGCAGTTTCCCTTTTACTTGCAGCTGACTTGCACTCACCTATAATTTGAAAATTTGACAAGATTATAATTGCCCCATACCAACTAAAGTATGAAAGGTCGTGGTATGAGGAGATTGAATTAGGAATCAATTGGGGCTGTTCCTGCACTTTTTAATGCAGTAAGAACAATGGCAAAGCACACACTCTCAGAGAGAGAGAGAGAGAGAGAGAGAGAGAGAGAGAGAGACGAAAAAGAAGCACTTATATATTTGTAGTATTTGATCATTAACTGAGCTTGTTTTGTAGCAGCGCATAATGCTTATTTCTTATCTAATGGAGGACTGAAACTAAGATCCATGTTATTTATTTGCATGCTAATTTGACACTGGTCTTGTACTTTTTCATGAACACTGATTGTGGTGCTAACCCTGAACAATTGACAATTCAGGATTGATGCACTGACTTTTTCTGTCTTGGAAGTGTATTCTTTAGGTGGGAAGAATGGCAGGACAATTTGCTAAACCAAGATCTGATCCTTTTGAAGAGAAGGATGGCGTGAAGCTGCCAAGTTACCGTGGCGACAATGTTAATGGGGATGCTTTTGATGAAAAATCAAGAACTCCAGACCCCCAGAGAATGATTAGGGCCTATACCCAATCTGTGGCTACATTGAACCTGCTCAGAGCATTTGCTACTGGAGGGTATGCTGCCATGCAGAGGGTCACCCGGTGGAATCTTGATTTTACTGATCAAAGTGAGCAAGGTGGTAGGTATGCCATCCTCTAGTTTCCTTATTCTAGCTATTTGTTTCCCTCCAGTTCATTTTAATTTCATGGATGGAATTTGTTAATGTAACTATTTTGAAAAGGTATCGTGAACTGGCTCACCGAGTTGATGAGGCTCTTGGCTTCATGGATGCATGTGGTCTTACTGCTGACCACCCTGTCATGACCACTACAGAGTTCTGGACATCACACGAGTGCTTACTTTTACCTTATGAACAAGCACTTACTAGAGAGGACTCAACTTCTGGCCTGTATTATGACTGCTCAGCTCACATGCTTTGGGTTGGGGAACGAACAAGGCAGTTAGATGGTGCTCATGTTGAGTTCTTAAGAGGAGTTTCCAACCCACTGGGAATCAAGGTTGCCAGACTATTACCTTTCATGTGATTCATTAAGTGCTCTTTTAAAAAGAATTATTTGTACATACTAATCTATTCATATCTTCCTACTTAGTTGTGAAAAGAAATGCTGAAAATAGACTTGAAAATATGGTTTATTGGGTCAGCTGCAACTCTTGGTTGTGTTTTCATAATAGGGGCTGTCCATTTTGGCTTTGCCGCAGGTTAGTGATAAGATGGACCCAAGTGACCTAGTTAAGCTCATTGATATTCTGAATCCTGAAAATAGACCTGGAAGGATAACGGTGATCACCCGAATGGGGCGCTGAGAACATGAGAGTGAAACTTCCTTATCTGATCAGGGCTGTTCGCCAAGCAGGTCAAATTGTCACTTGGGTCAGTGACCCTATGCATGGAAACACCATCAAAGCTCCTTGTGGACTGAAGACCCGCTCCTTTGATTCAATCAGGGTATATTGCTGCGCCTTTTTTTTTTCTCCTTCTGTCATGTCTTTAAGTTGCTTCAAAAAATGAAAAAATATGTATATACATATGTACATATATAAATATATACCATGTTCTCTATGCTGAAGAACTCTTTCAAACATTTAATGAGATGTTACCTTCCATATAATTGCCAGCTGAATGTTTTACGTGGAAATGTTTCAATAGATAATATTAGTTAATGGCATGGATGTTGATTTAGACCAACAAAGTGGATGTTTGTGGTAACTCATATTTTCAACAGTGTGGTGCAGCATAACAGTACAGAGTCAGTCGTAATTCTTTAAATGTTTTAGCTATATATGGTTGTCGAATGATGCTGACATGCCATTCAACTGGATGAACGAGAAACCTAGCATTACCTAATGAAATGCAAAAGAAAGCAAATGCCTTGAAATTCCAAAGCTTCACGTTGTAAATGGCACATATTTCTTTCTCAGAAATATGCCAAAAGAAGAAAGAATGCCTAACAAAAACATGATTTGTTGTATCCCTTGATTTAATTGTTGATTAATTCACAGATCCAATGGAAATGGCTCTATGTCATGATTTAATTAATGGGTGGTTCGTCTTGGCAGGCTGAGGTGAGAGCATTCTTTGATGTACACGATCAAGAAGGAAGCTATCCTGGAGGCGTACATTTGGAGATGACCGGACAAAATGTTACAGAGTGTGTTGGAGGGACACGAACAATCACTTACAATGATCTCAGCTCACGCTATCACACTCATTGCGATCCAAGGCTCAATGCTTCTCAGTCTCTGGAGCTTGCTTTTATTATTGCTGAGCGTCTTCGAAGGAGAAGAATTGGATCACAACGCACTCGTTCCTCCTTGAAGCTGTAGGAAGCTTTTCACCCTTTGCATAGCTTTGAGCAACAAGGATCATGTTCAGTTATTTTATTTATTCTTGTACGTATTTATAAGATCAAATGGTTTTGTGCTTGTGACTTGTGCGAGTCCAGAGAAGATGTCCGATTGTGGTGAAATCTGGAAAACGTTGAGGTGGTCCAAAAAGTTGTAACGTATTACAGCAAGGGTCTTGGTGGTCTGATAGTGAAATTTGTTTTGTCGATCATCAAGGACTTTGATGAATAATGTAGAATCCATCTATTGTAGATTGCTTCTAGTTTTTGCATCAAAACTGGTTTCAATATGTCACGAAAATGGATTATTATCTCATACAGTCATCCTGTGATTCTGCAGCATTTATATTATCATGCGATGCCAAAAAAATTCTAAAAAAAATCTATTGCTCTCAACGTGCATTGATGATGTTATTTTATACACTTGACAATACAAGTATTAATGATATTGAAATAAGAGATTAAACATTGTTTGGAATAAAGTATCCAGTTTTGTTATTGAACTATGTCCTTTGAAGTCGTGTTCACATTGCCATGGAGGCATGCTTATCCTTTGTTGATAGATAGCTGTTCTTCTCCATCCCTTGTCCCACTGGCGAGTCTTACCCCCATCAACCATTGTCAAAGATTGTCTTTTTCACTTATTTAATGAAAACACGCACTAAGCATGTATAGAGTACTAAATGAGCCAATCCATTTGTTAGCAATCAACATCCGAGCCAACCAATCCACCACCAGGCTCCTCCAGCCATATCATTTCGTATTAACTTACATCCCCCGAGTGAGTTTCATGTAATACCCGTGCATGTTGGATGCACGTGTGATCTACATACAATATACATCATAATAATGGCGAAAAGAAGATATGTACCATGGTTTAACAAAAATAAGTTTTTAAGATATTCCCTTTTGTAGGTTAGTGAATTTTAGAATGTTCCATTTTCAACTTTGAAGGCTATATTTAAAGTTGACAGCCCATAACTTCCTGGATTCTAACATCCCCACCCACACTTCCAAGTGGATGGCCAGAGGACTGGAATTGAAAGCATTAGTAAACAAATAAATCTCTAAAGTTAAAAAGCAAACTTATTAAATACATCTCTCCCCCACTGGTTTAGCTTTGCAGTTTGGCAATAAACCTATTATTGTTGACAGATGTAAAAAGTCAAAAGATTATTTTATTTTTTTTAACAATAGTTTTAGGGGGTGAGATTGAATTATTTTTTTTAACAACAATAAAAAGATATTTTCAATCAATTTTATTATTTATATGGGGTAAAATTTAAAAAAAATCATCTAAATTTAAAATTATATGTAATTATATTCAAAATTATATGGAGTTGAGAGAGGCCCGACTCCCTAACTCCGTCCCTGGATCTGACCATCTAAGGGGAGCAAGAAAAAATGAAGAATCAAAGAAATTAATGACTGCATCCATAATTTCCTTTCTATAGAGGAGGTTGATGACTTGAGCCATTGATATACCAATTAAACCAGCTGCATAACAGTAACAGAGTATGATAAATAATCTGAAACCCTTCACCGATACCTACCCTATAGAATTGAATAACTTCTTTTCTTGCTACTCTTCCAATATATTCCATATAATAATATCTACATATCATTTTTTAGCCTTTACCTTTTTTCATACTTTCCTAATTTTAATAAACAGGTATTCAATTTGAAAGAATACAAGCAATGCTTTCTAAATTAAAAGAAGAAATAAAAGAAAGCGAAGGGCTAGCTGATGATACACAGTATATTTTATATTAATCCTAACATAATTTTAGAGATATCTACTGATGTTGAAAATCTAGATTAGAAAAAGAAGCGCATAAGATCAAAATTAAGAGACCATTTGATTTGATTTTTATTTTTTCAATAATTTTTTGTGTAAAAATAAAAATATATTTAAATTAGTTAGATTTAAATATAAAAACGTATTTATTTTATAATTTTTTTATATAAAAAGACGTAAAATATTAATAAAAAATTTATTTTAAAAATAAAAATAAATTATATTTTAATATACATAAATGTACTTTTCAAATTTCAAATAAAAAAAATATACCCTTTCAAAATGAAAACAAAACAAAGGAGCCCTTGGAAATGTTGGTAACAAATGTTTCCCAGCCAATACCTAATTCAATCGGATAGAGCTTTTGTTGGTGATTTTTGACCTGATAAGGAAGAATCCGAATAAAGCCGGCCGTAAATTATGTCCCCCCCACCCCAGCACTATTTTTATATCTCTTTTTTTAACACTATTTCTTCCCTGTAAAATCACCCTTCTTCCTTTCTTTCCTCATGCACAAAAAGCAAAAACCAATGAAATGACTGATTTAACACTTCACTTTTACAAAAATTATCCATTATTAATATTATAATATTTCCCTATTCCACTTTTAAACATTTCTCATATGATAAAGACAATGTACACATCATCCAAAACGACAATTCTCCATTCAGCCCGAGCCCAAACCAAAGCCCTCTACCAAGTACAAACCCTTAAACTGTGTCCATATATTTACCAAAGTACACCTGCCCGCACTGAATCAAAACCCCTTTTCCGTCTTTGTCCTCTTTTTTCTGTCCCCCTTTTTCTTCCTCCCCAGTTTCTTCTCCGATTCATTCCAAATCAAACAAGTGTGGAGCACTGAGATGTCTGCGGATCCCACATCGCCGGCAGCAAGTACTTGCGCCCATTCACCCCATGCGCGTTATAGCTAGCACCCGTAGTCTTATCCGTCAACACACTACCCGCGTACCCCGGGTAAGCGCCCGACCCGAACACCCCCGTACATGCCGTCACGGCCTCCAACGGCGCCGTCGGCGGGCCCTGGAAATACCCATTATTAAACGGGTTCGTCACCGTTCCCGCCAAAACCGCCGCCAAATTGATCACCATCCCGTCCACCCCGACGTCGCCGTTCGGCGCCACAAGCGGCGGGGTCTGCGGGCCGTATACCGGCTGGTGAAACGGCCACGCGCAGTAACCCGGGCATTGGGTCTCCGAGTTCCCCACCCAGGCGTAAGCGAACCGAGCCGCTCCCCGATTAGACCCGTGGCTGCCGCACCGGTTCATGCAGAAACCGTTGACGGCAACATCCTTCGCCGTCAAGACGACGTTAACTGCGCCGCTCAAGTGTCCTCCCTTGGCGGCCAAGTAGACAATATGGGAATTCTTGAGGGACTTTCCGAGAGAGTAATTTTCGTCGAGGAACTGTTTCCCGACGACGAGCGTAGATGAGCCAGCACCGCCTTTGTACTTCTCCGTAGTCTTCCACCACGACGAGACGGAGGGCTGCGGGGGTTTTGGGGAGTTAAGAGATTGGAGGAAATCAACGATTATGGAGCGTTGGATGGGAGTGAACTTCCCGTACCAAATGAGATTAACGGTCACGGTGCCTTTCAGCAAAGCGCCGTTATGGTACTTCAACACCAGCGGCTGTTCCTGCACCAGAGCAGCCGTGGAAGAAGAGGTGAAAAGGAACAAGAAGAAGAGTGTTAAAAACATGGAATTGCGAGTGGCAAAATTGTCATTTAAGGCCATTGTGTTTTTTTCTGGATCGAGATGGCAAAGCAAGAGCTTGAAATTGTGAAGCCTAGTGTGGTGGTATTTATACGAGGGGGACAGCTGTAGGAAGGGAAGTGTGAACAAATTGGAAGACACGTGGATCGATGTGATTGGCGAAGTAGAATATTTGCCAGGCTGGAAGGTCCTGGGTGATGACGTGTGTGGAGATGGTGACGTGGAGTTATGGCGATTCAGGTGTGGGTTTGGGTTTTTGGTGATTAGACCCGACGGATATTTGTACGCACAGTTCCAAAAATCTGAATCGCTATTGGAGGAGCACTTGTCCTTTATATTAATTTATTTTTTTCTTGTAAAAAGTAACTTTTTTTTTTTTGGGTCTAGATTTGTGTGAATTTGCACTTTATGTTTATATAAGAGATTAATTAATGTAAACACATAAAACACGTTTTAATAATTTTTTTTTTTTGGATAATTAACGTTTTAATAATTTGTCTCTCTTTGTTTCGTTTGAAATAGTGTAACTTTTCAATGAATCCATTTGCTTTGTCTATCATTGTCGGCATGGTACGTGATTTCATATCTTTATATATGAGTTTGAATTCTTTCACTTTTTTATTTTCCCTTCTCTAAAAATAAAAAATCTATTCGCTCTGTCTAATCTATTGCGCTACAAGTAATTAGTGGCATTTAATTATGTAAGAATAATCAGTTACGTGTGAATACTCATAGATAAAGAGCCAACAAAAGCGTTTGCATTTTACAATCAAGAAGTGAATAATTGGTGAATATTTCAATGGTTATTTGAAAAACATCTTAAAATTTAATTTTAATATTCTGATGTAGTCTATATGTTCGAGACTAAATTCTTGAATAAAAAATATTTTAATATTTAAAAATAAAATATTCTTTCAATGCCCATTGGCACTGTTACTTATAATAGTAATAAAAATAATAATTAAACAACTATTTCTTTGCCCTAGTTTAAAAGCAAATTCAAAACTACTTAAATTTTTCATATTTTCTCAACTTTCATATGGAATATGCAAAACAAAAATAGGGCACAATGAAGGCGTACTAACACTTACAAGCATTAGCCTAATATCTCGATCAATTAATTCAAATATATTTTTATTTATAAAAAAATAATAAAATATATTTTTAATTCTAAAAATATGTCTTAAAAACATGTTCTCAACGAACGGGCTCTAATAAATTCCAAACTCGTCAACAAAAAAAAATTTTTTTTAGAAGAATAAAAAAACTCAAATTCAAGAAAACGGAGAAAGAGAGGAAGCAATAATTTTAAATCCCGACTTCACATACAACACGTGAGTCAACAAAATTATGTCTGTTTTTTTATGAGAAAAAAATACTTAAATTAAAGAAAAGAAAAAAAAAATAAATTTAAACCCCAAATTTACATACAACATGTGACACCAAATGCACTGACACGTACAATATGTAAGGCCAATATGCAAAATAATTTGATGAGGCTACCCATAGTAGGCTATTGGATGTCATAGGCAGCCCCTACCTGCCCAAAATGCCATCTGGTAAGTATGGTACACTTCCACCTCCCATGATTATTATTATTTTTTTATTTGTTTCTGACATCATAATATTTTTCTCAAATCAATTAAAATAAATATTAATATGGTATAGATAGCAGTAGGACGTTCCTCTGCGGAATTTTTTTTTTTTGGGACCACCAAAATGAACCTACAGATCTCTTTTACTAGGTAGGGAGCCCCTAAAGCAAAGGGTGGCTCTTTTTCACTTTTTAAGAGGCTTGTTGCATAAATCGAGGGAATGGAGTTGGGGGGCCCACATCTGGAGTTATTCAATGATGACATCACCTTTTAGCTTTTTTTTGTAGGTTCATTGCTTCCATGAAACTCCAATGGATGTAATGCTTCTCTACTTTACTCACTAGTTTATTACCGTACTCCCCTATAAAGTAAAGCCAATACATAAAGTCATAATCAACAAAATTGTTGAGCCTTATTTAATGAATTTTAGTGTTTTTTAGGATTTGAAATATCTTCATTAAGTTTGTATATAAAAATAAAAATATATTTAAATTAGACTATTAATTATATAAATTTGAAAATAAAGTTTAATTATTTTATGGAGATTTTTTACATGAAAAGATATTAAATATTTGTAGGTTTGAAAATAAATAATGGTAGGTAATGAAAAGACGTAAAGTATAGAAAGTTTGGAAATAAATTTTAAAAAATAAAAATAATTATATTTTTTTATAAAAAATAACATAGGTCTCACACCAACTCCAACAGCATCATTCTTATCTTTTGGCATAAAAATTATTGACGTATGCGATTAATTTCCACATAAGCTAAATTTATTTGGTCTACGAAAATTTTAGTTAAATTTCAATTTTGGGTTGTAAACCCAAAGCATTTATCTTGTTCCACTTTGTTTTGGCATGGGAAAATTATTGGTGAGAGAGGAAAGGTGAATTGACCAAATAGAGAAATAAAGTGGATGGATAGAAATACTCAAATACGTGTAAATGAAATAAAATTTCCTATTGCTTTATATGGTTAATAAAAAATTGGGTAAAATTAATTCATGGCAATGAGGGGGCTAATTTGTTCCAAATCTGTTTAATTGCGTAAATTTTTACTGTTATAAATGATTTTAACTCAAGTTTTAAATTTTTATTTTAAATTTATTTGAATTTGAATCCAAGACGAATTCCAACTCAAATATTAAAAAAATTTAATGGAGTAAGTCTTTATCATTTTTTTATTTTTTTTTTTGCCCCTTCTCCCCCTTTCACCTCCAACCTAGATGAAATCCCTAGTCTATTATCATCTCCTTTAATTCGTCTTTTAGCTGGTATTTCAACGAATAAGCACGCGTCAGTTGTATTTAATATTTACATATATTTTTTTATATTAGTAATGGATGCCAACATGATTGGAAAATATAGATTAAGATTAAGAGCCAAAAGAAAAAAAAAAAAAATTATCATACATTGTTGAAGGTCGAATCCAAGTTGGTTGGTGGCTTAAGACAATAGAAAGTGGTGTCCTAAAGGCAGAAAATTTTTCAAAACATTTTGGAGCACGCCAGTCGAAAATGGGGGCGGTGCCGACTGCCGACGAATTTTGGTTTTGGGTTTGGTTAAAAGTTTCCACTTTCAAGAGACATGGAGGAGCTAAATTTTGAAGTAATGTGTCACCTCGTGTTAAGGGACACTGATTTTTTATTATGCATTTTTTTATCATTTTGTAGGGTTGGTGTTTCAGATAATATTCTGTTTTTTAGTGTTGCCAAAAAGTACCAAGTTTTTGTTGGATTTTAGGTTGTTAAAATGGTGTAATGTGATGACTAATTAACAAAATATTCTATAATTACATCGCTTTTCATGCAAGAAAATTTGCTCTGATGTTGTACTAGGTTGCTTATATCTGAATCAAGAATTACATTTAAGCCTGGCTTTCATGGTTTGGAGAAGAGGGTTTGAAGATAATTTATTTTAAGAGAAAAAGTAATTTGAGATAATTAAGAAGTAAAATTAAATATGTGTTTGTGTGGAATTTTATTTTTAAGAAGTGTTATGATGACATTCAATATGATTTTTTTTGAAATAGTATTTGGTCGAATAAGATTTTATATCACAAATTCTATTGTATTTTTTATTAAAATTTTATTATGTAAGTATACACACGACGAAAATTAATAGAAAAAAAATTAAAAAAATATATTTGATTAGTAATAGATAGAATTCTTTTTTGTGAAGAAATGCAATAATGAAATTTGATATGATGGTGTATTGTTTTATGGGGAAAAAAAAAGAAAAAATAAATAAATAGATGGAGATATATTATTTTTTAAAAAAATCTTTTAAATACCAAACAAACATCAATTTCTCAAAGAAAAATTGTAAAATATAACTTTGAAAAATGAAGTGGCCAAGCAATCGCACCCAGAATATTCTCAATCTCATGGTTTAAACTAAAGAAGATTTTGTCTTAGAACTAGTTTTGCTATCATTCATTTTGGAGCCTACTCTCTCCATTTTGAATCCTAGTTTGATGAAGATATTCCACTATCTTCATATATGATTATTTATCTTTTCAAAGTATTTTATATGATTGTGACATAAAAAAAAAATAATAGGACCTGCCATTTTATTCACTCTTCTTATATGTAACAAAGATGGCATTCCATTTTCTTTGTAAATAATTATCGATTATCCCAATATTTCATTCGATAAAAATAGTAAGAGAGTTCATTTATTTATCACTCTCTCTCTCTCTCTCTATATATAAATATATTCAATCCAACACATTTTCATTTTATGCACTGTAATTTCTAAAAACCAAGTACACTATTCAAATATATTTATATTTTTACATAAAAACTCGTGCAATATTAGAAAACCCACCAAAAAATGTTGGAAATATATATATAATTTTAATAATATAAAAAAAGAAAAAAAGAAAACAAACAAGGCCGAACTTATGCATTAGCCAGATTTGTGCATGTTGTTCATATTTACTTTTGTGTTATAAAAAAGTATGATGTACGAAAACTTATCAACATCAAATTCCAAATTCCAAAGTTGTGTGCATAATTGTTGCTAGCATTTTCCACATGACCACAGGTAATGCTACCTCACCTACATCCACTTCCATTACTCAATTATTTTCCTTTTTCATAGGGAGTAGGAATTGGGGCCGGGGCCTGGAATTTTTTTTGGCTTGTTTTATCATACGACATTATGGTTCTATTTTCCATGGCCGGACTGAAAGTACAACATCCAATACAATGAATCATGTGTGAGGGATAGGGGCGTAACGTAGCATTGTTTTTTTAGGCCAAAAATCTTATATGGTCAATAAACCTCCAGGCCCCCTTCATGGTCTTCCTGTCGTCCCCGTCTCTTGTTATTGTCGAATTTTTCATTTTAATATGTATTTTATTTTTGAGTTTTTTTATTTTAATATGTATTTCTTTATATGTTTCATCCTATGTCTATGTAATTAAGTATTTACATATAATTTTTTTTATATATTTTATGTATATCTATGAAACGTAGTAATATATGATGACACATTAATTTCAAATGAGTGATTCTTTTATTATTAATTCCTCTTAATTAAATAATAATTTTAATTATGGATACATCGAGATTATTGGATTCGATATATCATAAAATCTAATTTCTTTATTGGCTCGTTATAGAAACTTGTTACACGGCGTGTAGAAATAAATTCATGTCACATCACATTTTTTTTTTTTTTTTTTTTTTTGAGAAATCACTGCATGTATAACTTCAATTGTATTATACGATCAAATTTCAGTAATGAAATTAATACAAAGTAAGGTTAATACTCACAACTTTATTACATGTCGTTGGTAAATAAAATGGTTTTTTAAATTAACTTCATCAGTTTACAAAGTACCCAAGAGTTTGAAAAGATTCATTTATGCAAAGATCGAATGTCCTGGTCGCCCACAAAAATTGTTTCGTCTGATGTTTAACACAGCCAACGTATACTAGGTTTCAGGAATCAAATATTATTAGTAAACAATTAGTAATTAATCAAAGATTGAAGTTCAATTTCAGAAATAATCATGTTTGAAAATAAAATAATTAAAACTGTTCCTGAAATATACAGACCAGTGATACTTGAGTACTGGCAAAAAAAATAGTAGTATGGTTGGTCAGCACTGTAGGGGTGCGTACCGTAGAAGATTGGCAGAGGGTTCGCAGTATTATACAGAGGATAGGCCTGAGCTCTCTGCCCTGTGTGGTGCTTTGTCCAAAAAAACAAAAGAACCCTCCAAAATATTGCCATGTCCGTACTAGACAATTTAATCCCATGACAAAACGGGTCACCCCAAGTTTATCCATTTTGTACAGTGATAATTCCAACTTAGGTACTTGATGAGGGGTTTTTACCCTGATTTCCCAATTTTACCCTCAATAGTTGGATTTATGTCTCAATAGGATAAATCCTCGTCTTCTTACACGAATCTTGGACCCAAATAAGGTTGGATTGAAATCCCAGCCGTTGATTCTGGAACTAGACAGGACTTGTGATCGCTTGAGAAAATTTTTAATTTGAACTAATTCAAGCATAAAAAGATTTTAACCACCGTTTCTACTTGTTATCAAGTATTTCCAAATAAATACTAAAAACAAATGGCAATCACAAGCTTATCCAGAAGCTAATAATTGATTATACTATACTATTTTGTTTTTGCTGCTCTTTTCTATTTTGTCACCCAAAAAACACAATTAAAGATGCCAACAAATCAAGATATCCTATAATTAAGACTTTGTTTGGTTAGATCTAAATCAATACCTGTTATATTATAAAGAGAGTAATCAGTCATAATAAAGGCAATGTTGCTTGAACTCCAAGTCGGTATGTAGTAAAATATTTTTCCAATCCAAATTCAATGAAAGAAACCACTCATAAGAGTGAAACGTAAGGAGAAAGTTCTGTGTCTCCCATAAAGGCATATTTCAAGAAAAACAACAAAGATGTGGAACTTGTGCATGATTCTCTTATCTTTAAATTGGTTACACTTGAGTTTTCTATTTAATTTGATATATCCTCACGAGCAAATAGAGACAGGTGCATGCATGGATGCACTGTGCCAGTTAGCAATCATTTGTGGGGTTTCTACACGCACATAGTCAAACCATATCAAGATTTCACACACCCACCAGTATTATGTGATTTGTATTGACATTTTCATATTTAAGGACAGGGGCATCCAAATAGTGGAGAGCTTGAGAGGGGGGTGGGTGGGTGTGTCTACAAACCCCCCATCTTTGATTTTGAAACCTCATTAGATAACCACGCTTGCTAGTTTTTGTAGTTGCTATTCAACAATGACCCACACTTTTTTAGTGATTTTTGGGACCATATTGTAGCCGCCCAACCATTACCAAACCCTAGAGACTATGATGTAATTGTTTTGTTTGGACACATACGAAGAACACAATTAATGTCACAATTTTAGTTACTACATATTGACTATTATCCATGTTATACTTAATATATGTCTACGCTACACTCAATATATGGTACATTAAATGTATGAATGAAAAATAAGTTTTTTATTTTATAAAAAATAAAATATTTGAAAGATAAATAGTACACTAGGCGTATGTATACTAAAATAAATATACACTAGCTGTAGCATTTAGAAGAGTCTAACTATCAGTACTCTTTCTAATTGTTAGGATTAAGTAAGTCGATTCTATACATGATTCATGACTTTTAAAGTTTTATTGGATGAAATCTGAGTTTGGGATTAATTTTCAATTCAAGAGTACTAATTTTATGTCCCTGGGTAGTAAATATGTACTCTTATTAAAGAGAAGTTTAGAATCATTGAAAAGTTTTAATTATTTTAATGTATAAATTCAAATTTGATATGTAAAAGATCGAATATTATAATTGAAGAAAAAAGTAAAAGATAAAAAACGATAGAGAAGAAAAAAAAGGGAGACATATAAAACTATCTCATCAATATATTTCTACATGGGCTTAATTCTATTGATTCTTAAAAAACATAAAAATTAAAAATTAAAAATAAAAAATTCAGAGCTTTATAAACAGTGTAGATTATTATTGTTGAGAAAGTAACGTAGAAGGAATTCAATTGTTACAGATAGTTTTAGTTTAGTTACATTTCGCAATTCACAACATATCTATGAGAAAATTTATTGCCACTCTGATTATTAACCTTTCAACGTGCAATTAATGGTGCTTGCTGCCGCAGTTTTAAATTTTGTAAACTGAGGACCATTAGTCGGGTCCCCCCCTTCTAAACGGGACAATAAGAGAGCAACACGTGCGACAGAGACATGGCATCATTAATTTATTTTTAAAATATTATACTCAATAAATAATATATTAAATATAACATATATTACACTTGTCGACCTTACAGTTGAAGCTCTAAATTTTTTTCGAACCAAAGCTTCATCAATATATATATATATTTTTTTCTTATTTGGGCTTTCTTTCCCTCCCCCTAACCCCACCCCACCCCACCCCAAAGCATATGGTAATAATTCAAGACAACCTCTATGGACGTATTAACACTTTATGTCCAATCTTTGTCCATGCTTTCTGTCCACAAATGACTAAAGTCCGAAATATCATGTCACAGGCCTAATCTTTGATACAGATGTTTGGGGGAGAACTGAGAAGCATGGATTATAATTTTATTTTTACACTATATTTTGAATTGTCAAATATTTTAATTTTTTCATGAGTTTAAAAAACACGTAGAAAATTCATAAAGGGGAAAGAAAGAAAGTAAAATTAGATTGCTTAATTTAAAATTTAATCGTGTCCATCATATTTATAAATTCTTATCGACCAGCCATATTCATTAATTTGTAAATGTTATGGCGACAATATACAAGGCCAATATGTAAGACAACTTCCTTATTGCAACTAGCCAACATTTAGCAATAACAATGAAAGACCTTAATAAAATGGATACATAAATTTCATACTACTATTCAATAACATTACCCATTATAATAGTTTCCAACAAAAGGAATAATCTATTGAAATATTATAGTTCTGTTGAAAAATAGGAAAAGATAATAGTTATGCAAGAAATAAAGGGTTTCTTAAAAAAAATAAGAAAAGTATGAAGTTTCCTAAGAAACTAATTGTGTTTTTTTAAGTATCCCCTATTTAAATTTTCATTAGATTGAAAGTGACACATAAAGTTTGGTTTTATTTTTTATATCTGATTTTTCTTTTGTCGAGATAAAAAATGAAAACGTGTTTCGCAATAACGTTTTAGGATAAGAGTATTTTTATTTATTCAAAATATCAATCATTCACTATAATATTTAAATAATCATATATTCTATTATACCTGCACCAACTATAAAAAAACAATAAATGCATCGACAGTTGAAATGTCTTCACTAATAATTAAAAAACAACATTAACAAAATATATATCTCTGAAAATAAATTATATTATTTTTTAATAAAATATTTAAATATATTTTTATTTTTCACACGTTATCCAATTCCATTTTTTATAATATATTCTCCAAAATATTTTCTCCATGAAAAATAACACCAAACACACCAAACATTGCTGACAACTTTTCTACGATTGTCGATACAAACTTACAAAAAATGTTAATCAATGGGTCGAAGCACAATGTGAAAGCACATATGATTCCGGCTGCCAAAAAAATTTCAATGTATTTTGAAGTGATTACGACCAACTTTTATTGACTTATGTCCATCACTTTTGTCCATTTCTGGTTTAAGTCATACAAGCTAGAATTATGCAGAGGCCCTGAAAATTAAACTGATTGAAAATTTTATTGGCAGAGAAGAACAATCGCTTTATGTTTTGATATATAAACTATAACCATTGAATGTGTAACAATTTTAGCATATTTCAATAATGTAGGATTTAATGTGGGAATAGACGTACTACCTTCACACTTAACTTGGATAAGTTCACGAGATCATGAAAAGATTAGGGGGTCAAATAATTGAGGTTAGTTGAGGCTTAAAAAATTAAAAATAATATCATAACAAGATTATGACGATGATAAGAAATAAGAAATTTATGTACCAAAAATGTCGGAGTGTTCAAAGTATATAGGTTGTTGGACTTTTATGTCAATGTCTATGTCGTACGGTCCAAAAAGGGCAACACAAAAAGTAAATAATCAAAAAAATCTCTCTGTTTTTTTTTTTTCTTTTTTATAAAAGTAATAAAATTCTTTTTCAAAGTACTCTCCAGATCAAAATTGTGATACGATATTATTAATTTATAATAACTATTTTTAATATTAAAATTTTATAAAAACATAATTTCTGTCCTCATTTAAAATTATGTGTCAATTCAAATAAAACATTCAAAGTTAGATATATGAAGTACCACTCCATCCTAAAGTGATTTCATTTTGAAAGGAATAATGAATAATTTACTTATATTTTTTATTGAAAAAAAGTTAAGTATTATTAAATAACTTATTAGCATTGTAAAGTATAAAAACATATCAAACAATTTAATAAGAAAAAGGGTAAAAAGAGGAAGTGCCCGTATGATTTTATTTTTAAAATTATTTTTTTGTTTTCAATATCTCTAACTATATATTTGTTTTATAATATTTTTTTATGAAAAATATAAAATATTAATAATTTTAAAAATAAATTATATTTTTTTTATGAAAATGAAAAAAATAAATATATTTTTAAAACTAAAAATATTGAAATGAAACCAAACAGCCTCTAAACAATTTGACCTTATCCTACAACTTTGTCCTGTAGACGGACTGAATTATGCATTTATGGGGAGGCCACTAGCTTCTGAGAAGTTGCACATAAACTAGGAGCATCCACCAATCCAGCCTGTATAATAATTTATTAAACAGGTGTAGCCCTTTGACTATTCAACAACTATTATTAAATTATAATTATTTAAGTGTGACATAGCACCAGGTGGTACCAAATTTTATTTTTTTTCCTAATTTTTAGTTTCATAAGTATCAAAACATTATCATTATTATAAACATGAAGGCTTGTTTAGTTTCATTTTCAAATTTTATTTTAATTTTCTTATTCTACTATTTAAAATACAGTAAATATAATTATTTCACCCATCTTTTTTTATATTTATAACCATCAATTTTAAATTTAAATACCTCAAAACAAGCCCCAAAAGTCTACTACTACTATTACTACTACTAAGTAGTCTAAGCCCGAAAATATTATAGTTATTATAATAAAGACAAAGGCTCGTTTAATTTCAATTTAAAACACAAAAAATATGTTTATTTTATTTATTTTTAATAAAAATATTTCTTTATATCAATTTCAAATCTAAAAATGACAGCAAAATCTAAGTAACTACTCTATTAATAATATTGAAGTCTGCAAGTTGCAAATAATGAGATATCTATAGATTATTGGCATCGGAAATAGGAACCAAAGTCAAACTTAGAAAGCTATTTTGTGTGCGTCCGATGGTGTCATGTCATCGACAGCTGTGGTGTGTGTTAGAATTAGACTTGTTTGTGAGTGGACATTGACCATTCTTCAACTATATTGGGACAATCCCATCATCGTATCAAGTTAATTATATAAATTATGAAGTTACAAGCTCAGGTTTGATGATATGAACTAGTCAATAATTCGAATGCACATATTGTAAAGAAAAAATAAAATAACAAGGCCTTTAGTATGCATTGGATGGAACGATTTGAATTTGAATTGGGGATTCGAAATAATTTTATTATAAAATTTGATAATTGAAAAAATAACTCAAAATTGATATTAAAGAAATTCAAATATATTGTAACTAAATAATTTTTTTAAACGAGTTCAATAAATTTTTTGTTGTGGATTTTGAATTCTAGAAATAACTATAGTCACTTTAAACCTTAGTCCTATTGAACCTATTTTTTAATGGACCATCAATTTTTGAATTTAATTGGAAGCGTTTCAAAAGTTATAGGTTAATTAAACTCAATGCTTGGGCTGAGCCCATCTATTTTAGGAAACAAAAAAGGTGCACTCTTTGGCCTACAATTTTTTGCTCGGCTGGGTATGAGATGGGATATGGGCCGATGATTGATTTCCTCGACTGGCCCCATGTTAATTTAATTACTAAAATGGTCCTGCTAAAATATTTAATTTAGATAGAACTAGTAATTCAATTTTCCAACACACTTATGTAAATGGTAACTGGTAAGAGAACAATAAGCCAATTATTGTTACCTTTATAATTAGTTTTTCTATTAATAGTTTAGCTATTTATATAAAGTTGAAGATTTGCAAGTAAATGAACATGTTAAAATAACTTATATCAATGCATTATATTGGTAATAAAGACAATATAGACCGACATATGAATTAAATTAAGGAGCTTATAAACTCTTAAAATTATTTACAATTTAAACAAATGTTTAAATTAGTTTTATTAAAATATTTCTTACATACGTTAGAACAAATAATGAGGATTATGTCAACATTCATAGTTGAACCCACATTGTAATAACATGGTATAACTTATGATTAACGTTTAATGTGGAAAACTTATTATAGGCAAGTAATTATCATTTTATGTATGATAATTGTATCATTTTTTGATGATTGGATACGTGCCACATCTTTGTTGTCTTAAATCTAAATTATACTTCGTATTGTCAAAAATAGTTTGAAGTGGGGCATCTGTAACATGACCATCAAAATATATTATAATTAGAAAATTTCTGAAGTTCAAGTTTTAGAACAATTACAACTTTTACCCAATAAAATGTGTTCTCACTACTCAATTACACAATCCTTTTATATCACTTGTTATGGAGACAAGTTCTGGAAGACTTCAAATGGCAAGGGTTAAAAGAGGTGCAAGACTCAAATCAATCATATGGTAAACATTGTTATCTTAAACAAATTTTTAATTAAACCCGATCACGGTTTAAAAATCACCGGTTCCAAAGATCGAGATTTTTCAACCCTTAATCGTAATTGGCCTTCGGTTACGGTTTAGGTTTCGGAACCAACAGGCTAGTTATGGGTCCGATTTTGACCACTGAATATATTTTTTTTAAATTTTTAAAATTTCTGAATTTAAATTGAAAATATTAAAAATTTAACTTAAATTTTAAAAAAAATTACCTAAAATTTAAATTATCAAATATTTTAATTATTTTAAACTTAAAAAATAAAAAAAGATGCTTAACTTAAAGTTTTAAAGAATATAAAATGAATAATGAATAATTAAAGATGAAAAAAATAAAATATAAAAAATAATTTAATGAAACAATTGAAATAATATATAATATAAAATTAAAAAATAAATAATTTATAATAGAGAATTAGAGAATCGAGAATTGAAAATTAAAAAATTAAAAATTGAGAATGTAGAAGTTTGAAAAAAAAGGGAAGGGGTTTTTAAAAGAAAAAAATAAAAAAAAAAAAAAAATAAAAAAATATAGCCGTCGGGCTGAGCTCGGCTGTTCCACGGATTGGAATCGATGGAATCGACCCGACGCTTCGACGGATTGAATTAATCTCAATCTAACAGATTGTACTCGTCGATTCATAATTAATAATTTTTAAACACGAAATATTTACGAGCTGATTCCAATTCCTACTCGATCCCCAATCACTTCTACTCTCAACACATTGGAATTAAGATCAAAGTGTCACCGTAAATATGCTGGAAATGTGGAATGTGCCTCTACATTTTGAAGAGTCATTGTCCTGCTAGCAAGTGGATTTGCGCAATTCTTATATAATTCATCCATCCCATATTTACTGTTTTTATTTTTTAACTTTAAATATCTCAAAATAAAATATGTTTCTTAAAATAAAAGTTTTCTCCTCAAAAATATGAAGTGGGCCTACTGCAAAGAGAGCAGCAATATAATTATGCTAGATTTTTAATTTGTATTAAAAACTCTGTATATTATGACGAAAGTACTTTCATTTCAATCTTGTCATAATGTTTTTATAATGGGTACGAAAATAACATAATTAGGGAGGGCCACCCCAATTCAATCATTTGGGGCCTACATAACATGACACCCCCTGATTGAATAGTCATGGCTTTTATAATATATATATATATATATATATATATATATATATATATATTCCTTTTCTTAAAATTTATAATTGAAAATCAAATTTAATATAGATAGCCTGAATCATAAAAAATTATTAATTGACGAAATCCAATAATACTCAAATTCATTCTAAAGTAAATTAATAAAAATTTAAAATTTAATTATATAATTAATTATGTATTTTTTAATATTGAAGATATTAATATGAATTTTTTTTATGAATTTAGACCCTTAAACCTTTATAGGCTTAGCGGAACATTATATCCCAATTTCATATTATTAACTTATGAATATGTGGACTCCGCCTATTAAAATTTAATTTTATTTTAACTTATCATCCGAAATTTAATTTTATTGAGCCTTTATGAATCATGATCATATATATATATATATATTACATGGTATATACTAATACACAATATAAACCATGGTTTCTCTGCTACCTTACTTCTTTCTACCTTTTTTCTTTATTAGTTTATTCTCGTAAAATAAAACTAAGCTTATATTATATTTTTTAATATATTTTTCTTATAAAATACCCATTCTTCAGTATAGTTTTTAATTTTTTTTTTCAAAATATTTTCTTCCAAAAAAAATAAAAATAAATAAATAAAACAAAATCAAACTCTCTCTCTCTCTCTCTCTCTCTCTCTCTCTCTCTCTCTCTCTCTCTCTCTCAATGGATTATTATTCTATTCTATTTTATATACCCAAGGGGCCTCCTAAAAAGTACAGGAGACGCGGCGGAGGGTCGGCAGCTGGTAGCAAAAAGCCAATCTTTCTCCCATATACGTCGTGGCTTACGCCATGGCACACTTTTAATTATTTCGAACCAGAAAAGAGAACAATTTGCTTTCGATTGTGAAAGAAAAGGAAGAAGAATACGGCTTCTCTTTACCCGCTCCCAGAACCCGCATTAAAAACTCGACTTTTTTCAGTATATCTATTAAATATTGGAATTTCCTATTGTAAGAGTGAGAGAGAGATGGGTTGGAGAGGAATACTGGGATTTGAGTATGGTATAGTGCAGGCGCCATTAGGACCTGATATTTCAGGTCCAGAGCTGGTTGCAGCTGTGGCAAATGCTGGTGGGCTTGGTTTTCTCAGAGCCCCTGATTGGGTTAGGTTTTTCACTTATTTGTTTTTTTTTTCCACTTATTTTTCTCTTTAAATTCTTGCTGCTGCTTTTTTCTTGATGCATGTGATTTAGTGGAGCACTGGCCAGTTAATTGTTTCTCGATCATGATAAAGACAAACCCCAGTTTGAATTGCTTTTTAAGAAAGTTATGCATCATTTTTTGTCTCTTTGATCATGTCTTGATCTGCTGTTATTTAGTATATCTTTTCGGTGGTGAATCACCGGTTGTTTTGTGGTGAAGTCTAGGGCTTTTTGAAGATTGTGGACTGTTTTATTTTTTCAATTGGGGTATCAGATATTGAAGCTTGTGGCTGTGAGTGACACTGAAGCGAACAACTTGTACTCTTTTTATTTTCTCTCTTCTCTTGAGGGGTTCTTCCAAAGTACTTTGACTCTCAAGTAGTTATATCTTACTATAAATCAGTTGCCTTTTATGATTGCAGGAGCAACCAACTTCATTCCAAGTTGTGCAATTGTTGTTATTATCTTTATACCTAATAATCAGTGTTTTCTATGTATATGTAAAGTTATTAGCTGGTCTCTTTTGGTATTAGTTGCATGTATAAGCTGAATCGATTTGCATAACAGGAGGCACCAGATTATCTGAGACAGCTTATAAGGAAGACTAGAACTTTGACTGATAAACCATTTGGGGTGGCTGTTGTTCTTGCTTTTCCTCATGAGGAGAACATAAGGGCCATACTGGAGGAAAAGGTTGCAGTTTTGCAGGTTTACTGGGGTGAATGTTCAAAGGATCTTGTACTTCAGGCTCATCAAGCTGGGGTAAAGGTTGTACCTCAAGTAAGTTTTGTGAAATCACCTTCCTGCCAAACAAATATCATTTCATCATCAATCTTCATCTGGATTTCCTACATTTTGCCTCATGGCACCTCTAGGATTCTAGCATGCATGTATTGGACTGTGTCTTCATCTTAGTTGAGAATGTTGCTTTATATTTATCTCAGGTTCATGTGATGGTAAAGGATTGAGAATTTGCATTGCAGTTATTTCAAGCTTTCTTCTTTTTCCCCTCTAATTTGTAAATTGCCCATTTGGACCATCTGGAAATGATGGGGTGATACCTGCATTTCTTGGATATCATTAGAAGTTTTCTTACTGAAATTTAGTCATATACTGTTTCCTTTTAGGTTGGGAGCTTTGACGAGGCAAGGAAAGCTGTTAATGTGGGTGTAGATGCAATAATTGTTCAAGGACTGGAAGCTGGAGGGCATGTCATTGGTCAGGTACAAGTTCTTTTCTGTTCCTCCAGATTTTGCCTCTGGTTTATTCTATATTCTGACTGGTAGAATAATCATATCTGTTTTCAGACCCTGTGGTTAAAAATAGTAATTTTCCTCCCAAAAGAATCTCTTGTGGACCTTAGGAATGTATTTTTCGTACACATCAGTATAAATTGTTGTTATAGAGGAGACTTGGAGGCTCCTTTGTGCACAATACCATGTTGTCAGAGGATTTTTGAATAGTTATAGATTTTATGCTCCGGGTGGTATTGAGTTTTTTCCTCTGAATGCTGGCTTAATTAGATCAAAAAGTGATATAATGTGTGGGGTGTTTTTCTCCATTACCCTTTTTTTTTACTTGCACTAGTGCCACATCTCTTTGTTAATCAAGTTACATGGTTCATATATTCCTGTATAAAGTAGTTATGAATATTGGATTTAATACTTACTTTTGGTACTTTCAGTACCATTATCATAGTTAATTGCTATTTGTTTTGTTTTTTTTACTTGGTATTGATGTTCTTATTCACCGTTACATGATTAGTGTCTGATTGTATGTCATATAGTCAGTCTTATCTGAGGGTACGTAATCAATACATCACATGTTTCTTCTCCTTGCAATCCAGAATCTTATTGTTTTGATTAGGAACATTTTTTCAAAAAGTTTGTTTGATCCTACTGCTTATTGGCTCAAATGTCTTACTTTTTTCCTTTGCCTGAAGTATATATGTGGGACAGAAATCAACATTTAGTTAAGACATAAACTTGACATCTTTAGCAAATTAATTGCTGTGTGTTTATGGGATAGTTTAACCTTTTCTCTAGGACCCTAGTTGATGATCTCATATATGATTGCTTGACTCCCTACCCTTGTCGGCAGCCTGTAAGGCTCCTTTGATCAAATTCATCAATTCTGTTTCAGGATGAGCATGCCTTAAGATATCAATAGTTTGTGACTATTGACCCTTTGTAACACTTGAAAACCTCGAGGCCAGAAGAAAGATGATCAAGGCTTACTTTAGTGTTATTCTTATGTACTTGTTGTCTATATTAGCGGCTGAGAGGCCCTTCTGTTACATTCTATATTTAGCCTTTCTTTGGTTCTTCTTATTTGGTTATTTGGTATTCTAGGATTTAATTCTCATGGTTACCTATTTATGTTGGAAAATCAGGATGGCTTAATCACTTTGTTGCCAAGAGTAGTTGATCTCGTCCGTGGTCGGGATATTCCTTTAATTGCTGCTGGGGGAATAGTCGATGAGCGTGGTTATGTAGCTGCTCTGGCCCTTGGAGCACAGGGTGTTGCACTGGGCACTAGGTCATTTAAACTATTTTAAGTTAATTGCTTTCTGCTTTTTTTCTATTAGAAATTATAGGATAATGAGATTCTTTCTTGCTTTTATTTTATTAGAAATTTACAATAAACATGTTGCAGGTTCCTTGCAACAGAGGAAAGCTATGCTCACCCTATCTACAAGAGGAAGTTGGTTGAACTACACAAAACTGAGTACACAAATGTGTTTGGCCGTGCAAGATGGCCAGATGCACCTCATCGTGTCCTAAAAACTCCTTTCTTCATGGATTGGAGGACCCTTCCAAGTCATGAGAATGAGAGCAATCAACCAATCATTGGCCGCTCACTCATACATGGAGTGGTTAATACACTGCAGACTTAATCCTGATAATATTTGTTCTTCACCTTCTTAATTTGATCATTTGAAGACCTTTTTGCACTAAAATTTCGACAAAACTTGGATGCTCTTGATTAGTGATTACTATCATCAATACCATCGGAATACTTTGTGGGCAACTTAATTGCTCCCTTTGACAAATTCTACTGATAGGATAGATTCTCCTGCCAAATGCAGTCTTTTTCTAATTCTGAAAGTTTTTCAAATGTGATGATGCTGGAGTTCCTCTCTATGGCTCGAATGACTTGAACTTTGATGTTGGCTTTGTTTACTGCTCACAGGAGAAAGAGATTCGTCGTTTTGCTGGCTCTGTTCCAAATGCGACGACAACAGGTGATATTGAAAGCATGGTAATGTATGCTGGACAAGGTGTAGGCCTCATCAAGGAAATTATACCGGCAAGTGAAGTTATAAAGAGAATTGTTCAAGGGGCTCGAGGTCTAATTCAGAAAGAATTTGCCTCAGAGAAAATTTCTGGAGAGCCGATTTAGGTGCAAAGTCAAGTTCAACTTATCCAAGTTATGCTGAAAATATTAATTCCTGATACTGCTACTCTTCTGGCACCACCATTTCTTCCTTCCTTTCGCTTTCCTAATTGAATAATTTTGTACAGCAGTCTTTCTGAAGGAAAATAGTACCTACCTTTGGGGTGTAAATAAAGAGGCCATTTGTTTTTATTTTCCAAAGGAATTTTTATATTTTTGATTTTTTTTATTATTTGAAACCTGCAAATATATTTATTTTATCCACTTTTCAGTAAAGACCCGGCTTATTTTCACTTTGAAGGCCTTTCAATTAAAGTTAGAAATTGAAAATGTACAATTCTAGACGCACAATTAATATTGAATATGATATCTATCAATTTAAATATTAATAAACTTTGTAAACAAATTAAATAATATTTTCTCTTTCTATCCACATAATATTGATGGGGCATAAAAAAAATAATGATATTCACATTAAATTAAAGTTTCTCAATATAATAATTTGATTGATGGTTGGGATTCCTAAACTAGCATTTTATTTTGAAATGTTATTGTCATATAAAAATTATTCTTTTTGAAAACATCATAATTAAATATATTCTTAAAAAATTTATTCATAATTAAATATTTGCATAAAAATTGTAAAAAAATTATTTTCATACTTATATAGTCAATATTTCTTCATAATTAACTCAATACATATTTTTATTTTTACATAAAAAATAAAAAAAATTAATTTTAAAAATACTAAAAATATAAAAATTAGTCTAAAAATATAAAAATACAAACAAACAGAGCCATGTCTTGTAATGATAAATTTCAGTATTTTCTTGATTGCCTGTTCAAGTTTGTGGCCATGTTGTCTGAATCCAGGGATGGTATGATTAGTTCATTTTCCTGTGCACTTTTCAGCTGCCCTTTAGCTTTTATTTTCAAGCCCATTTCCGTATTGCTCTGGTTCAAAATAGATTTTCGTGTAAAATAAGAATATATTTGAATTAATTATATTTCTATATATATTATATATATTTAAAAATATAAATATATTTATTTTATAATATTTTAAAATATAAAGTATTAGAAAAATCTGAAAATAAATTTTAAATTATAAAAAAAACGTGAAATAATAATAAATTTAAAAATAAGAATAAATGATACTTATAATGGAAATGGATAAAATAAATATATTTTTTATTTTCAAATAGTAATAAGTGATTTTTTTTTTTTTTTGAAAATAAAAACAAATGCCCCCATTTCTGGGCAATATTGAGATTTGTTTGAAGTCATTTTAAGGGAACATTTTCCTTCTCGCACGAGAAAAATGTATTTGGCAAATGTTGTTTTGAGAAAACATACTTTTATTCTTCCAAAATACTTATAAATTGTTATTCTAATTAAATAATTATATATTATACTATATTCATATTATCATAATAATAAAAATATTGACAATACATTTACTGTTGAAAATGTATCTAATTAATTATAATAAAAAATATTAACAAAATTTTTACACTTGAAAATATCTTCTAAAATATACCAAATTAATTTTTTTCAATAAAATATCTAAATATATTTTTATTGTCCACACATTCTCCAATCCCATATTTAAATATACATTCTCTAAAAATATTATTTTTTAAATACCAAAAATAACATCAAACATGCCCCTAAGTTTTGGCAAGTCTAAAAGTGTGATCATATGGAACATTAATTTTCTTAGCAAAATTTTATTTGTACGCAAAATCCAAGTCCGAGCTCAAGTTGCCGATTGCGTATAGGGGTGTGAATTCGGTAAAATCGTATTGAATCGTACCAAAATTTTAGTACGAAAATTTTTCAAATCAAAAAATTCGGTAATTACCAAAAAAAATTCAGTAATTTGATACGATTTTAGTAAAATTAAAATTTATAAAAAAAAATTACTCTATCTTTTTTTAAGATTTCATGCATAACAATTATTAATTAAGTAGTTGTGACCTATGAAAAATATAATTCAATCATTTGTACTATTTTTTAGAATTTATTTTCAATCATAAATGGCCATTATTTAGACAAAGGTAAATAATTAAATTATTAAAAACAAAAATATGCTTATATATTTATTCCATTTGTGACTAACAATAAACAATTAAGGAATCAAATTATATTTAATTTAATCCGTAAGTGGTGAATATTCAATCTATATTTGAGTGATACATTTCATCAAACAAAAAAATTGCACTCTTTTAGTTATTAAAAATAATATATGTATATATATATATATAAATTATTTTTATCAAGTTAAATTTTAATCATCTTCATAAATATCAACTAAATAATTATTAATTAATTACTAAACAATTGAACATAAGGATAATAGACTAAAAAATACTTAATAAGTCAAAATTAATTAACAATATATTTAAAAAATAAATTAAAATAAAAAAAATTGATATTTGCTTCGATACGGTATACCGAACTCAAATACCGATATTGAACCGAATATTAAAATTTTTAAAAAATGCATACCGAATACAGAATAAATTTTTTTAATTTATATTGAAATTTCAATTTCAACACGATTTGGTCGGTTACACCACTACCTGTGCACGTGGACTTTGATCCAAATTTATTAGATGTAGATATTGCATTTTAAAAAACTATTAATAAGATTTGAGGCCCCAAAAGCTTAATATCTTTAACTATGTAAAGTAGTCTAAATTTTTTCCAATCTTCAACGAGGGGATGGGTTTTGGTAATGAGACCAAACAAATTTAAAGCAACCACATGTTCTTGCATCTTACAGCTGCACTTGAAAGTCGACCATTAGCGACATACCTAATAAAAGTTAATTTTGATTGTACTTATAACGGAGCTTAGGCATACCAAATTCGATGAATATAATAAAAGTGAAAAAATAAATTAACTTATAATAAAATGTGTGAGATAAATTAAAAGAAAAAGTAGCAAAATTTGTTGAAAAATAAATCAAAATATATTTATTTGAGTTCGATTCATTAAATATAATAAAAGTTTAAATATATTTTTTTATTCCATAAAATTTGAAACTCGACTCTCTCGATTCGATTAGTAAAAAAAGATATATATAAAAATATTAAATTATTCAAATATAATTAAAATTGGGTCAAGCTTCATTCGATTAATAAATTCAAATAGAATTTTTAAAAAATTGAGATAATTTTAAACAAGTTTGAATCCTATCCATGTGGAAAGCACATGCATGTTTAGTATCACACAACATGCGCCAACTTTTGTTCATCGAATTTGCGCTATTTAATGTTCTTATGATTATTACTATGATGTTAAATTGTGAACTGTATATATTATTCTTCTAATTGCCTATTTGATTTTATGTAATATGTATAAGATTAAGAAAATAAGACTCAAAGTTTAATAATAATAATAATAGTATGTTCTTAAAAGCTTTGATTTTTTTTTCCCCAGCAAAAAGGTCACAAATTAAAAGTAAAGATAAGGAAAATATTCCAAAAGTCAGGATTAATTCATTTTAAATATTCATCATATATTACACGAATTTATATAAATGTTCTTGTAGCAGTGCATCGTCCAGAGTTTGTGCAGCTATAAAAACCCACTGCCTCGCCCATCGCATTTCATTTCTCCTCCCACTGTGTGAAAAAAATATGTGTTCCACACCCGAAACTGAATATAAACCCCATGCTGTCTGCATACCCTTCCCAGCACAGGGCCATGTAAGCCCCATGCTCAACTTATCCAAGCTCCTCCACAACCACGGGTTTTTCATCACCTTTGTCAACACGGAGTACAACCACCGCCGCCTCCTCAAGACCCGAGGCCCCGCAGCCCTCGACGGGTTGCCGGACTTCCGATTCGCCACCATTCCCGACGGCCTTCCGCCGTCAGACGCCGTAGCCACTCAGGACATTCCTTCTCTTGGTGCGTCTACCACCAAGACTTGTTTGGAACCCTTTTGTGATCTGCTTACAAAGCTCAATAGCTCCGGCCCGGATGTACCGCCGGTGAGCTGCATCGTCTCTGATGCGGTGATGAGCTTCACCTTGAAGGCGGCGGAGATGTTTGGGCTGCCGGAAGTGCTGTTCTGGACGGCCAGTGCGTGTTTTTTCTTGGGATCCACGCAATGTAAGCATCTTGTGGAGAGAGGCTATATCCCTCTCAAAGGTATTCGATCTACTCAATAATTTACCACAGTACTGTAATATGCAGAAGTAGCGTATTTCATGTAATTCAGTGTAACTCCAAATTATTGTTCAACATTTGAAGCGAACATGATTTGAGCCCCATGCTTTGATTAATTATTTGTAAGAAATAATTCAGGAAGCTTATACATGCTTATTCCACAGCCACATGCACATTCAGTAACCTCAGCAAAAATCTTTATGATATTAGACAGACAATAGCATAGACACTTTTTTTGCTTTTCAACTCTCGTGTTTGTAATATCTATTGACAGGGTTCTTAAGACTACTGCAGAAAATTGTAATAAAATTCTAGTTTTGCAACTTTTCAGCATATGCCTTTGCTGTAGTTAATTAATTGCAAAGCAATACTATGTTAACTATTCGCTAAACTTTCACTCTGAAAAGGGATATATTTCCTACTATGGTTATGTGACTATGGCGTACTATAGCTTAGACTGGTTCGTGACAATTGGTGCGATAATCCCAAAGCTGTTTAGAGTGTTCATTTGCATCCCTCCATGTACTCATGTATTAGCATGTGGAGATCACGGACCACCAATTTTATTATAAGCCGTGGAACATAGGGCAGAAAAATACCGAATCTATGACACTAATGTATTGTTTTTCTCCCAGTACTACATCTCTTGTTAAAAGTGTTAGAGTAGGATGACCAACGCCCCATTTAAATTGAGTGTATTATTAAATTTTTTTACTTTTGTAAAGACGATCTTATTGTAAATCATATTAATAAAAAGACATTTATTTATCTTATGTCTTGCATTTTTTAATTTCTGCACATTAGATAAAGTTCTTAGACCAAATTTAGCTACGGGGCATGGTTGCGCATATGATGACGATCATGGAACATGCCTCTAAGACTTTGGTCTTAAATAAGTTCCAAGTCGAGAGTTTTTTGAGATGGGACATCAAATAACTCAATAAAACTCGTACATATAATGCATGCTCGTGAGACGAGGATGTCACATTCCATTGACATTAATATAGAGACATAAGTGCATGTATGTAGGTGTTTGTTAGGGAACAAGTACACCAAATATGGCCCGCAAGAAATTCTTAGTTGGAGGTTTTGCCCGTCGAAATAAGAATTTCTGTGTTGCGATAGTACACGACTAGTCCTCAGACTTGAGGCACGATGGTAGTCTTGTGTGCATCCTACAACACTTTGATATATGTTCTGATTGCTTGACAATCACAAAGGGATATGTTGGGTGTTGCACTGGTGTGCATGGAGGTTTGTCAGTGGCCAACCTAGAATTCGACAATTGTCTTTTTAAACAAGGGAATCTCCTGTGTTTTCATAGTTCATGATTCAAAAACCTTGGCCAAGACAGTATGAATTGTGATTCATCAAGAATAATTGGAACTTGAAATGAGATCACAGTTATTGAATCATTTAGGATTTCGACTTATAATTCATGCCTTAGATTCAATCAGGAGATTAGCTGTCGAAAGGACCGTACGTGTATGGTACTTGCAACTGAAATAGGTACTTGCTATTTCACCTAAAACTAGTTTGCAATGATTACTTGCTATGTGTTTTCATGGATGGTGAGGTTCTTGGAATTAAGAAGTTGATTCCAAGCGAATTAATTAATTGGATTAATTAATTGAAATAATTTTTATTCAGAAGTTGCAAATGTTGCAAATCCACTACTAGCTTAGTAGTGAACCTAAGAGGATCACACATTTTTATGGAAAGTAACATTTCTAATTTTAGATTTTATCAAATGGTTGGAAATTAATTAATTAATACTGATCAATTAATTAAGGTTCTATTTAATTTAATAGTTAAATTAAATTATTCAATTAAGTAATTGGATTATTTAATTAGACCTAATTTGATTAGGAAGTCCAATTGGAGTAAATTAAATTAATCAATTGGATTGATTAAATTGGGATTGAATCAATTGAATTGATTTGAGGATTTTTGAGTCCAAACCCAAAATAAATGTGGATCACTTAAGAAGCCCACTAAAGTATGAAGAGAATAAATTAAATAAATATGATTTATTTAATTAACATATTTATAGATAAATAAATATAGTGACCAATTTATAGGATAAAATAGGCCACTAAGATTTAATTTATGTATAAATATAATTATAGTATATATATATGATATATCTATCTTGATATTATTTGAAGAGATCAAATTAATATCAACAATGTATGTAAACAATTTTGATGATTAATGTAGTCTCAAATTAGTCCACATACAATAGAAAAGTGAAAAGAGAAGAGTTATTGGAAGATTTGGAATCTTTCAAAGATAAAGTTTTGAAATAGTTTAAAATAGAAAAACTTTCCAAGAGTTGGAAAAAGATTAAAATTTTCAGCCCTATATATATGAGGGATGAAAATTACATAATTCAATTCAAAAATTTGAGCAAAAATATTTTGTTTAAAATCTTCTATTTTTACTCTTCAAGAAAAAAAAAAGAAAGAAAAAGAAAATCAGTTTTTTGTTATTTTCTTCATATTATTGTTTCAAAAACTTAAAAAATCAATCTTTATTGTTCTTAAAAATATACTCCGATTTTACATTAGTAAACAATTAGAAGGATACTAGCGAATCCTTTTGATTGGTGTTGCTTTCCGTATCGTGGACCTGATAGAGGGGAGACACTTGGATCCCTGCGAGTTTTGATAATCCAGGATAAGCAATTGATTGCTTCATTCCCTACAACAACCGGAGTGCACGAAATTTATAATTCGATTTTATATTTATTTATATATTCACTAGAATAAGCGCGATCGTTAAAATCGCTTTCGAATCAAAGGGGTTAAATTTATGTTTGATAAAAATTTTAATTTTCCGCTACGTATACCCTGCGATTATAGCGAACCCAACAAAAAGCCTATAATTGTGATTTTCAGGCTCCTAACTGAAGTCTTTTTTGCCAATTTACAGATATGAGTCAGGTGACAAATGGCTATCTGGAAACAACAGCTGATTGGGTTCCAGGGATGAAGGATATCAGATTGATGGATTTCCCATCCTTCATCAGAACAACAGATCCTAAAGACTTCATGCTCAATTTTATTTGTCAAGTAACTGAGGCTGTCCCCAGAGCCAAAGCCTCGATCATCAACACGTTCGATGCCTTAGAACAAGATGTTCTGAACACGCTTTCAACCATGTATTCACGCGTTTACACCGTTGGCCCTCTTCAGCTGATGGTGAATCATGGGCACGACAAAAGGCTCAATGCCATCAGCTCCAATTTCTGGAAAGAAGATAACGATTGCATCAAATGGCTCGACACCAAAGAACCCGAGTCAGTAGCGTATGTGAATTTTGGCAGCATCACTATGGTGACTGCTCAGCAGCTGACTGAATTTGCATGGGGTCTTGCTAATAGCAAGAAGCCATTTCTGTGGATCATTAGGCCTGATATAGTAGCCGGTGACTCGGCTATGTTGCCACCAGAATTTGTGACAGAGACTGAAGACAGAAGCATGTTAATCAGCTGGTGCCCTCAAGAGCAGGTCTTGAAGCACCCTGCAATTGGAGGGTTCTTGACGCACAGTGGGTGGAATTCAACTATAGAAAGTATTGTACATGGTGGGGTGCCAATGATTTGCTGGCCTTTTTTTGCTGACCAGCAAATGAATTGTAGGTACAGTTGTGTCGAATGGGAAATTGGGATGGAGATTAACAACAATGTGAAGAGAGATGAGGTGGAGGTGCTGGTGAAAGAGCTTATGGATGGTGAGAAGGGAAAGAAAATGAAGGAGAAAGCTATGGAATGGAAGAGGAAAGCAGAGGAGGCAACTGTACCTGGGGGTTCTTCCTATATGAATTTGGATAAACTGATCAATGAGGTGCTTCTCCAATAAGTTGTTAGCTTAACAATTGTGAATTAGTCCGATAAATAAAGAAACCCGCTTTGAATTAGTACGAAATGCAGTTTCAATCCTTTTTCTATTTTATCTTTTTCAAGATTTTACTTTTGTTTAGAAATATCATTGTTCTCATTGATGTCTGTAATTGACTGTGTGAATTTTTTTAACCAAATATATCCACAACTTTGGATTGTATGCATTTTAACGTATATTTAAAAATTAGAATTAACATATATCTAAAAAATAAAATATAAGATAAAATATAAATTGAATCGCATTCATTTGGGATGGCTAATACCGACTAAAGTTCTAAATATGTCAAAAGTAACAGCCGACTTTATTAATCAGCAATGCCATCAGTAAAAATACAAAGATCAGACAGTCAAAACTTCTCTCACTAATTTGTCAAAATTCAAATACGACGAACCACCAGAAGTAATGGCCTCTGCTAACTTTTTCTTCCACTCCATAGCTTTTTGCTTCATCATCTTACCTTTCTCCCCATCCAGCAATTCTCTAACAAGAAATCCCACTTCATCTCTTTCCACATCGTTGTTAATTTCCATTCCAACGCCCCATTCATCACACGCATACCTGCAATTTATATGTTGATCAGCGAAAAATGGCCAACAGAGCATTGGCACCCCACTGCACAGGCTTTCTGTCATTGAGTTCCAGCCACAATGCGTCAAGAATCCTCCAACTGCCGGGTGGCTGAGCACATCTTCTTGCGGGCACCATCCCGCGACAAAGCCTCTGCCACCTGTTTCCTCCCAGTACTCAGGTGCCAGGGCTGCATTTTCCCCCCGGACTAAATCCGGCCTAACTATCCACAAGAAGTTTTTCTTGCTCTCGGCTAGCCCCCATGCAAATTCACTCAGCTGTCGACCAGTTAGCACAGCAATACTGCCAAAATTCACGTAGATTACTGAGTTTGGCTGCTTTGAGTCTAGCCATTTGAGGCCCTCGGGCTCTTCTTTCCACAGGCTGGAGCTCATCCATTCCAATTTGCTTTCTGGAAGTTGTTTGACAAAGAGCTGGAGGGGGCCGACGGTGAAGATTGGAGGGCACATTGTAGAGAGGGCATTCAACACATTGTGTTCCAATTCATCAAATGTGTTTATGAATATCGCAGATGCCTTTGAAGATCGATCAATTTCTGTTATGACATAGTTTAGCATGGGATTGTGATCAACCGTTCGAATGAAACTCGGAAAATCTTTCAGGCGCAGAGGGATCATTCCTGGAACCCAATCGATGGGAGTGTCCAAATATCCATTTGTCAAACAGCTTTCATCTGTGGCATAAGAAAGAAAGATTGTGAAAAGAAGAATTCTGTCTTCAACTTCATTCAAACCAGAAAAAAGAAAGAAGAGTTTCACTTTTCATTCAGCTTAAAATTGTTCAGTCATTGATTTTTCATTAAAACTCATTAAGGAATTAAGAATCTTGGAGAAAAGTGCACGTCCTAATATATGACGATTAAACTGTTTCAACATACAAGGTTCTGGACAGGGAGCCATATATTTGAAAATACCTGTGTGTCTATTTTCCAGGGAATTTTTTCTTTTTCATTTTTTTTTTTTTTAAGATTTCAAGCTTCCGACAGTGAGATATAGCTGCTCCTGTTCAGGCAGAACTATATGCAAAAACAGAAAAGGCTAACAAATTCAATGACTTATTGGTGAAAATTTTAGATTGTGTTTTAATTTTGAAAAAATAACATTATATCGCATATGTGTGAGGAAATGTATCATTTTGGATAATAAGAACATTTACTTCCTCCTAGACTCAATTTCCAAGTGTATTAATGTCAATTAAATCATCTTTTATCAAGAAAATAAATAAACAAATAAGTGTTAAAATTGTACCTCGATTCCACTAAGCCAGCATGACTTATATTATTATATATGATTGAGGTACAATTTTAACACTTTATTTTTGCATATAGCTATTATAATAATATTTCTTTATTTGCATGCCCCTCACGAGCGCCACGATCGATTTTCTCAGTATTTTTTTTCTCAAAAATAAAAAAATTCATTAAATTACATATTTACAAGATTTAAAACTTGGAATATTTTAATAAAGTTCAAGTCCACCAAATGTGTGAATATTATTATGTTTTTATAGTAATTTTTTTTATTAAATTTAGTGTGTTTTATCAATTATACCTAATTAATGTTTAATATGATATATTGGTTTTATAAAATGATATAATAGATTATTCCCCCGAAAAAACAAAAAATATTAATATCAAATCTAGGTACAATATATTGCCTAGAATTCAAAATTCAAACTTGGATCCCAAAAAAAAAAAGAAATTTAAGAAAAAAAATTGCTTTAAAGAAAGATATAAAAATGTTATGTGATTCACTAATGGTTATCATTTTATATAATCTCATTTATAACTCCAACTTCCTCATGTCAAACTTCAAAAACCTAAATAAATTATAGTAATCAACTTAATTTGTTCAATATTTGACTAGTTTATCATATAAGTTTTTATCTCTTGCCAAGGATAAAAGAATTGTTATAATATTAAAATGTACAACTATATACTTGATAATGGAAATAACACAAACTTTAAAAACTAAAATAATCAATAAGCATAATAATCTAAAAAATATAAAATACGAAAAATATATTTTGATTTTTGGATAATTTCAATTATGTGATTAACTATCTACACAAGTTTGAACTCTTCTGTGATGCAATTGAATTCAACTAAACTATCCATGTGTGCACTCATATGCTTACTTGAAAAAGGTAATACTATATTTGGTATACATGGTGCAGTATTTATTCTTTAAATATTAATAATTTTATAAAATAATTACTTGACAATCATTTATATACCCAAAAACCTAGAAAAACGTCAATGCTTCTAATATATTATATATAGGTTATCACTTCACAACTTTGATGCTATAAAAAAAATAAATTCTAATACTCTATTATTTTTTGTAGTTAAATACTCCAATATTCAAATGTATTTGACAAAAAATAAATTAATTGTTCATTATTTTACTTAAATTTTTTTAAATTGACATGTGAACAATACAGAGGCTCCATTTGGATGAAAATGTAGTTTTTGTGTCTCAACTTTATCCATCCTATAATTTTTTCGGATATCTTAAAATAATATTTTATTTATTAAATTATTATTTAAAAAAAATACGCTGTCCTACGACCTGTAAACCACTATTTTAAATGACGAAATTGTAAAATTAATATCTAAATTTTTTAATTTTTCAGCTTTAAATTGAAATATCTTGCCAACCAAACCCCAGGAATATTATATTTACCTTTGAGGGGTACAAGCCCTTCCTCCACAAGATGCTTAATGTGTTTATAGCACATGAAGCTACAAGCACTCGCATTCCGCAGGAGCACGCCCGGAACACCAATTTCTTCCGCCGCTCGGAGAGCAAAAGTCATGACGGAATCAGCAACTACACAGCTCACCGGCGGCACATTTGGAGTCTGATGGTTTAACTTGTTGATAAGTTGAGTAAGGGGGCCTAAGCAATTCTTTCTAGTAGACAAACACAGAGATGGGATGTCTTGGGTTGCGTCTGCGCCGTCCTCCGCCGGAGGGAGGCCATCGGGGATAGTCTTGAACTGGAAGTCCGGAGAGCCCTCCACGGCGGCGGGGCCTCGGGACTTGACCAGGCGGTTGTGGTTGTACTCGGTGTTGACGAAAGTAATATGGTAGCCTCTGTGGTGAAGAAGTATGGCGAATTTCATCATGGGGTTTATGTGTCCCTGTGCTGGAAACGGCAGGCAAACTGCGTGGGGCTTATGAGTTTGTTGAATGGGTTCCATCTCTCTCTAACCGTCACTCTGTGTTTTTGTGTGTGCGATTCTAGTGTGTGTTTTTGTGTGTGCGATGTGGAAAATATTGAAATAAGAACTGTTGTATATCACCAGTTTTTTTTTTTTTTGAGTTAATAAGTTTATGTAATTAATATATTTGTTGATGATTTTGTTAGGACATCCTAGAAAATGGTGCGAGCACAGCTAAGGACACGTGTCACGTGTCCATTGTTTTTGGTTCAATAGTGATGCTGGTGGTTGTCCGTAACGCATTAGGATGTGTATGGTTTTCATCTCAATAAAGAATTTCAATTTTTATCGGATGATTTTTTTATTTTTTTATTAGAATTTATTTAAAATAAAATTATATTTGGTTAGAGAAATTTTAATGAAAATCTACAGGGTACGAATGAGAATTTATTTGGTTTAGTGTATTTTTTAATTTTTTAAATATGATAAAAATAATAATTTATGTGAATGATATTAAAATAGTAGGACATATAAAATAATATTATTTAAAAATAATAATTTATAATTGGAATAAAATTAGTTGTGGTGGGTCCATTTTAAAATTTTAATTCAAATATAATAATTTATTAGAATAATTTATATATATATATATATATATATTTAAAAATAATAATACATAATGTAAATATATGTGTTAGCAATGAGTCTTAATAATTTAATATATAATTGAAAATTAATAATATAGAATTGAGAAGTATTTTTGATGGGAATTGATAAAATAAAAATGATATATTCACGATGAGATTGAGTACAATAAATATGATTTATATATTTAAAAATAATAAAAAAACAAAAATAAAAAAAACATTGAACCAAAAACCATACAAGGCCTTAGCGTCTTGTCGGACGAAGACAAAGTCTCAATCATGCTTTAATGTTGTCAAACAAAAAAAATTATTAAAAAAAGGAAAGAAGAAATAGCAAGATGTTGATGTCTTTTGGAAATTCTTGAACAGAGAAAGTCCAAATAAAAGTAATTCAAAGATTCAATTGAGGCATCAAGACTTGAATCTTGTTCGTAACATCATACCAAATGTACACAATTCATCCATCCCAGAGGGCTCATTGAGTGGCGTAACTGTCAGCAATAGCCCATTTGTTTCAAATCCAATAAACTTTATGATTTAAAATATATTTCTCCGAATTCTTGGCGAATATATGAATTGCAAGCCATCTCCCCTTGGACCACAGTTATTTAATTGGGCCTTTAACGAGGCCCATAATATAGCTATTAAATGGGCAGACCCAACAAATTGAGCGTTTATTTGAAATGGGCCCATGTTTGTATTCTTTATCAAGACAAATATACAAGATTATAAAAAGGACCCGTATGCAAATTTCAAAATGATAAGCACATAGGTAAAATTGAACACTGCAATATCACTTTGTCCTATTGCAATTAAAAAAAACCACTACCATGTTTGTGTTTAAACTTTAAGCCAAACGAAGCAAAAACTTCCTTTTTATTGTTTTTCTTACCAAGATCCAAGTCGCAACCTCCTAAGATATAACAAAGTACATTGTCTTAAATTTTCTCCTTTTATATACTTGGTATGTGTACCATTTTTATTAGATTAGGACACATTTCTTTGTGCCAATTCAAATGATTATCTTCAAAATTTAGAACATTCAAATCACAGGTAAGCATAATACAACAATGATCTAGTCCTTACTGGAGGAATGTGTAAAATCCCCTTTGAGATTTTCTACTAACAAATCAAAACCAATGGAAGACGAGCCACCAGCTTTTGTGGCCTTCTCAGCTCTCTTCTTCCATTCCATGACCTTTTCCCTCATTTCCATTCCCTTCTTCCCTTCCATCAACTCCTTTACAAGCCCCTCAACTTCCTCTCTTTCAACATCACTATCAATCTCCATCCCAATTCCCCACTGTGCGCACATATAAAGGCAGTTCATTTGCTGCTCAGCAAAAAATGGCCAACAAATCATTGGCACCCCTTCTGAAATGCTTTCCAACGTGGAATTCCATCCACAGTGTGTCAAAAATCCTCCGATTGAAGGATGGCTGAGAACTTTTTCTTGTGGGCACCAATCCAATATCAATCCCCTCTCTTTAATCTCATCCAAGAAATCTCCTGATATAACCTCAGTGCCACCATTCACAAGATTAGGCCTTATCACCCACAAGAATGAGCACTTGCTATTAGCTAGCCCCCATGCAAACTCATTCAATTGCTTGGGGCTCATTATCACTAGGCTTCCATAGTTCACATACACAACTGATCTTGGCTCTTTACCATCTAACCATTCCAAGCATTTCTCATCTTCTTTCCACAAACTTGATTCAAGGGACTCTAGCTTTGCTTCAGAACTTTGCTGACAGAGTAACGATAGCGGCCCTATTGTGTAGAGATTTGGGAACTTGCTTTTCAAAACATCCAGGACTTCTTGTTCCAAATCATCAAATGTGTTGAGAATTAGGCTCCCTGTTTTCAGAGCGTTGTTCACTGATTCTAAGTTGTAGTTGAACATTATGTCGTCGCCGTCCGTTGTCCGGATAAACGTTGGAAGATCTCTCAACCGAATGCTTCCCATTGATGGCGTCCAATCAACCATAGTATCAAGATATCCATTGGACAAGTAGCTCTCATCTATACAAATCATTACCATTCAAAACTTTAAAAATAAAAATTCCAAAACCAGACGCAGAAAGAAGAAGTCTTGAAATCCCTGTTGTAAATGGATTATAAGTGTGAAAAAGCATACCTTTTAATGGAAAATAGCCCTTCTGGATTAGCTGCTCAAATTGAAGGTAGCCCAACATGCCACAAGCACTAACAGTAAAGAACAGAATCTCGGGGATGTTAAATTCTTGGGCCACCTTCAAGGTGAAGCTCATCACACCATCAGAAACTATGCAAGAAACAGGGGGCAAATCAGGTGAAGAATTAAGTTTTTTTATGAGCTCTCTGAATGAATTCAGGCAGTGCACAGGCACGGAGTAGGCTAAGGCAGGAAGATCAAGAATTCCCCGTGGGTTGCTTGGAGGCAGGCCATCTGAAACTTTCTCAAATTGGAAATTTTCGACACCCTCCAGAGAAGCTGGATCCCTGGACTTTACCAACTTCGCATAGTTGACTTCTGTGTGGACAAATGTTATGTAAAAACCCCTGGAATGGAGGAGCTTGGCAAGTTTGAACATGGGATTAATGTGGCCTTGGGCCGGCAGTGGGATGCATACAGCATGAGGTCTCTGGTTAAACTGCATGGTGAGACAGAGAAATTAATGGTGGTGAGTTTCCAGGCAGGTCTATGCAGTAGATTGGTGTACAAAGGGTCCTTTTAATGCTAATTTGGCCTATCTCAAATAATGGATCTTTTGTATCTTTATCTTCTCCTGTGGGGATATATTGACAAGGGTACATGACAAGGGGAGGCCTATTTTTATCATTTTGCCCCTTTCCAATCCATTTAATGTCCAAATAAGTCAAGTTCTCATCTTTTTATACATATCCCAAGACCCGACTTTAAGTCGAGTTCGACCTTGCTATAGGATTGCTGGGGGTGGAGGTTACTTGTCAAAGTCATGTGCAAACTTACATGAATGGTCTGTCTATAAATAGCTAAATGCCAAAGTAATTTAAACTTATGTTTTAGGCTTACTTTTTAGGGTAAAAGATACTTCAACCCCCTCCCCCAACTTAACATCTTTAATACTTAACTTTTCAAAAGTAACTTTTAAATGTTTTGTCCCTCAAAATGATTATCATTGTGATATTTTATTCTATAAAAGTAAATTTTAAATAATTTCTCTCCTCAATTTATATTTATTATAATATTTTACCTTAAATGTTATTTTCACATCAATTTTCATCGAAATGTTCTTCATTAACTTTCGTCGCTCATTTTTTGTCCATTTTTTCACTCAAAAGTCGAGAAAAATAACATTGTAGTATTATTTTTATTATTGTTAATTATAAAAATACAACAAACAATGGTATATTTGCTTAGAAGTGTTGATCGCAATACTAAAAATATTTTAGATGCCACAATTTGTTGTTTTCATAATTGTTAATAATAAAAATTAGAATACATTTTTCTCGGCTTTTAAGTGGACAAAATAAGAGAAGGTGGCTAATGAAGAGCATTTCGATGAAAATTTAATTTGAAAATAACTTTAAAGGGTAAAATACTATAATAAATATAAGTTAAAATGACAAAGTGTATAAAATTTAATTTTGGGGTAAAGTGTCAAAATGAAGTTTTATGGTGCAAAATATTTAAAATTTAATTTAGGGAATAAAATGCTAAAATTATTAAGTTTTGGGGGTAAAATGCCGTTTACATTATTTTTTATACTTGTTTAGTATGATCTCACAATTTATTCTAACTTAAGTTTCGAATGATCATAATTGAGGCCATCCTAAGTAGTCTAAGGTATGCTCGTGTTGTAAGTTACTTTCTGAACTCGAAAAACACTTTACATTGAGACCATTTAGATCCACACTAAAGTACACAAATTCCCGAATCAATACATTGTATTAATGCAATGTAAAAATCAGATAACACAAAAATCATTGATTATTATCTATTTTTTATACTCTCTCTATTTTAAAACTTTGGGATCAATTTTATTTCAAGTTTTAGATGAGAGTTGGAAAAATATAAGTTTTATATATATTCATATTATTACACTTAGAAAGTGAAAATTAAATGTTAGTGGCGTCACAAATTATTTCAATTGAAAGAATAATTGAAAAAATAGAAAATTAAATTTCATTTAAGGATATTTAAAAAATATATATGTCAATTCGAGACAGGAACGAGTATTAATTGATTATTGCTAGTGGTAGTTGATTGTTACGTATACATTTAGTCATTTTACTTAAAATAACTACAATATATAAATTAGCGTACAAACCACTTTGCCATGCGGCATCATCATGTGCATTTTGCAGTATGAACTGGAAATAGGGATAATGTTATCAGTTAGACTTTATCCTCAGACCTCAAATACATCTTCAATATTTTTCCTGTAAAAATACTGCTGAATATAAATTGGGTGTAGTCGTGGAGTCAAAGATGATTGGCAGGAGCAATCGTGGCTCAACTTTATAAAATTTTAAATTTAATATAAAAATATATATAAATTTATTAAATTTTATTTTTTTAATAAAATTAAAAATATTTTTTTCTCTACTATTTAAAAAAAATCGATGTTTGAGGAATTTTTTATTTTTACTATTTAAAAATAAAAAATAAATTTATTTTATCTATTTTTGTTAGAAATACCACTTATTCTTATTTTCAAAATTCATTTTCAAATCTATTAACATTTTATGTTTTTTTATACATTTATTATAAAATAAGTACACTTTTATCTCCAAACTTACATAATTATTTTTATTTTTATAAGAAAATCCATTAAAAATATTTGTAAATCCCAAGTTTTTCAATGAAAAATGGATCTAATTGTATTAGTGTCTATAATTTTCTATAAAATCTCTTATATTAGTTATGGACCAAATCTGTTATGGTAAGTGCTACAAAATTTCTTGTATTAGATCCATAGTTGTGGATCCAAACCTGTTAGTACGGAATATTTTCTTTTTTTGGTAAAATCAGTTCCTGTTTGGTGTCATTTTTAAACTCATTTCCACATGTTTATTATTTTCACAGTTAAAAGTATTTTTATTAGATTTTTGAAAAAAATAAAAAATATATTTAAAATAATTATATATTTATATTGATTATATAGATTTAAAAATAAAAAATATATTTGTTTTTTAATATATGTTTTTTGCGTAAACAGACATAAAATATTAGCAGGTCGAAATTGAATTTTTAATAGATGAATGAAAAAATATGAAATATTAGTAGATTTAAAAATAAAAAATAAATTGTACTTTGATGAAAATAAGTATATAATATTTCCAAATTTTCAAATAGTTAAAAAAAAAATACCATTTAAAAACCAAAACAAACAGCCCCTAAAATTTGTGGCATGTCTGTTTATAAAGCTGAAAGGAAATAGAATTATAACTAATATTAATTGGGCGGCTCTGTATTCTATTTCCCTCAAATTCTCCATAACTGTATAAATCGTTATCAAATAATATGAAAAAAGAAAAGAAAAAAAATGAAAAATAAGCTTATTTTATAACTTTGGGCCTCCTTAAAATCGGACCTACATGTTAATGTATGTGCTATTTTCAGTTTTGTCGAAACCAGTAAGACTATTGGTTGAAGGTCACTACTCAGTGGTAGTATGTATACAAACAAACAACAATTTGCTGCATTGCCTCGAGTTTGGGGAATGTTAACTGGCAATAACGTTGTAAGAGATTTTATAACTGATGGTGGATTAAGTGTGGATTTTATTATATATATTAAATATTTTTATATGTGTGTAAATATATGATGAGATGTATAATTAATTTATGATTATAACATATTTAAGATCATGATATGGCGTTCTGTGCATGTCTGAGCTCTTCGACTCTTGATATTGAAATAATTATCAATATTCACATAAAATTGATTATATACGTATGATTGATTTTTTTTTTTTTTTAAATTTGAACCCTAAAATAATAAAAATGAGAAGAGAATTAGACGAGGGAGGTGAGGTCAGCTATCACTGCTCCTACTAAGTGTTGGTTTATATAAACGATTGTGGTTATTTTAAATTTGGAGTTTTGAAATATTTTTAAAATTATTCGCATTGGTTATACTTTCTTTCATTTCTATATTATTTTTGGATGTAAAGATATAATAATATATTTTTAAAATTAAAATTAATTTTCAAAAATATCAACTCAGTAAAAATACTTTATATTTTAACTTTGAATTAACTACAAAGCACACTCCTGAAATTTGGTTTATTAATAGAAATTATTCATCTAAGTTTCCTTGAGGTATTTCAAATATTTCATTTACGATTGTTTCTGTTTTATAAATATTATTTCTTAATAGATGCAATTATAAAATTGAGATAAATATTAAAGGGATAATTGTATTTTATAATTTAGAAGGTTAGTTTCTGTAAATAAATTAAACCTTAGAATTGTAATTAATCCTTAACTTTTTTGGTTTTTTTAAAATTAAAATTATGTGCCATTTTTAAAACAGGACATCCAAGTTGGAATGATTGTTAGTATATGTTTTATTTCACTTGTGGTTATTATATACACTAGAGATATATAAAAATCTATTAGGTTATGTTGGAACACAAAATAATTTCTATCACATTCTGATAGCAATGTTCAATTTAAAAAATTCAACAACTACCTCAACTGACTATATTCATCGGTCTGACCGAATCAACTAAAACTCATGCTTAGATCCAAGAACTGAAGATAAAATTCAGGCCCCTCTTCAAAGTTTACCCCTTTTTTTAAAGTATAAACCTCAATCATTTCATTAATAAGACAACGAACTAAATAGCACAAAAGCATATATAAAACTATGACAACAAATATGGAATTATGTGCAAGTGCCAAAAACCAAGTGGACATGATTTTGTACATACAATAGAGAGATTGAAAGAGGCTGAACATTGTTTTTGGCATATAGTATATGTTATATGATTTGCCAAATATACATTTTTATTTTTATTTTTTGATAAGGTTGAAATCCAAGATATTCCCAACCTTTAACACTCAAACCAAGTCTCATTGGTGGTACACATTTGCTTTCACTCAAAGACAATGGCAAACTCCAAAAACAATATAAGACCTCGAGGAAAAAAAAAATGTTAGGCTCTTTGATGTTGTTTTCGATGTTTTATGGGATTATATTTTGATAGTGTGATTAAAAAATATGTTGAAAATGAAAACTTTATTTATTTCTTGAAAACACATTTATTTTCTTACGTATGAGTATTTTTTATTATGAATATCTTGTTAATATTATTTTATTGTAATTAGAGATAGTATAGCTGGAAGAAAAATAACGTCGCAATATTACTCTATTTGTTCTAAATATATCACAACATTATTTTCTGAAGTGAAAATTTCTTCTCAAAACTATTATCACTATTAAAGCTAATAATGTCACACCATAAACTCTCCATAGCTATTTTTTAGAATAATAATATAAGAATATCCAAATTTTTAGGTTTGATTGGAATTATTTTGGGGGAACATTTTCCTTCTCCCAAAAGGAAAATTTATTTGGCAAATGTTGTTTTGGAAAAATATATTTCCATTCACTCAAAATATTTATTGATAGTTATTTTAATTAAATAATTATATATCCTACTATATTCTACTAACACAACAAAAAAATATTAACAAAATATTTATAATTGAAAATATTTTTTAAAATACAATCACATTTTTATTCTTCACATATTTTCCAATTTTACTATTAAAAATTTATTTTCTCAAAATATTTATCTCAAAATGTCGAAAATAACAATCAACAAGAGTTAACTTTACTCTCACCTAAAACTCCAAACTGTGTCAAATGGACCTCTTAAAATTAGGACGGATGCATATTTTCTATCTATTAATAACCATCAATTGAGCAATTTGAAATGCATCAGCTAGTCCACACCAGCGGGACAGCAAAAATTGGCTGAGACCAAGATGAAGCCTCATGTTAATGTATGTGCTATTTTCAGTTTTGTCCAAACCAGTAAGACTATTGGTTGAAAGGTCACTACTCAGTGGTAGTATGTATATGAACAAACAACAACTTGCTGCATAGCCTCGACTTTGGGGAATGCTAACCGGGCGACGTTGTGGTGTAATAGATGTTGCACTCGAGAATGTATCGAATGTATATTTTATCAAATATTTTAAATATATATAATGAAATGTATACTTGGTACACACTACTAACCGTAACATATACAAGATCATGGCATAGCATTATTTACATGTCTGAACTATTCGACTCTTGATATTGAAATAATTATTAGTATTCATATAAAATTTATTATAAATGTAGGATTTTTTTTTTTTAATTTGAATCTTCAAACATGAAAAAATGAAAGGAGGAGTAGAATTCGAGTGGGATGAGATCATGTACCACTACTTATAATGAATGTTGGTTTATGTGCATAGTTGTGATTATTTTAAATGTAGAGCTTTGAAATCTTTTAAAAATCATTCGGGTCGGTTATATTTTCTTTCATTTCTAATTTTTTTTGGATGTCAAGAGATAATAATATATTTTTAAAATTGATATTATTTTCTCAAAAATATCATCTCAATAAAAGTACTTTATATTTTAATTTTTAGATTAATTACAAAACATACTCTTGATATTTGATTTATTTATAGAAAATATTCCTCTAATTATATAAATTACAAATAGTCCATTGATGTATTGCAAATACTTCATTGAGCGTTGTTTCTGTTTTATAAATATCCTCTTTTAGTAGGTGCAATTTCTAAAATAAAGACAGATATTAAGAAAATATTTGTAATTTATAATTTAGAAGGTTAATTTCTCTAGATAAACCAAACTTTAGAATTGTAATTAATTCTTTAACTTTTTTATTTTTTTTAAATTAAAGCTATGTGCCATTTTAAAATAGGACATTCAAGTTGGAATGATTAATTGTTAGTTTTTTTTTTTTCATTTGTGATTGTTATATATACGAGAAACGTATAAAAATCTATCACGTTATGTTGGAACACAAAATAATTTCTTAATCAAATTCTGATAGCAAAGTCAATTTTAAAAAATCAACAGCAACCTCTATTGACTAAATTCATCCATATGACCGAATCAACTAAAAATCATGCCTAGATCCAAGAACTTGGGACAAGAATTGAAGATAAAATTCAGCCCCTCTTCAAGTTTACGCCATTTTTTAAGTATAAACGTCTAATCATTTCATCAACTACATTTCGGGAATGACCTGTACAATAAATAATTAATTAATTAACAAGACAACGAACTAAATAGCACAAAAGCATATTTAAAACTATGACAAATATGGAATTATGTGCAAGCGCCAAAAATCAAGTGGACATGATTTTGTCCATACAATAGAGAGATTGAAAGAGGCTGAACATTGTTTTTGGCATATGATATATGATATATGATTTGCCAAATATACTGTACAATAAATAATTAATTAATTAACAAGACAACGAACTAAATAGCACAAAAGCATATTTAAAACTATGACAAATATGGAATTATGTGCAAGTGCCAGAAATCAAGTGGACATGATTTTGTCCATACAATAGAGAGATTGAAAGAGGCTGAACATTGTTTTTGGCATATGATATATGATATATGATTTGCAAATATACTGTACAATAAATAATTAATTAATTAACAAAACAACGAACTAAATAGCACAAAAGCATATTTAAAACTATGACAAATATGGAATTATGTGCAAGTGCCAAAAATCAAGTGGACATGATTTTGTCCATACAATAGAGAGATTGAAAGAGGCTGAACATTGTTTTTGGCATATAGTATATGTTATACGATTTGCCAAATATACTTTTTTTTTTAATAGGGTTGAAATCCAAGATTTAATTCCCAACCTTTAACACTTAAACCAAAAGTGTCATTGGTGGTACACATGGCTTTCACTCCAAGACAATGACAAACTCCAAAAACAATGTAAGACATCGAGAGAAAAAAAATATTAGGCTCTGTTTCGTGTTGTTTTCCATGTTTTATGGAATTATATTTTGGTTGTATGATTGAAAAATATATTGAAAATGAAATTTTTATTTATTTTTTAGATATGCATTTATTTTATTATGTGTGAAATATTTTCTATTGTGGATATCTTGTTAATATTATTTTATTGTGGTCAGAAATAGTATAGTTGGGTATGGAGTTATATGATTGATATAATGATAGGTACTTTGAGGGAATAAAAATCTTTTTACCGAAAAGATTTTTTTTTTTCCAAACACATTTTCCTCTTGGGATAAAGAAAATATTGCAATATTACTCTATTTGTTCTAATTATATCAAAATACTATTTTCTGAAGTGAAAATTTCTTCCCAAAACTATTATAACTATTAAAGCTAATATTGTCACAATATAAACTCTCCATCGCTGCAATTTTTTAGAATAATAATATAAGAATATCCAAATTTTTAGGGTTGATTGGAATCATTTTGGGGGAACATTTTCCTTCTCCCGAAATGAAAATATATTTGGTAAATATTATTTTGAAAAAATATATTTTCATTCTCTCAAAATATTTATTGATCATTATTTAAATTAATTAATTATATATATTTCTATATTCCACTAACACAACAAAACAACACATCAATTTTAATCAATAAAACATCCAAATACATTTTTATTCTCGTACATTATTCAATCCGAATACCCGAAAATTTATTCTATCAAAATATTTATCTAGCTAAAAATAACAGCCGTTGGCTTTTTAACTCTTACCTAAAACTCCAAAGTCGTCGCATGGGCGTCTTAAAATTAGGACGGATGCATATTTTCTATCCATTAATAACCATCAGTTGAGCAATTTGAAATGCATCAGCCCACACCAGCGAGGCAGCAAAAGAGCAAGATGAAGCCTCATGCCGTACTGATCCCATACCCCGCTCAAGGCCACATAACCCCGTTGCTAAAACTGGCCAAACTTTTGCACTTCCGGGGGTTCTACATCACCTTTGTTCACACAGAATTCAATCATAACCGCCTCTTACGAACACGGGCCCCGAATCCTTGAAGGGCCTGGACGATTTCCAGTACAAAACCATCCCCGATGGCCTTCCGCCTTCCGACAAGGACGCAACTCAAGATATAACTCAACTTTGTGATTCACTTGGAAAGAATGGTTTGCCTCCATTCTTGGACCTCCTCAAGAGTCTCAATGATTCACCAGATTGTCCGAATGTCACTTGCATAGTTTCTGATGGGCACATGAGCTTCACTCTTGACGCTGCGGAGCAGTTCAACATTCCTGAGGTTTATTTTTTCACAACCAGTGCTTGTGGCTTTTGGGCATATTGTCACGTTGCTGAACTTTTAACTAGAGGAATATGGCCGCTCAAAGGTACTAGGGTTTTTTATGTAGGGTTGAGGTATCCTTTTTCTGGCTGTTTTGTTTCATGATTATGTTAATTCTGACTAAGTTTAATTTTTTCTTTCTGGGATTTTCTTTTGTTCGTCCTGCATGCAGATGAAAGCCAGATAACTAACGGATATCTTGAAACCGAGCTAGACTGGGTGGCAGGGATGAAAAACATTAGGCTCAGAGATTTTCCAAGTTTCATTCGAACCACTGATCCCGATGATATTATGGTCAACTACAACATGTTACAGACCAAAAACGCATCCAGGGCCAAGGCCGTGATAATCAACACGTACGATGAATTAGAAAAAGGAGTCTTGGAGGCTCTTAGGCAGAAATTCGATCAGGTTTTGTCAATAGGCCCACTCCATCTGCTCGAACGTGTTGTAAAAAATCCTGTGAAATCCATGGGCTCCAGCTTGTGGAAAGAAGACGACGCATGCATTCCATGGCTCGACCAGAGGGCGCCGGGTTCCGTACTATACGTGAACTTTGGTAGCATCACAGTGGTTTCCACTCAGCAGCTACTCGAGTTCGCGTGGGGTCTTGCGAACAGCAACCACTACTTTTTGTGGGTCGTCAGGCCCGACTTGGTAAGTGGGGAATCCACGATTTTGCCCAAAGATTACTCCAAAGAAATCGAAGGTCGCGCCATGATGGTGGGCTGGTGCTCGCAAGAACAAGTGCTGGCTCACCCTTCGGTGGGTGGATTCTTGACGCACTCTGGATGGAACTCGACAATTGAGTGCGTATCAGAAGGCGTGCCGATGATTTGCTGGCCGTTTTTCGCAGAACAGCAGACGAATTGTCGGTATGCATGCGCGAATTGGGAGATCGGGTTGGAGATCAAGGGCGAGGTCAGGAGGGACAAAGTGGCGGATTTGGTGAAAGTCTTGATGGAGGGGGATAAGGGGAAAGAGATGAGGAAGAAAGCATTGGAATGGAAAGACAAGGCTCAATCGGCTGCTAAGCCTGGTGGCTCTTCCCACTATAATTTGGAGTTTTTGATAAATCAGATTCTTCTTAATAACTAGTGCTTCTTAAGTTGGCCAACTCTTCCCAGTTTATGTGTTTATTTCTTTCGATTATTCTTGTTAAAGCAGATGAAGAGTAAACACGAATGTCATTAATTCAGATGTGACAAAATAGCTGGTAATTGTATTTGTTTGGGTGTCGATTGAGGAGGATTTACTTGAAGGTTGATTGTTAGACTCACTTATATTTGAGTCGAGCGTGATTAAATATGAGTAGGGTTGGGTTCAAATATTCAAATTGAGTTCGATGAATTTATGAGCTGAACTCAGATATTATAAGACTCGGCCGAATAAGCTCGAATATTTAATATTTAGTTTTGAGCCTCAATTTAAAATTTTCAGGCATTTATTACTGCCTTATTACTAAATTATTTGAAAGCTAAATGAAGTATGATATGTGGTAGTTTTTGCTAGAAGCTTGGAAGACAATGGAGTGCATATTTTTATTTAAAAGAGATTTTTTATAATAATACTCAAGTTTTTATATTATGTAATTGTTATTTACAAATGTTTTGAAATTTGATAAACATTATTGTAGATTTTTTTTCTCTCTTCATTTTGAAATAAAAAAGTTGTTAATGTTTTATGTTATAGATCATAAGTTTGGAATTCATATATAATCAACGGCTTAAAGTTTTGTCATCTCTATTTTGTAAGGTTAGTCTTTTCATACATATTTTATTGTGTAGCTCTTTTTTTATTATTGTTAAGAATTATTTAATAGTATAAGTTAGCTCTAAATAAATTTAAAATTCATAAAAAAATATGAGTAACGTTTGTGCCTATCCTATTTAATTGCATGCATTTCTGCAAATGTATTCTCGTTTTGCATTATTGTGTCCTGTTTGCTTAGAATTTTAAGTCTTGAGAGTTACAACGACATACGTTATCTAAGTCAAATTGTTAGACACTCTAATTGTCTGCTTATTTTTCCCATCGTGACCCCTCCAATGAGACAATTTTTTTTATTCATGAACCCTCCAATGAGACAATTTTTTTTTTATTATTATTTTTTTTAAAAAAAAAAAGCAGCTAGGAGGCAGTAGTCTTTAACTCTTTAATTAGGTTACATGTTTGGGTTGAAGTCCCACCAGTTCACCACCACTGCAGGACCGTCTGAACTCATTCATATTCAGGCTTGGAATAATGAAACGGAATCCATTGTCCTATCTGGTCATTCCAACCATGATGCAGCCGCTCGGACTAACCATGGTTAATGTGTACATGGGATGGAAGTGGGAATGCATATAGGAATACAGAATTGAGTCGAATTGAATAATGCATTTTTTAAGTTTTGTTTGAAATTTTAACGTGTAATTGAATTTGGTTTAATTATAAAGTAAATCAAATTCGAATAAATTTTAATTGAACTGAAAATGAGTTAATTTTGAATAATTGAATTTTTTTTCTGCAAATCATTTATTATTTTTTAACTATTAAGTCGAGTTCGAGTTGAATTTTAAATAATATCGAAAGATATTCAAAATTAATTTATTATATTTAAGGAACTGAAATACCTACTATCACTTCCTGACAAATTGTATAGAGTAAAGCGGATCCAACTCGATATTATATCCAAAATCGTTTGTGTCTATTCTTTGGTTCTCTCTCTCTCTCTCTCTCTCTATATATATATATATATATATATATTTTATATTTTATTTTATATCATACATTCATGACACGTATTTAATAATATGCCAGCGCACAAACTATTAATAGCAATATATAAATACTGTATTACAAAGAAAAATAAGAAAAGCATTAATAGGAAGTAGCCAAAAGATATGGCATTGTGTATTTATTGTGTAACAAGGTCTTGAAGTGATCAATGGGCTGTGCATCATCAGATTGTGCACAATCCACTTGCGGTGGTGAAATCTGTGACTTTAAAGATAAGTCCAGCATTTTTTTCTTGAAAATAAAATAATTTGAATGGTTATTTTAATGCAAATTATGGTTGAGCAGTGAGCACCTTGTTGCAAAATTGACTTCAATTCTTTCTCTCTCCATATTAAAACTGTCATGCTAGTTACAATTCAAAGTCAAAACTCTCTGTTTTCTACTAATTTATTAAATTGTTTTTTTTATATAATTTTGATGTTATAAATCTTTAGATAAGAAGTATTTGTTTTAATATTTGCTATTATATATTAAGTATGTTAAGATAATTAATTAAATTGTTTTATATTCCATCCATTTTCAGATTTTGGGGGGTTAATTTGATTAGAATGTGTGACTTGAACAAGTATAAGGTTTTTGTACCCTTACCCTTAAAGTAGTGATTGTGGGTTAATAATATCGCATCATTATTTTAATTGAGAGGAAAATTTTGAAAAATATAATCTATATTTCAGAAATGAAATCCTATTTTAGAATATCGTAAAAAGAAATTTGAGTAATAAATTTAAATACCTTTTAATTTATGAATACCTTTTAGATGGGAAGTTATTGTAATTATGAAATATAAGAAGACTTTGTCTTTGTTTATATAATTTAATATTATTTTAATTTAATTTATGGAATACATTTAATCAAATTATTGCAATAACAATAAGTTTATTTTTTTTGGTCAATTTAATATATATTTAATGGATTAAATTCATATTCAATTGATTAGATTGGTAAAATACAATGAATTTTTAATTGATTACATGTATGTTCATTGAATTGTAAATATATTTGGATTAATTCATATTCAATTAATTAAATTGAAAAAATATAATGAGTTTTTAATTGATTAAATATATATTTATAAATACACTTTGATTAATTCATATTCAATAGATTATATTTATAAAATATGATGATTTTTAATTTATTTAATATATATTTATTAATTTATTAATACCCATCGATTAATTGATATGGTTTGAAAACTATTAATATATAGAGGTTTTACAAAATAATCAGACCAGCACTTCAATTATTGTGTTATTTCTTATCTAGGTTCAAATTAAATATATTATTATATTTAGGGGTGCTCATTCAAAATTATTCGTATTGAATTATTTTTTGATTTATCATACTATATACCGAATTGAATTAATTAGTTCAGACAATTATCGATTTTTTTTTTGGTATTTTGGTTCGATATTTTCGGTAATCGATTTTTAAAAAAAATAAGAAATATTTAAAAATATTAAAATTTTAATTATAATTTTCAGTTTTTTTTGGCAAGGAAGAAAAATAAAAATAGTATAGAATAAATAATAGATATATATACATAAAAATATTTTAAAATAATAATTTGATATTAAATTTAATAAATCAAAATAAAAAATTAAAATCAAACCAAATACCGATATTTCAAAAAAATAAAAAATTGAAAAATTTGCAGCTGTGTTGCCCATTTCAGCCTACATACAATAAAGCTTAAGTTGTCTCATCTACCACTATTTAATAAAAGACAAAACATATAATGATGAATTGAGGTTACACGAGCGTTAAGAATTGGTGTTTAACTTCACTTTGTCTTTGTCATAGGCATTTACAGATAGAGTCGTTGAATGCTGAATAAATTTATTTTCATTTATTTGAGAACATTTGTTAAATATATATATTTATATATTTCCTTTCCAAGTCACATTTTTTAATAAATTTTACTAAATTAAAGTGTGCCAACGCAGTTCGGGTATATTCATTTCCATCTTTTTAAAGAAGGATTCCTTGTAAAAAGAAAATTTTGATTGAAATATTATTGTAATTATGTAATTATTATTTCATTTAAATTATTAATTGAATTCTGATATAATAGGTAATTATAAAAAAAAAAAAAAAGGAGGAGAAATTTAAGCTCTTTCCTAGAAAGGGCCTTCCTAGAATCTCACCAGTGATCAGCACTTCAATTATTGTGCTATTTTTTATTTATTTTGTCGACATCACAAAGTCTATTGGTTAATAATATGTATAAACAAACAACAACTGGCAACACATTTTGGAATTTGAGGAATTTTACGTGTTTGACTTGCTTCCACTATACATTTTATTTTATTTTTTGTTTCACTTGTAATTACTATTAAAAAAAAAAGAAAAACTTTTCACTAGAGTTCATCCATTAATCTTGGGACATGTAATAATAACTTTTAAATTTTCTTCAAATCTTGTAGCAATATTTTATTCAGATTCAACAGCTGCCTCTACTGACCATATTCATTGTTCTGACTTCTGACAAGATCAACTCATGAAGTTTTGTTTAGATCAAAGTATTTAAAACAATAATTAAAAAATAAAATAAAAAATCAGCAGCCCTGAAATGTGATCTGCAATTAATACTATAATACTCAAGAAAACAGATGTCCAGACATTTATCGAAATAATTATTGATCAAATCTAAGTTTAAAGTTGTATGGACGTGAATTCCTCAAATGCTTGCGGGACAATAACAAACTCTTGAAAATATGGAGGCCTGCAGAAAGAATCCCAACTTGTTGATTATAATAATTTCATTTTCTGCCTATATATAAGTATTCCTTCATCGTTTTGTGATGCACCAGCCCGAAAATTAACATCATTTGACAGAAAACAAAAATGAAGCCTCATGCTGTATTGATCCCATACCCGGCGCAAGGGCACATAGCCCCTGTCCTAAAATTGGCCAAACTATTGCATTCCAGGGGGTTCTACATCACCTTTGTTAACACGGAATTCAATCAGAACCGTCTCGTGCGAGCACGAGGGGCCGAAGCTGTGGCGGGCCTGGAGGATTTCCAGTTCAAAACCATCCCCGACGGCCTGCCGGCTTCCGACAAGGACGCGACGCAAGATATACCTCAACTTTGTGATTCACTTAGAAAGAATGGTTTGCCTCCATTCTTGGACCTCGTTAAGAGTCTCAATGAGTCATCAGATTGCCCAAATGTCACTTGCATAGTATCTGACGGGGTGATGAGCTTCACTCTTGATGCTGCTGAGCAGCTCGGTATTCCTGAGGTGGTCTTTTTCACTACTAGTGCTTGTGGTTTCATGGCTTATTGTCACTATGTTGAACTTGTGACTCGTGGAATATTTCCACTTAAAGGTACGTGTTAAAGTCTGTTATGTACTTAGTTTCCATGTTTCATTTTTTCTAGCTCTTTTGTTTGTGATTAATTATGTGAAAAATTCTTGCTAACTTTAATGTTTTCTTTCTGGGTTTTCCTTTTCTTGGTCCTTCATGCAGATGAAAGTCAAATAACGAATGGATATCTTGAAACCGAGCTAGACTGGGTGGCAGGGATGAAAAACATTAGGCTCAGAGATTTTCCAAGTTTCATTCGAACGACAGATCCCGATGATATTATGGTTAACTACAACATTTTGCAGACCAAAAACGCATCCAGGGCCAAGGCCGTGATAATCAACACGTATGATGAATTGGAGAAAGAAGTCCTGGAGGCTCTCAGGCAGAAATTCGATCATGTTTCAACCATAGGCCCACTCCAATTGCTCGAGCACGAGGTCGAAACCCCTGAGGTAAAATCCATTGGCTCGAGCTTGTGGAAAGAAGATGATGCATGCATTGCATGGCTCAATCAGAGGGCCCCGAATTCGGTGCTGTACGTGAATTTTGGTAGCATCACTGTGTTGTCCCCGCAGCAGTTGCTAGAATTCGCGTGGGGTCTTGCAAACAGCAACCAATATTTCTTGTGGATCATTAGGCCTGATTTAGTGAGTGGGGAATCCGCAATTTTGCCTGAAGAGTACTCGAAAGAGGTCGAAGGACGGGCCATGATGGTGGGCTGGTGCTCGCAGGAGCAAGTGTTGGCCCACCCTTCGGTGGGTGGATTCTTGACACACTCTGGGTGGAACTCGACAATCGAGGGTGTATCGGAGGGCGTGCCCATGATTTGCTGGCCCTTCTTTGCGGAGCAGCAGACGAATTGTCGATACGTGTGCACGGATTGGGAGATAGGGTTGGAGATCGAGGGCGAGGTGAAGAGGGACAAAGTGGCGGATTTGGTGAAGATTTTGATGGAGGGGGAGAAGGGGAAAGAGATGAGGAAGAAAGCATTAGAATGGAAAGACAAGGCTCAATCGGCTGCTAAGCCTGGTGGCTCTTCCTACCACAACTTGGAGT